>NW_021025496.1:655897-806249 GCF_004153795.1 Camellia sinensis | reverse complement strand
AAATGTAAGTATATTTTATTTATATTTTTCTTATTTTTTTTTTTTTTAAAAAAAATCATTTTCTAAATCTCTCAACCAAACACAATATCAAAAAATTTAAATTCTTTTTATGAAATTAATAAATAAAAAAAATTGACTTCTACATGTTTTGGGATATTCTATCAATGTAAAAATTCTTACAAAAACCAATACAAAAATAACGCAACAATATCATTTAAGTAAATAAGTATTGTCTTTATGAATATTATGTTTTAATATGAATTTGCATCGAGCCACGTCATTATGTACAAAAATTCTGTACAAATTTTTTTTTTCCTGTATCATTACTCATATTTTTATATTTTTTTTTTATGTCCCTGGAACACTTAGGCCAAGTTTGGGGTATGTAAAAAAAGTCAAAAAGTAAAAAAGTTACTCAAAAAGTTAAAAAGTTAACACTATTCACCAAAAGTCAACAATTATGACTGCACAACTCCCAATTCTAATTTTTCTCTACAAACCAATTTTTACAATTTTTTATTACACAATTTTCATGAAAAGTCAAAAAGTTAACCCAAACATTTATATTTTTTCCCTTAACTTTTTAGTCTAAAAAGACAAAAAGTACACTTATTTAGGACACCCCAAACAACCCTTTACTAACCGAACCTTTTATTTTATTATTTTGTTATGTTCAGAAATCTGTGTACAACCCTAATCCCTCTCTCCATTATGGGTTTTGGGTATTTTCTATGCAGTTTCCATGGGTTTTATATTGTGGGCAGCACAAAAACACAAACACACCGTACCTTTTTGATCAAATTAATAATACATGTCATAAGGATAAGGCCTTTGTTTATTGTATATGTCATAAGGATAAGACTTTTTGTTTATTGTATAGGATAGGATTGGGTTTTGATCAAATTCTATGTGCATGGGCTGTGCCTCTTTTTAATTTCCTTTAGGCTATGCCTTTTTCTTAATTTTTACGTAGTGTGAACACACAATACTTTATGATCAGAAATTGGGTTCCCACCCTTTTGCCTCTTTTTTAATTCCCTAACTGAGGTTTTAGTATGGGCTATGCATTTTTTATTGGATTTTACAGTGTGAACACTCCAACACACAGACTTTATGCGACCATAGAATTGGTTGTCATATTGTCATGGGTATATGTATGTATATGTGTAAAGAAACTATCTTAAAAATTGATTAATTAAGATTGTATTTGGTTGGAAAATTTGATAAAAAATAATGAAAAGAAAAAATGAAATGTAATGTTACTTTTTAATTGGTTGTAATGGAAAACACATGAGAGAAAAAAAAAAGTGAGGGAAATACAATCACACTTTCTGCGTTTTTAGTTCACTTTAAGCTCTTTTTCCCGCTATTTCCCAACTCAACCAAATATGGTTTGTAACTCAAATCTTATCAGTTATTTATCATTTTCTTTCTATCTTCTTTTTCTTTTTTAGTTTTCTCATCAAATCCTTTTGTTGTGTTTGGTTGAGGATTTGAGCAGGGATTTAAAAAAGAAAATTGAAAATGTAGGTTAAATGTGAATAAAATATACATATATTTCATCTAGTTTCACACACATTTTCTCTTTCTTTTTCTAAATCTCTCTCTAAATTTTCCAACAAAACAGAGAGTAACCAAACACAATTTAAGAGCCTCGCGTGGGAATAACTTGGAAATTTAAGCATTAATCTGACATAAAGGAAGTTGAATTGCAACAGCAGCATGTTTGCACTGTTTTTGGAGTAGTTATAATTTTACATTTCTTATTGATGGTGTGCAAAATACCCACCATATTGTCCCAAACCCACCCCTCCCAAAACGGTGGTATTAGATTGGACGATTTGGGTGTTTAAATTCACAGCGGTTTAAAAATTTTACAACTTGCTACCCAACTGAACCAACCCACTGCTTCCATTGTTTAACATATGGTACGGCGTATAACTCCACACCACATCCGCTCCACCCTAACGGGAGAAATTATTTAATATATGTTGCTCTAAATGAATATTATTAATTTAAATTATGGGGTTCATCAATTTTATGTTAGATTTTTAATCTATAAATAGAATGTAATATTACTCCTGAATAATTTCTCACCTGTACCCTTACTTTAGGCCTAGTTTGGGAATACTAAATAAGTGTACTTTTTGACTTTTTATGAAATATGGGTTGGGTTTGGATTGGGTTTGAAGTGATGTGTTAGAGAGGTGATGTGACTTAAATAAAATGATGTGACTTAAATAGGATAGTGACTTTTTGACTTTTTATCTTTTTTCAATCATGCCAAACTTAACCTTAATGTGAAAGATTCCCACCAATTTTCAATTCTCATCCTTTTCAAACTTTTCCCAATCCTTTTTCTTTTTTTTTTTTTCTTTTTTTTTTTTGAGATTTGTCACCACACCCCTATCCCTACTCCACCCCACACCGGCTACCAATCCACATAGATACCGACCATCAATTCACATAGATTCCTTTCTTTGAAGTTGGGAAACTGCACACTTTAATTATTCAGTTTAGACATACAAGAAAAATTTAAAAACATTAACCAAAACGATTAAATTGGATCGAATCAACCGTGTTGAGTCTGTTTTTAATATGAATTGGTTTGTATGTTTTTTTAATTTTTGATTCAGACCTCATTTGGGAGTAGGCTAATTTAATAATTTTTTAACTATTTGGCTAAAATATGAGTTAAAAAAAATTAGTATATTTGGGATGACTTTTTGACTTTTTACCAAAACATATGCAAAAAATAGAGAGAAAAGAGAATCTTTGACTTTTTGGTATGGGTTGTTGACTTTTTGATTTTTTTAGTAACTGTTTGACTTCTTGGCTAAACGGGAGGGTTCCCAAACGAGGCCTCAATATTAATTTAAACACATTATGTACCAAATTAAACCGAAACAGATCGCTTCAACATATATAATATTTATAATATATATACAATTTAATAATATATAATATTAATAAATATAATAAATTATTAATGGGGATTTTTTTTAAGGTCCCTAGTATTAAGATTTTATAGCATAAAGGACACTCATTATTTTCATAATGTCTAAGGTCTCTCAACATCAATCCAGAGAAAATTCGATCCAAAGAATTTCTATGGACACATCACAGAGAAAATTTCAAATTTCTCTGGGCATATCATAGAGAAAATCCAAATTTCTTTGGATAGTGCTCTGTTTCTTGATATTAGTCCTCCGAGGATAGTGATATAATCCAGAGATCCAGTACCTATTAATTCAATCTACACTCTGTAATTCATGGACTAAAACATGGATTCCAAATTTCAATCCAGAGAAAATTGAATGAATACCCAGAGAAAATTAAATGAAGAGAGAAATTTGAATACCCAGAGAAAATTTCAGTCTAGAGAAAATTGAATATTTCAATCTAGAGATCAGTACCTATTAATTTCAATCTACACTCTGTAATTCATGAGGGTAGTGATATAATCCAAAGATCCAGTACCTATTAATTCAAGCTACACTCTGTGATTCATGGACTAAAACATGGATTTCAAATTTCAATTCAGAGAAAATTGAATGAACACCTAAAGAAAATTTTAATCCAGAGAAATTTGAACACCTAGAGAAAATTGAATATTTCAATCTAGAGATCAGTACCTATTAATTTCAATCTACACTCTGTAATTCATGAGGGTAGTGATATAATCCAAAGATCCAGTACCTATTAATTCAATACCTATTAATTCAATCTACACTCTGTAATTCATAGACTAAAATATGGACTAAAACATGGATTCCAAATTTTAATCCAGAGAAAATTGAATGAACACCCAGAGAAAATTTCAATCCAGAGAAATTTAAACACTTAGAGAAAATTTTAGTCCAAAGAAAATTGAACATTTCAATCTAGAGATCAGTACCTATTAATTTCAATCTATAATCTGTAATTCATGAGGGTAGTGATATAATCCAAAGATCTAGTACCTATTAATTCAATCTACACTATGTAATTCATGGACTAAAACATGGATTCCAAATTTCAATCCAGAGAAAATTGAATTAACACCCAGAGAAAATTTCAATCCAGAGAAATTCAGAGAAAATTGAAAATGTCCAGTAAATATCAGATGGGCTATTTCAAGATGATAAAATAATTATTAACTTAGTTAATGTTGTTTAGTTAAACCAGAGAAATCCAATACCAGAGAAATTTACCAGAAAAATTTGAACAACCAGAGAAATTCAATACCAGAGAAAATCCAATACCAGAGAAATTTTAATGCAAAGAAAATCTAATACCAGAGAAATTTGAACAACCAAAGAAATTTAAACAAACCAGATACTTTTCAGGTTTGCAAAAATGGTTCATCTCATTTGCAGGGGAACATGTACATACATTATATGTCATTGGATTCAGCTGCGTTTGCTTATCAATCTATAAATGGTCGCTATTTTGCAGGCAAACTGGTATTACATTTTCTTTTCATTCAAGTTAACGCTCTTCTAGTTGTTAAGAATGAATTTTGACAAATTTTCTGCATTTTGCTAATTTAGCTAATGAATTTGGCACATGAGAACTTCACTACTATACTGTTTTGGATCCTTCCATGTTTTATTAAATAATTTTTGGTCCTAGAACAGTAGATATCCTATCAAGTTCATTCTTTCGACTTGTTACTCATGTTAACTACAAAATTTGGTGACCTGCTATGATGAGGTTAGCTTGATGTTATGTGTTAGAATAGGATCATGCATTCAAGCGCTAACATGGCCTTAATCTAGTGGCAAGATTATTGCTAGGGTCATTTAGATTGAAGGGCACCAAAAATGCTTGTTTGTAATGGTATTATGGATAAAAAGGGTGATATATATATATATATATATATATATGTATTTTTTTGTTGATAAACTTAACTACCTTGATATTGATACTTCATGCTTACTACTTCAATGTTAACACAAATCATGCAATTATTGCTTTTTGTTCTAGGAGTTCATTCCCATGATGGATTGGAGTTGTCTCCTATGGTTGTTTAAACACAATTTCTTCTCTGCTTACTATTGCTTATGCATATACTTGGGTCTTATTCACTTCATCTGCTCTCTTATGTTGTTTTGGTTTGGGAGTGCTGTCTGTTGTGCTACATGTTGAATTATTTACTGGAAATCTTGTGTGCATGCCATACATCCCACAATTGTTACAGCGGCAAGATTGCCATTCTTCTACTTATATTGATGTTGTTAATTAAGGAATGGGCAGGAAGAAGACTAGGCACATAGATTACAGATATGCCCAGCCTTGATGCTGGGTAGGAAGAAGACTGGACATCAACCGTAAGGACTGGGCAAGGCACAGATTATTGATTTTGTTGAGTTTCTGCACAGAAGATTGCTTTCGAAGAGTAAAAACAATAATTGAAATATCACAAACTCCAAAATTCAAGAAAAGAAAACAAACCAACCACAAATTCACAATTTTACATATATGTATAGACATTTACTATAGAGAGAAAGATTTTAATACCTACGAGAAGCAAATGAGAGAAGCGACGCTCTGTTGTGAGAAGCGATTGAGAAACTCAGTGAAGTTGAGATGGCTAAAGCTACCATTTCCACAACTTGAGAGAGAGAGAGAGAGAGATGCAGACTCTGAATACTCCTTATTTGTTGTTGTCGTTTATATTGGGAGTAGGTCAAACCACGGGCACTATGTTAGCCTTGTGAAAAGCCATGACCACTGGTTGTTCTTTGATGATGAGAATGTAGAGATGATCGATAAGTCTGCTGTTCAAACTTTCTTCGGAGAATTTGCTTGGGGGTAAAAAAATGGAAGAAGAAGACAACAGGCAGGTTCAATGATGAGAGAGAGAGAGAGAGAGAGAGAGAGAGAGACGAAATAGAGAACCTAGAGAGAGAAATGAGGTTTGATAGAATGAAGATCAGAAAAAGAGATAGTCAAATTTCTCTAATATGATATATAGGTGTGGGTTTAAGGACCTTAGACATCAAAAAATAATATTGTGGAACTTTTCCATTACTAAAAATGAGAGAGAGACCTTAGACTAATTTTCCCATTATTAATCTCAATTAATTAACATTATCATCCCTATAATCTAAGTTAAATTTCTCTAATATGATATATAGGTGTGGGTTTAAGGACCTTAGACATCAAAAAATAATATTGTGGAACTTTTCCATTACTAAAAATGAGAGAGAGACCTTAGACTAATTTTCCCATTATTAATCTCAATTAATTAACATTATCATCCCTATAATCTAAGTTAGAATATCTTATTTATATATAATCTTAACTCTAACTCACTATTTTTGAATTCTTAGTATTTATTATTATTTTTTTGTTTGTGTTTCGTTAATCTAAAAATTATAAAGTATTTATTAAATAGATAGATTAGATATGTTTGAAATGGTTGACAAATAATTCAATACTTTTACATAAATGAGTGGCTATACTAAAAAATTGCTTAAATTTGAAAGATTATAAACTAATTAAACAACACCAAACCAAACCGTTTCAATTGGTGTGGTTCGATGCAGTTTGATAAGAAAAACGGTTTATATCGGTGCTCAAAATAATAAAATCGATATTATCAATTCAGTAGAAAATTTTATCTAAATACCAACTGTACCGAAATGATTAAATCCCTAAGGCCATGTTTGTTTGGCGGATTAGGTTGATTGTGATTGTTAGTGAAATCATGGTTATGAAGATATTGCTAATGTGGCCATTGTTTGTGAGGAGATTAAATAAAAGTGTATTTGTTTTGATGATAGTGTGGAAGATGGTTAGTGATAAGATCGTTAAATTATTTTTATATAAAATAAATAAATAAACTATTTCTATATTAAATAAAATTAAAACAAACAGGTGCACTTGGTTAAAAAAAAAAAAAAAAAAAAATTGAAAAAACAAATTTTTTTGTTTATATAAAATAACCCAATTCGCTACTATTTTCTTAGTCTCACTTAAATTCAGCCAAGCTAATCCCCTTACTGGGGGATTACTATAACCCCTTCACATTAGTAATTTCTCCTCCCATATCAACATTAAACAAACTGTGAGTAGAACCACACAATTAAACCAATTCGAACAACAATACAATTGATTTGGACATAAAAAATTGTATTGCATTAATAGGAGCCGGATAGTGAACTTTCACTATGTCAGTTTTTAAAATTCATATCCAATATGAATTTTATTTAATAACCTGGATCAAAGGTTCTAAAAATAACAAATTTATCGAAAGAAAATCTATATTCAACAGTTATGGGATAATAAAGTTTTAAACACCTAAAGATTTTTGGTAAACTTCTGCAATAAAATGTTACGACAAGAACTCTTACACGGTAATTCTGTTACACCAATAGAAAGAGCCTCACACCCAAAAGGTTTAATTTTTTATTACACTTTATCTCTTTTTAAATTATACAAAAAAAGGTCTATGGTGACGAAAACTCATGACGAAAAAATATTTCGTCTCCCAAATATACATTTTTAGTTGTGAAAATAAGATTTTCGTCTCTAATTATACTATTTTTAGAGACGAAAACAAATTTTCGTCACCAAATGCATGAAAATAAATAAAATAATAGGTGACGGAAATTTTTTTTTTCATCGCTAAAATTTTATTTTTCGTCACAAAAACAAAATTCCCGCCCCTTAGAAATTGGTGGAAAATTTCGGCACCCATATTAGAGACGAAAACTTTCGTCACCACTATAAAAATTTTCAGAGATAACATATTTTTCGCACCCTATAATTTCAAGCGGAGACAAAACGACGCCGTTTGTCTTCCCTAAATCACTCTTCTCTCTCGCACTATTTTCTCTCCACTCTCTCACCCAGTCTGTCTGTCTCTCTCTCTCTCTGGTCTTGAGCTCGTGACCCTCTCATCGATCTCTTCCTTGCCCTCTCACATGCACCACGAGCACTGCCGAAAAACCCTATCTCTCTGTCCGAATTGCACCACCGAAGCCCTCTCTCTTCGTTCGAATCGCACCACGAAAGCCCTCTTCTCCGTTCATTTTTCTTCATGATGCGACACCACCGGCAAGCGCTCTTCTCCAATAACCCATTTTCGCACCAGGTATTCTTCTTTTTCTATATTATCTATGTACACTTTTGTTGAATAAAGATTTGTATGCGATTTCCCTCATTTTTTTTTTTCGATTTTTCCATTTGGGTAATTGTTGAATGCGATTTGCTCCTACTCTGTTTTGAGGTTGTGGTATGCTGGTATGCTCCGATTTGAGGTTGTGGTTTAATTTGAATTAGCTGCTATGAGCGCTTGGTGGTATCTCTGTTGTTGTTGGTGTTGCTTTGTTTTTATGTAGAAAATAGGAATGCCAAACTGGTTGGTCTCCATATGCCAAGTTTGGTGAGGCTGGTTTGTTACTGGTGTTGCCTTGGTTTATTATTGTGAGCCTGAATGATTGTAATATGATGGACAGCCAAATACTTTTTATGGTGGTTCAAATTCGTTACATTGATACTCGTTGAAGGTACTTCACTAAACCTGAAAATCTGCATTTTTTCTAGGATTTTTTTAATTTTTTTTTAATTTTTTATTTTATCCATTTCTTAGTTTCTCTAGGGACTCCATTTGCGCTTCGACTTTGAGGACACCTTTCCAATCCTTTATATTCACTCAATAGCATCTTGTTCCGAGGTGGCATGGCAACTTCTACCCTTCCTCGTTTATTTTTTGATGTTAGTTTGCTGGCCACCCCAGTCCCTCCAGAAGCACCCACACTTGCTCGTTTGATCTGTCTCAGCTACATGTGTGTTTTCAATAATTTATTTTGCAAAAACTTAGAAATGGTTCTTTACGTTTGAAGTGCAACATGTTGGAGTCCATGTCGATAATTATAATTCATTTTTGAATGCATTTTCCTATGAAGTGTGAGGTGAGAAACATGCTTACAATTGACATTCTGCATGCTGGCCAGAATAGTGAAATTACCATAAAGGAAACTTGATATCAGGTTCCTTTATAAAATCAGCCATGGAAGCTATTTTATGGTTGATGAGGAATTTTAGTTTGACTTTTGTAATTAAGTGAGTCATGCTAGATTCAAATAAGAAAGGATTAGAGTAAATCTATTTTTGGTTATAAAGTTCCTTCTTTGGAGTTATTGATTATTTTTTGTACTTCTAAATGGATATATTACCATGTATCATGAAAGGCTGGTTTTGGTTTTTATGTGAAGACAATGTATAATTTCTTCAGAAAAATATTTCCAGTATGTTTAAATTTGAATTGGTAATCTATGGTTAAGAAAATATGTTGTTAGGTACATTAAAATAATTATAGGACTGTTTAGACCATTCCTTATCAAATCTCCGTAGTTTTTCTTAGAAGCTTGGACAACACTGCTTTTAGTTACAATTTGGACCACCTCTGACGCCAACTTATTATTTGTGAGTTTAACTGGGACTTACTAGCAACATTATCTTCTGATACTTAAGTTATAGAAGCACTTTGACATTGATGTACATGACAAGTGTTTTAGTGTACATGATAGTTAAGGACACCAGTTAACAAATTTTCTTTACATTCTAGGATTCGTTGATTGCCTTCTTTGACAGGTGCTTTTTAGGCTTTGTTAATGAAGGACGTGAATCGATTCTCCAAAACACTTTGCATCACTCAGTTGCGTGATGTGTTGCTCTTTGAAAGGTATTTATTTCGATTGTTTAACTTCTCATTTTATATAACAAATTTCTGTTCTCTGTATTTGTAGAAGTCTGAATGTTCTTCATTTATGATTTTTTAAGAAATAATCCCTTACTGTGTAACATTTATTTATCTGTCAACCAGTTAAAACTAATCTGTTCTTGTCCCGCTGAATTAGTGTGATTGTGGAATCGAGGGGTGGGCCGGATGCGAACAATGTAAACATGACAACAATATGTTATGTGTTATTAGACCCTTGCCTGTTTTTGTCACTTTTTGAAAACACACTAGCTTAGACAATTGATACATTGCCTATGCATTTTGGGTGATTACTTCTTGTTTTTAATCATTGTAAGTCAACAAACAAAGTTATAATACGCAAGTAGTGGCCACTAAACAATTTATCTATTTCAATTGAGTCATATTCCATTCTTCATGAAGGATTTCTACTTGCGAGAGTAAGCTCAAAGTATATGCATCTTGACTTAAGATCTTGTTTTGAATTTGGACAGATAAAATTAAGAGGATTAGGTTATTTGAACCACAGGTCACAAGTAATTTCACTATAAGGGGAAAATTAGTGAGACACCAACTACAACTGTTGAAACTTATCTCTTGCTTCCTCACTATGAAATTCATAATATCTCACAATTGTGTGTGTGTGTGGTGTGGTGTGTGTGTGTGACATCGTACATAAGTTTCTTCTTTTGGAATATTATAATCTAATGTTAAATCATAATACATCTAGATTGGGATATTCCAGTGTTCCATTTTGGAAACTAAATCATTATGTTACTTTCTTCCACCTTATTCATTTTCTTTTTAAACTTGGTTTGTACACATTTCTTTTTAAATATGCTATTGTTTTGATTGATATGTGTAATAAAATGTTGCCTCTCCAAGTTAATTTAATCTTGGTTATTTTCAATTTCTTTGAACTTGCTTCCTATGTGCCTTGTAACATAGATACCGGAATGACACATCACAACATAAACACATTGACCAAACACATTCTTGAAGTAGGACACATGCATGGCGCTTGTATTATAAATTATGTTGTCTTGTTTATGTGCATTACAAAGAAAAGACGAAAAATAAAGTTAATTATCTGGATTTTTGATTTGCAATTTTGCAAAAATATTGGAAGAAGCTCCATCCATGTCATGCTATATGAACCATATTACCCATGTTTTATTGTTGTTAATTCTCTATTACTGTGTCCTTTTTTTATATTAGAAATTTTCTCATTACTCAGTTTTTGTTGATAATGCATGCATATCTTTCTTTAGCATAATATTTAGACACATCTGGGGTGTGTGAGTCACATTATACAAGAAATTTGAAATCACTCTTGTTAGCATATCGCTATATTGGTTTATTGAGGAGAGTCTTAGAATTAGAAGCATTTTCCCATGAAGTTTCATTTTAAATTAGGGCACAAATCTAAGGAGTGTGCTAGTTTCTAGGAGTAACAAGTAGCGTAAGTATGCTTGTGAATAGGCCATTCTAACCTTAAAAATGGTTAATGCAGGGCATTTGCCAGTTTTGTACATTTGCAAATCGAGAGGGGTCTTTTGCATATGTAGGGAGTATACATAACCTGCTGAAAGAGGGTCTTTTGCATAAATCATATAAAAGATAATTAAAACTGTCTAGTACATTTTTTGGACTCCATTACTGTCAGGGAAACATTGGGGAAAATGTTCCCAAATGCTTTAAGAAGCAAACATCATTGTATTTCCACAGATGTTGATGGCAAGTGACTGCCACATGTTCCATTAGAATAATGCTTTTCCTTATTACTAGAAACTAAATTTTAAGAGAGGTCCACCTGAGCTTTGGTGAACGTTTTCTTAGGAAATATGCCAAAAACCTTTCTCACCCAATAGGTTCTCCCAAGCCCATACCAATAGAGGCCAGCGCATGGAGGTTTTGGCACATCCCCAAGCTCATGTTATTGTTGCTAAGTTTGCACATCAATTTATTTTTGTTACGTGTGCATGTATTCTTTCTATTTAACTGTTTGGCTGATGAACAGCAAAATTAAAAATCAGCTTATGAAGCTTAAGGCGATTTTTGGCATGTGAGAAAGCTCATCTTGAGCTGTGTTAGCATCTCATGCAAATGGCATTTTTGTTTTATTAATTATAAATCTCTGAGTGATGATGCCCCTACCCCCGTGTTTTTCAAACAATGTCACACTTAAGCTTCAAAAATTAGGCCTTCGGGGCCAAAACCGTGGCAACCGCCACGAGACGGCCCGGAAAACACCTTAAAACACCTCGGGATGGACCAATGGTGAGTGTGGAAACTTACGGAACTAGCACCGGGACTCCCGGTTTTGAAAACTAAGCTCAAAAATGCACTTTTCCACAGTTAAGCTTCAAAAAATAGGCCTTCGGGGCCAAAAAATCGTGCAACACCACGAGACTGCCCGGAAACACCTCAACAACCTCGGGATGGACCAATTGTGAGTTGTGGAAACTTTGCGAACTAGCACGAGACTCCCGCGTTTGAAAACTAAGTCAAAAAATCACTTTTTCACACTTAAGCTGAAAATAGGCCTTCGGGGAGCGAAAATCGTTGCAAACCGCCACCGAGACGCCGGGGAAACACCTCAAAACACTCGGGATGAGACCAATGTGAGTTGTGAAAACACGAAACTAGCACGGGACTCCCCGTTTTGAAAACTAAGTCCAAAAATGCACTTTTCACATTAAGTTGCAAAAATAGGCCTCGGGGGCCAAAATCGTGCAACAGCCACGAGGACTTGGGGGGGGCCGGGAAACACCTCAAAAACACCTCGGGATTTGACCAATGCAGTTGTGGAAACTTACGCGAACTAGCACGGGACTCCCGGTTTGAAAACTTAAGTCCCAAAAATGCAACTTTCCACAGTTTTAGCTTCAAAAAATAGGCCTTCGGGGGCCAAAATTGTGCAACCGCCACGAGACGGCCGGGAAACACCTTAAACACCTCGAGATTGACCCAATGTGAGTTGTGGAAACTTACGGAACTAGCACGGACTCCCGCGTTTTGAAAACTAAGTCCAAAAATGCACTTTCCACAGTAAGCTTCAAAAATAGGCCTTCGGGGGCCAAAATCGTGCAACAGCCACGAGACGGCCAAAGAAACACCTTAAACACCTCGGATGGACCAATGTGAGTTGTGGAAAAAACTTACGGAACTAGCACGGGACTCCCGCGGTTTTGAAAACTAAGTCCAAAAATGCACTTTTTCCACAGTTAAGTTTCAAAAATAGCCTTCGGGGGCCAAAAATCGTGGCAACAGCCACCGAACTGCCCGGAAACACCTCAAAACACCTCGGATTGGACCAATGTGAGTTGTGGAAACTTATGGAACTAGCACGGACCTCCCGCGTTTTGAAAACTAAGTCCAAAATGCCACTTTTCCCCACAGTTAAGCTTCCAAAAAGAGGCCTTCGGGGGGAAAATGTGCAACCGCCACGAGACAGCCCGGGAAAACACCTTAAACACTCGAGATTGACCATGGTGAGTTGGGAAACTTACGGAACTAGCATCGGGACTCCCGGTTTGAAAACTAAGTCCCAAAAATGCACTTGTTCCACAGTTAAGCTTCAAAAAATAGGGCCTTCGGGGCCCAAAATCGTGCAACAGCCACGAGACGCGCCCGGGAAACACCTGAAACACCTCGGATGACCAATGTGAGTTGTGGAAACTACGGAACTAGCACGGACTCCGGTTTGAAAACTCTAGCTCCAAAAATGCACTTTTCACACTTAAGCTTGAAAATAGGCCTTCGGCCGGCGAAAAGTCGTGCACCGCCAACGAGACAGCCCGGGGAAACACCTTAAACACCTCGGATGGACCAATGTGAGTGTGAAAACTATACGGAACTTAAGCCACGGGACTCCCGTTGAAAACTAAGTCCAAAAATGCACTTTCCACAGTTAAGCTTTCAAAATAGGCCTTCGGGGGCCAAAATCGTGCATACAGCCACGAGACTGCCGGGAAACACCTCAAACACCTCGGGATTGACCAATGTGAGTTGTTTTTTTTTTTTTTTTTCTTTTTTTTTTTTTTATGGAAACTTAACGGAACTAGCACGGGACTCTGTTGAAAACTAAGTCCCAAAAAATGCACTTTTTCACACATTTAAGTTTGAAAATAGGCCTTCGGGGGCGAAAATTGTGCAACAGCCACGAGACGGCCCGGGAAACACCTTAAACACCTCGGGATTGACCAATGTGAGTTGTGGAAACTTACGGAATTAGCACGGGACTCCCGGTTTGAAAACTAAGTCTAAAAATGCATGTTAAATTGTATATGTTATAGATAAGATAATAATTGTCTAACTTTTTTTTTTTTTTTTTTTTTTTCATTTTTTTGCAGATTCGAGATTTGATATGGACGTGTTTGGTAATTTGGAGGGCCAATGGTAGCTCATTTTGTGTTTTTGTTCATATTACCATACATGTATTTTGGTTGGATATTAGGAGATGCGTTGGTATTACGGTTGATATTATATTTTTGTGGATATTAGTAAACGTTTTTGTGGATATTAGGAGACATGTTTATAATTTGCATGCAGTTCATATTGTATTTTTGTGGATAGTGCTAAAATTCGATTGTGATGTTTATGATAATGAACAGATTTTTGTATTGATTTGTAATAGATATTTTATTGAACAGGTTATTGAAATGCGCAGGGAATTGTTACTGAAAAGAAAAAATTTCGGAAGAAAATAGTACCCCCATTTTCAAAATTTTTAATTTTTATTAGTGACGAAATAAAAAATGTTGCTATAAGTTTTCAAAAAACATGACGAATAATTTTGTCACTAATGATATAGTATGAAACAAATAATTTCGTCACATTTGCTGAATATTTCGTCGCTAAATTGAAATATTTGGTGACAAAATGTTTTTTGTCATTGAATAATTTTCTTTTTTGCACATTTTAGTGACGAATTTTTTTGTCACCTTAATCTATATCATTGGTGAGGAAAACTTTGGTCACAAAAATATATTTGGTGACGAAATATTTCGTCATAGAAAACAATTAAAATAAAATATTATTTAGTTTTGGTGACGAAATTGGTGTTTTAGAGGACGAAAAATTCAACATTTGGAGACGAAACATTTCGTCGCCAAAAATGAAAAATAGGTGACGAAACTGTTTTTCGTCACCAGGTACTTTTTGTGACGACGTATAGGCCACGAACGTGGTGACAAATTTTTTTCGTCACAGATCACTTTAGTGACGAAATTTTGATGTTTGGAGACAAAATCAGTCTGTCACCAAAGACCTTTTTTGTTGTAGTGATTATCAAAAAAAACCCTCAAGACGTAATCCTAATTTTTCAGCCCAATCTCTCCTGCCACTATTACAATTGTCACCACCGACCTCCATTTCTATCACCAGCGAGCCCCTATACAACTTTCATCACCTTTGATGTCTAAACCTACTAGCAATTTTCCTCCCTATACCATTTTGTCTGTCACGTCCCAAAATTTAGATAATTAAATATTAAATTAGGATTAAACTTCAATTAATATTTCATTATCCAAATCCTAGGGGTGAAATAAAAAATTAAACGCCAACCAAACCATCTACCATAATTCCATAACTAACCAATACCTCCAATATTAAAGTAACAATACAAAGTTAAAATAACTTAAATAATATACGGTTACAAACCATGTCAAATTATCTCAATACTAAAGTCATAAAAAATATATATATATATATATATAAACTAATATCAACCCTAAGCTCAAGAAAACAACAGAAGTCCAAACGACAAGTCCAACACTATAGTAATTCCACGTCACCACCGTAGCCCCAACTAATCCTACAAAGGAAGCTCGACTGCGCTCAAACAGAACGCACCCGAGTTGCCAAGAGACAAAACGGGTCAGTATACAGGTATACTGGTATGAGTATAAGATTTAACACCCACATGTCTACCAGACACAAACAAAAATACATTTAATTCTTATTACAGGATAAGACAAGTAGTTCCAACCGCAGCAAGATGAATGGGTAGTTTCTCGAGATACCGTGGCATTTATTTCTTGTCCGTACACAACGAAATATAAATTGATTATAAAATAAATAAAATAGAAATAAAAATATGGTGGGTCAGCCATGCATAAAAAAATTAGTAAGACTCACCATCCTGCAAAAAAAAATAAAGTTAATATAATATAATCATAAGTAACTTGTTGAAGAAGTATAAAAATGCACTGTTTCATGCTTAAACAATTCGAATTGACCAAAACTCAAAAAACGAAAGTTGTACAGAATCAAATTTCCTAAGAAACTAAGCGAACAAATTTTACATAAACTGAACAGGTTGAGAGAAAAACTTGATAGAAAAACCTACACGGAATTCAATCGAAAAATCTAAAGCTGAAAACGAACAAAAACTGTCCTAAGATGATTTTTTTCAGAAAAGTTCAAAACACGAAAAGTGTGCATAATAATATTTTACTTTAATTTACGCGAAACCAATAAAAATGAGCTCGTTTCGTGGGTTAAAACATCCACTAAACTCTGCACTGCTAAAATGAATCAAACTACAATAACTAAGATCATCCGATTATAAGTTTTAATCGATATTTTAAATAAAAAGTTAAAATACAAAAATTGTCTAGAATCACGTATACATGCTTCTGCTCAAATTTCATTATTTATCAAGGTCGTTTACTATTTTTCAACCTGTACAAATCAATACAATACACGCTATAACAATAAATTCATAATTAAATTCTTTGTATCTTAACTCCACCGCTTCGGCCCTCCACTTCCGACCTATACATATATCTCATGTGCCTCTCGTATACCTAACACTGCTCCGAAACCAAACTTGCACGGGGATATCGTCCCGAGTTTGACCCACACTCCCCGGATGGTTGGCATATACGTACGCGCGTAAATCAAAGCACTCGTCTACTCATGAGAACGAGGGCAACAACATATATATACACAACATCTCACACATGAGAATAAACATAACAATACCGAGCCTAAGGCATTCAAATAAATTTCATAATCCTCACTTTTTTTTATACACTATTTCTCACCATCACTCAAATAAAACAACAATCCATGGAGTCATGGTGGAGTATAAGAAATTTATCTATGGGCTATTAATTTATTTTAATTTCATATAACCATGAGTGTGATTACAACCATAAAATAAATCCATATAAAAACCCTAAACATGACATACACAACTAATCAAAATAATTAAAATCAATCTATCATTTAACTATAAATACAAAATCAAACCAACATCAAATAAATAAAAACAAAGAATCAATCCGTCATCTAACTAATATCTATGGACTCTAAGTTTATTTCAATTTCATATAATTATGAGTGTGATTACAACCATAAAATAAATACATATAAAAAAAAAAACCATAAACCTTGCATATACAACTAATCAAAATAATAAAATCAATCAATCATCTAAAAATTTTAAACCTTACATACACAACTAATCAAAATAATTAAAATCGATCAATCATCTATATGTAAATACGAAATCAATTCAACATCAAATAAATAAAAATTATGAATTAAACGTAAATCAAGGGAAGTGGGTTTTGTACTCACAATATTTTTTTAAGATCAAAATAATATTTGAAGAACTAATGGAGCCATCAAAACAAAATCCTAAACCTAATCACCATGCTTTGTTGCGATTTTTTGAATTTTTTTTTGAAAAAGTGATTTGAAAACTCTTTTTTGAAAAAAAATTCTTGTTTGGTTTTTCAAAAAATACATCATTACAATTTCAAATTTCCCTCCAAGTTAATGATTGAAACAATTAAAAAAACACAAAAAAATCACATCAAAACATTCTCTCAAGTACATTATATATATATATATACATATATATATAAATTCTTGGACCTATGAAAACATAATGTGGCATGTACTCATTTATGGGTATATATCTTACCATTAACTGTATCACTTTTTTATAAAATTTTCACTCATTGCAACCATAGAAAACGTAATTTTTTTTCCCTAAATTGGCATTAAAAAAATTATTTCGTATAATCAAATTTTCCTAAATGTTATGCACAAATGAAATCATAAATTTGTATTCACAAAATCATACCCTTGGCAAATTTATGTAAAAAATTTCAAAATAACCAAAATTTATTTACAAATTTGCAAAAATGGTAAATTTATACAAATTTCCAAAAAACGTAAATTTATACAAGTTTCCAAAAAACACAGTGAATTTATGTACAAATTTCCGAAAACCATAATTTCAGAAAAATGCCCAATTATTTCAAATTGGCATTAAAAAAAAATGTGAATCGATTGGTAAATTTATTTATGAAATCATAATTTTTTTTTCAAATTTACGATTTAATACATCATGGGCTTGTTTGGTGTGTTTTTGGGAGAGTTGTTTTTGAAAAAAAATTTGGGGAGAGAGTTTAGAAATTTTTTTGGTTTGTTTGGTTGTATATTTTGAAAGTAGTTTTGGAGTTTGAAAGTTTGGGATGATTTGATATTTTGTTGTAATTGAGTAGATGTGTGTCAGAAAAAAAGTGATTGAGAAGGAGAGAGGAGAGAGAAAAAGTGATTGGTTGATGTGTAAGAGAGAGAAAGTGATTTTGGAAATTTTTTGAGAAAAATCTCAAACCAAACAATATTTTGGAAATTTTTTTCTAAAACTTATCTCTAAAACTCAAACCAAACATATTTATTTTCAAAATCGTTGAATTTTCATGAAATTTAAATAAATAATCAATCTGAAAAATAGTTCTGGGTTGTCTGTGTAAATAATAAAAAAAGAAAAATGTACCTATTTGTTCCATGGATGATAGACAGAGAGACAAACAGATTAGGGAGAAAAATAAACAAGCAAATATAAGACGTTTGGGTGGGACAATACACACCTTTTGTTACCAAAGCCTATATCCATATACAAATTTTATACTAAACATTCATAACAGAAAATGCATAAAGGAATATTGTGAATTTTTTTCCTGCTAAGATTATGAAAATGTCAAACAAATTTTAAATCTAAACATTCATAACCGAAATTTGTATAAGAGAAGTTGACAACTTACTAAGGCAATGCAAGCATCCATAATATTCGGTGCACTAGCATCAAGGGTGATTACATATATCCATATGTTCAACCGCAACACATAAGTCAAACAAACTTCTTAGGTCTTACATAAATCTAACCACAAAAGATTATCCAACTGAACAATACAAATGACAAGTTTAATGTGGTACTATGGATGAACCCTATGGTTGTTCCACATTGCTGTCGCAATTTCATCACGAAGTTGAACCGTTTCATTCATGACTTCATCTGCTTCATTGGAAATTCCTGCCGCAGGAGTTGCGGGTACTGCTTGCCCCGCACGTGCATTACCGCACCTATTGAACCATGGATCATTTGCAGAGTGCATGCGAATCCAGTTGTGACAAGCACAACATGCTGTAACTATTGTGCCTTGCCACACTTGCATGTAGTTCGGCATAGATCTCAATATAGGAAAACGATTCTTCAACACCCCAAAGCTTCGTTCTATCATATTTCTTAGTGATGAATGCCGATAATTAAACAACTCCTTATACCCATTTGGACGACGTCGACATCCACCAAATTGGTCCAAATGATAGCGTTCTGAACGATATGGTGCGAGGAATCCCGTCATATTTGTGAAACCCGCATCGACCAAGTAATATTTACCTACATGAGTATGTCACATTGACAAGTTTATTAGAAACTATTTTCAAGTAAACTTTTAAAAGCATCGTCATTACAAACCAAAACCCTTACCTGTAGGAGGAAGCGAGAAGGATACATCGGGGCGTGTAAGCGCATCAGATAACACTCGTGAATCAATTGCACTACCTTCCCAACCGGGATAAACAAAAGTAAATTTGAGGTCAAATGAGCATGCTGCAAGAACGTTTTGTGTTAGTGCAACCTTCCTACCAAGATATGCAGTTCTCTTTGAAGCAGGTGCATGCTCCGCAATGTGCGTACCATCGATTGCCCCAATATAGTCCTACATTACGCAAATATGATAATTATTACATTTGTCTGCACCCAAATTTCATTGCATACTCGTCAAAAAATTGCAAACAAACAAGGGATCCCAAGCTAACCTTCAACCATGGGTAACGCTTCGGGTTGTTTCGAATTTCAGGAGGAACAACATTCGGGTCAGGAGGTCGAATGATAAGGACAGCAAGACGACACAATGCTCTCATCACAATTTTGAAATGTCGGTGAATGGTTTCCGTTGAGTGTTGAAAACGATCAGCCGCAAGTCTATGTCTTTCACTATGTCCACATACATATAAAAATATAGCAAGCGATTGCTCTATAGATAACTTGTTCTTGTCCACCTTTATGAACTCTCTGCGTTTCAATTCATCACAAAGGGACCTGAACGTTGGTGCATCCATCCGCAAGACCTCCCGAATTGTGCGCGGACGACCATTCAATAAATGTTGAGCGTACATTTCTCCAGTGTACAGACATGTCCGTTGGGGCTGCTTCCCCAGAATTCCATTGGTTGATTCCCACATCTGGCATACCATGGCAAAGTCCATGTCATCATCGTCCGATGCAATAAATGACGACCTCAACTGCGCTGCAATACTGTCTTCACTGTCCTCAATATTAGCGCTATCCAGACTGTCCTCGCTGTCTACGCTGTCCTCGGTCTCCAAGCTTTCCCCACTTGAATCCATCTCCGTCGTGATGTTGTCGTAGTTGGGAAATTCATTTGACTGACTATTTATTGTGGCGTCCA
Source organism: Camellia sinensis (assembly GCF_004153795.1). Lineage (NCBI taxonomy): Eukaryota > Viridiplantae > Streptophyta > Magnoliopsida > Ericales > Theaceae > Camellia > Camellia sinensis. Next base: position 785,780 of record NW_021025496.1, on the reverse strand, counting down.
TATCAAACGGATTTGTTGAGTTTCTGTGGTCCATTTCTGTAAACAAGAAGAAAGTAAGATGAACATGAAAATGTAATTCACATCGATACATAAATCCATAATATTATCCATCCATAACATTATAGTAGTAAATTTCTTTTGTAGTAATACAAGTCCGTAACATTATTCATAGCCCTCATCCCCTAGACATGTGTTACCAAAAAAACCAGAAACAACAACTAACAAACTTTTACATGCTAAATAATGGCCCAAATGGAATTGTTAGATACTATCAGCCAATTCAACACAAAAGTGGAGAGGTAAGAGGCAGTTTTGTAATTCGAACACGCATCTGTATTCAAATTCTTTCTAATTTTCCACATTGTTTCACTAGGATTTTTAAGTGCAAGAATTTTACTAGTTGGCATGAGATCCTACCACTAAGATTTTGTTGACTAGATTTCTCAATAAAAGAATGCATCATCAGTACAAATAAATGCTAGGTATATTAAAATTTTCTACCCATCTTTGCTCATCTATGGACTGTAATAGCAATCTTGAATTACTCGATAAACCAAACACATGAATTTTGGGTGCTAGGTATATTAAATATTTCTACCCGTCTTTGCTTATCTATTGAATGGAATAGCAGCCTTCAATTACATAATAGAGGTCCTTCAGTTGAAGAGGAGTTACATGGATTTCCTCAATCAAATTGTGCCAAAGCTTGAGATAGACAGTGGCTAGTGAACTCTTGACCAAATTGGATTAGACAAACTCAAATTTGTAGGGTGCGTTTGTTTTGAAGGATTAGGGCATAAGATTGGATTATTAGTTCCACCGGACTAATAGTCTATTGTTTGTTTGAAATTTTTTGCTCCGGACTAATAGTCCTCCCGGATTATTAGTCCCACAGATATGGGACTATCCTATCCCATGGAGGTGGGTGGGATTATTTGCATGGGATTGGTATCCCATCGAATTAGGCTCTGAAATGTTCATTTTGCCCCATGCTATTACTTAGCAAACAATTAGAAAATGATAAAATAGTCTTTGAACATTTATAAATTATTTTTTTGGTGTTGTTAATTTAAAATTATATACCAAACCAAACCAAGCCTTAAGTCCTATCAAATGGGGTCGGCTACATGAATCCTTCTTCTCCACGCGGCCCTATCAAAAACCATTTCATTAGTCAAATTAAATAGATTCATATCAATTTAAAATTATATATTAAATAAAAAATTATAAATTATAAATTAAATTTATTTAAAAATAATAAATTATAAATTATTGCCTTATAAATTAAATTTTTTTAGTGTTGTTGGAAATTTAATTTATATATTAACTAAAATTATTTTTTTATTGTCATTAATTTAAAATTATATATTAAATAAAAAATATAAATTATAAATTTAAGTTAATTGAAAATAATAAATTAAAATAATTAAAATATTGTGCAAAAAATAAAATAAAACAAATTTTTATTTAATCTAGTTAAAAATAATTAAAAATATTAAGTATATGTTTAATATTGCTATTATGTAGTAAATAATTGAAAATGGTGAAATAGTCATTTGAACATTTATCCTTCTTTATAATATCTCAAACAAATATAAGATTCATATCCTATCTAGCCAAATAGTCATTTCCTCACATCTAATCTCATGATTAAACAATGGGATACAAATTCAGTCCAACTAAATTGTTCGGGGACAATATATCCCGGGACTAACTGTTCGGTGGATTCCAATTCTCCCTTATCCAGTCCGTCCAAACAAACACACCCTTGTTGTCCAAATATCAATATCGTTGTCAAATTATTGTTACTTTAGAAATTGAGAGTTTATCTTTGTTTACTATCTTTTATTAAGAATGATTGATAAGAAATATCTAAAAAAATGAAAAATGTGAGATGGTGATCGTACATATGAATCTTTGTTAACTTATTATTATTACATATTAAATTACATGATTATCATTTACAATAACATTTTTATTGATTTAAGTTTAAATATTTCATATTCATAAAATATATTTAACATCAAAGTGTATAGATATATTTTTTAAAGTAATTTAGAAAAAAATGACCGAATCTTTATGATTCACGATTCGAGATTTGACAACTTCGATCTTATGGCCTTGTTTGAGAACCCAAGTTTGAGGTTAAAAAAGTCTCGAATACTAAAAAAAGCCAAATAGCCTCAAATAATACTTAAACCAATGATTTATATTTTTAAAAAAAAAAATGCAACTCGACAGGCAACCTAAACTGTCATGCTGATAGTGTAGGCACAGTATAGGCACAGACTGTCCCATTATTGGTAAATGACAATTTTGCTCCTTTAAACCAATTTTGAAAAAAGTGAGATTAGAGACAAATTTGTCATTTGAATCTCAAATATCATTTTAAACACATTTTTCAATATAATAATCAACCAAAAATTTCAACCCAACTTTCTAAACATAAAACTAAAATGACTAAAAAATTTTGTTGGCGAAGGTACATTTTCTGCGACTAATATGGTGTTTTGGTCGCCAAAAGTTTGGGAGGGAAATTTGAAACATGGAGGGGGGAAAATGAAATTTTTTGGCGACAAAAAAAAAATTGGTCGCTAATCAAAAAACGACGTCGTTTTGAATCTGGAAAACAGGAAAAAAAAATTTAAAAAAAGGCTCTGATCTCCTCTCTGTCTCCAACTCGCTCTGTGTAGTATGTTGATCCACCCTCTCCCTCTCTCTGTGTTCTCTCTCTCAATCGGTGCCCACTCTCTCTAGCTCACCAAAGTCCCTTACCACCATTTCTCACGTCCGTCGCACATCTCCATCGCCATCGCCATCGCCCTCTATCTAATGGACTCCTCATTTCTAGGGATCCTTACTCAATCTCACCTCATCGCCGACCAGCGTCGCACGCCACTGCTAGCGCCACCGCCACCGCCACCGCCGCCACCGCATCCTCACAGGTTCTCTCTCACTCTCGGTCTGTCTGTCTGTCTCTCTCTGTCTCTCTATTTCTCGCTCTCTCTCTCTTTAGCCTTTGCCCTCGGTCTCTCTCTGACCACAAGTCTACCGCCGACCTACATCTCATACCGAGCTAGGGTTTCTCTCTCTCTATCCTCTTCATTTTGGTTTCGAGATCCATCTATGGAGATGGAGTACGTGACGGAATTTCATCACACTCACACGGATCGGTGTCAGAAGAAGTGTCTCAGGTTAGGTTGGGACGTCTCTCATACCCCAAAGGTGAAGTCTTTACATTTCTCAAATTATACAAATATACATATACATATCAATATCTTTTGTATTAGCTTGTTTGGATGGAAAATTCTTTCCAGGAAAACGAAATTTTCCTCGAAAGAATCTAGTTTTGGTTGTTCTATTTTGTTGGATTTCAACTTGTGATGTTCAATTGTTGCTTTAGGGTTCATCTGAATTCTCTTTGGATCTTTAAATTTGAATGAATTGTTGATATGAGAACTTGATATGTTTGATGGAGAAAATTCAGGAGGTGATTTGTGGTTTATTTTTATCCCAATCAAGTTTGAATAAGGTATGTCGATAAATTGCGGTTCATTGTAATAATGCCTATTAATTCTTTACCTTTTTTTGGGTTTCGGAACAACCTAGCTATTACCTCTGGATGATTTGAGAAAAAGGAGAAAAAAAAATTTGCAAAGTCTGATCCATCTTAGCGTTTTATTCTTTCGGCATTAGACATTGAATTTTTTTTTTTTTTTTTGAATAATTTCTAGCATTGCTTTGAATTTGCCATTGATTCTAATGTGGGAGCTAAAAAATTGTTGGTTATGATGAGGAATGGTACATTATATTTGAATCATATTTCTATCATGATTGTTTAAAAAATTAATATGTTCTAGGTGTTAGGAAAATGAATATGTTATTTTTAGAATAGTTTGTATCACTGTATGAGTTTGGAAAGATGGATAAATTGTTTGGAATGGTTTACTTATCCATATGTTGATGCCTTGTTTTATTGCTGAGAAGATGTAAGACAATAAGTGAAATGCTAGATTTAGGTTTTTTGGTTTTTGTTTGATACCAAGCCAAACCAAGCCTTAAGTCCCATCAAATGAAGTCGGCTTGGTTTTGTTTGATAAAACTTAAAATTTCTGGTGCTAAGTAATGAATTTATAAATTTAAAATTTTTATGAGAAATATACCAAGTAATCTTCACAGTTGCAGGCTGTGTTGGTTCAATTCATGGTTTCTATTTTCAGAGAAGTGGCTCCTGGTGTCATCTATATCGAGGGCAGAAGGAAATTGTATAGCTTTACTTTAAAAGAGGGTTATAACTTGTAATTAATTATGATCAAGTCTATTTTTTCTGCTTGTTTTGGCTTTTGTCTGTGGCTTTGAGCTTCTTCAACCGTTTATATTCTAGCTTCGTATGCTCAATTCCTTTGGGATGCAGCAGAGGAAGAGGTAGAGGAAGGGCACTGTGGAATGGACAGCAGCAGTATGACATCACCAAAGTTTCTTATTACAGCTGTGGCAGATGCTGATGTTACTGTTCGGCATTCTATATTTTCCTCTCTGCATGAAAATGGAGGATTTGATGATTTCTTGGCACAGGCTGATAGTTTGAGTGCTATTTTTGCTGCATTAAATGATGAGGTATGATTTCACTTAAATTTTAATTTTTAGGTAGTCGGTAAGGCTGATGAGATATGGATCTTATTTTCTTTCATGTCTTTTTTGTTAGGTTTGTGTTTATGGAGTTTAGTAGTCTTCAGATTTGTCTTACTTGCCAGTTCCAAATTCTGTACTCTATTCTTGTTATATTAGGTTGGTTTGTGTAATATTTGTGTGTTCACTAGCCACTTCCAAATTCCATACTCTATTCTTGTAATATGAGGTTGGTTTGTGTAATATTTCTGTCTTCTTACAATTTAATAAAGAATAATGTACTTTTGAGTAGATGTAATGCCTAAGGCAATCTAGGAGTGATTCCTACGATATTTTCGCTTTTCTTGCCCTTCACTCCCTAGTCTTCTGCTTTTTAGGTCTTTAAATTTGGATGGCAAGCCTTGTTAACCTCCTTATTTTCATGATATTGTTATGATGGCAAAAGTTTCTCTTTTCTGGCCTAATTAAATTGCCAAATCCTCACCCTGTTTATAGACCACTGCAAGTCCAAAAAATCCATCCTTCACTGACATGAAATTTCCCTAGTCATTCACTCTCCTTCCCATATATTATTTTTCAAAATTTTTCTGATAGCGAAATTTTTGGCTAAATTATACTCGTGCATAAGACCTATGGTTGTATTTGTTTGCTTAAAATCTTGCTTGGAGAAAACTAGGGGTCACTAGTTTATTGGTTAAAAATCAGTCCAATAGCCTTGTGGTTGTGGTTTGAATTCGAGGGAAACCACTTGGTACATAATGTTCAAATGTTACGTAGGCCACCCTTCCAAGACCCCCATTAACGGGGACTAATCTGCCTATACTTTTATAATCTTCTTTGGAGAGCCATTTAACGGTTTTAAATATTTAATTTCTATGCAGTTAAGTAGTAGGAGATCAGCAACTCTTTTATTATTTGTACAAAAGCTTGCATATCCCAGAGGTTTTAACTGCTTTTAAATAGTTTATTTTCTGCGTGTTTCTTGATTTACATAAAAAGATTCCGGAAACCTAAGATGACGGCAGCATAGTTGGCGAAAACATTGCATACCGGTATTTTTTTCACAGTTTAACAGTGTTTTAGAAATGTCAGGAAAGTAGACATTATTATTAGTGTTAGTGCAATGCAATACACCATGTTACTTGCTTGGTAGAATAATGACACTGAATTGGTCAGTGCTCTGTATAACTTCTGTATTCTCCGTTTCTTTGCGGCAGCATGCAGCGTGCTCATCTGCAGATGGACGACAAACAATCAAAAACAGCTTTAGAAGAGGGAAAACTCGAAGATGCAGTCAGTTGTAGGGCAAAGGTATTTAATATCCACAATCATGTGATATATTTCCTCTGGGTATATCAAAAAATATTTAGATATATCGGTATATTATGTGGCTGCAGTACTTTTCTGATTACCAGGCTCTTGCTGTAGTTTTGTAACACACAGGAAACTTTAATCCAATTTTTTTTAAATTCGTTCGTGTATTTAGCATTTTTTGCTTAACAAATTGTTGGTACGCTTTATAAAGTTCACCATAACAAGAGGATGCCTGATTTAGTTATTTTTGTACAAGTAACTGGTGAAGGAGATGACAAATATTTGATTGCTACTGCTGAACAACCACTATGTGCTTATCATCTAGATGATTGGATCCATCCTTCACAGCTACCAAATAAGGTTATAACTACTTCCATGAATGGTAGTTGCCTTTATGGCTACTAAAGAATGTTGGAGCATGGACACAGATATGACACAATACGAGCACTTTGACAACTTTTAAAAAGATTTATAACATGAAAATGATAATGACTGCATTTTTAATAAATAATAGGACATGCTTGGTCATGTGTCCGATATGTGTGGGTGTCTGTCTAACAAGTGTCTGTGTCCAACGTTGAACATGGAAACAACACCTTTTTAGAAGTGTTTCTGCTTTTTAGATGGTGGCTTTTATGTTTTATTTTTTTGGCTATAAATCTTTAGTGGCTGCGCTTTGTTGAATTTATGTTGCATGAATTACTAGATATGCTAGATATTCTTCTTGCTTCTGCAAAGAAGCAGGTTCTCATAGTCGCGATACTCTTGGGATTTTCTGAGTTCACCAGTTTGAGAAAGTGGAGCAGTTTTGCCTTACTAGTTTTAAGTTCAAATATTATGACAGATTCTTCACTCTTATAATAATAATAGATATATTAAGTTCAAACACTCTGTAAATTTGTCTTAGCACCACCGGCCCATAATTTTTCACTGCATCCAAAAGCTAAAAGCCAAGCAACCCTACATGGGACTTCCAAACCAAATGATCCTTTACTCATCCCTCTTCCTTAGTCAGCAACAATGGTGTATGATACTTCAAATTTGGTCGAAATTGCCACTAGTTTTGATTTTTGATGAAACTGGTTTTCACTGGACAAGTCCAATCAGTACACACACACACATATATATAGTCGAGACGTGTGAAATTGAGATTAATTTCTATTCATTAAGCCAACCCTTATATATAACCTTAGGTATGTTGCTGTTATTGCCCATAAGCACTTCACATTTCACACAAGAGAGCAAAAGAGAGAGAGAGAAAGAGACAGCAATATGTCAATGGAGGTGTATAAGAGAGCAAATGTACAGGAAATGTTGTCGCCGCTCTTGTCTTTGCTCTTTTTGCTCTCCTCTTTGAAAGGCACAAAATTTTGATCAGCCCAATTAGATCCACTTGGTGCTAAAAATTAATTTTTTGTATGCTTCTTTTTTACCTTATATATGCGTAACTGTTTTAAATCACATATAGTAGGTTTAACATATATGACTCTTGGGACATGCACGAGGAAATGATAACGAACTCAGAAGAGTTTTACAAGATGGTATAAAGCTTTCTTGCCCTCAGAATTTTAGGGGAATGATGTGTATAATTTTTGGTTATTTCTTTGTTATATTCATTTTTTTTTAATCTGAAGATGCTTGATAATGTTTCTTATAGTACCCATATAGATTATCTTGCCAGGTTTTGTAATGTCATGTAAGATGAGTGATTTTGGAATTGGTTGTTTTGTTTGATTAATGCTAAAAAGTCTGGTGTCCCGGCAGGTGACAGCACAAGAAGCAATAAAATGGTGATGATGACATAATGAATGAACTATGTGGCAGTATTGTAGTGTTATGGTGGAAAAAGCAGCATGATCTGTGGTCTGGGCAAACTAGGTGTTACAATGGCTTCTATCATAGCTTGTATTAATTACCATCATTGTCATTGCATTTCATGTTGGTTTTATGATGAGGGAAGCATCCGGTAGTACTGTAGGTTCACTGATTGGGAAAGTCGACTTCGTTAATGGCAAGGCTAGGGTTAGGCCGTGTTGTTGGCAATCATGTTAGTGCCCTTTGTGCTTTTATACATGATGAACAAAACATATGTCTAGTGTTCAAACCATATGTCTAGTGTTCAATTCAAAGAGAGGCTTGCCCCCATGATAAGAATTGTTGTTAGCGTCCCCAGTGGGGGTAAGGCTACTTACATCTTATGCTTCCCAGACCCTGCTTTAGTGGAAACTTCGTGCATTGGGTCGTCCTCCTTTAAGATTAGTTGAATTGAGTTACAGATCATGACATGGGTATCATTTCAAATGCACAAAATGGTGTCAGGCTCTCAAGTCTCTACAAACACTGGTTTCTAATTTCACAAGTACTGCCATATCAATGTGGTTTTGGTTATCTACTTCCTGAAGATATTGTTTTGAAGTGTTCCCTCATAATTTGGAAAATTTTCTTTTGATTCTTTTATTGGTTTGAAGTAACTCTTTGATTCTTTAGTTTCAATAAATCTATCCTACTTCATTTGATCACTCAACCATGCCATGTCTCTTTTTATCCTTATTTTGCAAAACAAAGTATGGAGTTAGCTATTGATTTTGCCAAAATTGTTAATAATGCAATTTGAAAGCAGCCCGATTCATAAACACAACACAGTAACTCCGTAACCAGCGTTTACATCTGCCAAAAATTTGTTTTTCAATGATTATTGTGTTTTTCATTTTATTGCTTCTGAAATCTATATTTAGTTGTATTTGTTCATCTGAATGCAGGTGACCAGATGGTTTTCTTCCTCCTGAATGTAATCGAAGTAATCGGGGTGTTGATGACATTCAAACCATTTCTTGCTCAATGATGAAGCTTTACTGCAAAACCAGGTTGGGTAAATGTCCTCAAAATGATTGTTTCAAGATGCAATGCATTGTTGCATTCAATGCAAGGGTAGTAACCAACCAAATACTTCGATTATTTGATTAAAATCCTATTAATATACCTGCAAATATACTCATTTGTTGTTGTTGATGAAAAACTGTTAGCATACTACAGCATACGGATGAGATCTTTGTTACAGGAAGCATAGCTTTGTTTGTTATTAGTAAGGAAAAAGTGTTACTATGTTTCCAAAAGAGTTTTGCGGTGGTGTTAATTTTACTGTTGTTTCCAAAATAAATGTGGATGAGTACAGATTGTTGCCTTCAAACATTACTGTTTTCACCCTTGATTTCTCAGGGTCTGGACTATCTGGAGGAGAGCATGTCACATTAGGGTGGAATGAAGTAAATGGCTGAGCAATTTAAATATTTCCTATTTTATAAAACAGTGTCTGTGTGAATGGAGTGTATGATGTCAGATGATCAAATGAGTTGCTCCAGTCAAATACATTCTTTGAGGATTGAAATTGCTGATGTATAATTTAAACCCTATTATTAACTAAAATCCAACTCACACAAAAAATGATGCTTGCGATTTTATGTGTTGCACGTAGAAAAAAGAAATCTACTATATCTATAATTGATAAATCAACTCTTGAATGTGTTTTATACATTACTATTCATAAAGTACACACTACATGTATAATATTATATGGTCTGTGCACATTTACTATTGAGGTTTGTAGAGGTATTTAACTTATTTTTGTCCAAAAATAAATTGTTATTATATTGTCCCAAAATATCTTTAGATTTAGGCCAAGTTTGGGAAGACTAAATAAGTGCACTTTTTGTCTTTTTGGACTAAAAAATTGAGGTTGAAAATATGGATGTTTGGGTTAACTTTTTGACTTTTTATTGAAAAATGTGTAATAAAAAATTGTAAAAATTGATTTGTAGGAAAAAATTTGAATTGAGAGTTGTGCAGCCGTAATTGTTGACTTTTGATGAATAGTGTTAACTTTTTAACTTTTTAAGTAACTTTTTGACTTTTTAATTTTTTTACAAGTTCCCAAACTTGACCTTAATTTGTGGTGACAAAAGGCATTAACTTGAGTGCAACTGGCACAAATCATATTAACCAAATTTTAACCACAGAGAGGGTTAGAGTGAATCCCTCTTGTGCACATTTCAAACTAGAGTTAGATAACACAATTTAACCATACTTGTAATAGATATCACAATTTAACCATACTTGTAATAACTAAGGTGAGGTTTGGCATACTTAAAAAAAGACAAAAAGTCAAAAAGTTACTATTCTATTTAAGTCACATCATCTTATTTAAATCACATCGCCTCTCTAACACATCACTTTAAAACCAACCCAAACTCAACTCATATTTCATAAAAAATCAAAAAATACATTTACTTAGATCATCTCAAACGACCTCTAAATACAACCACCCCTCTTTTGCACAAACAATAATGACTTTTGTAAAGGAATACAGTCATACAAATGAGTCCATGACGTTGACACTAGCTAGGAGGGCATTGAAGACTTTTGCAAAATATCATTCAGTTTGTTAGGTGAGTCATCATAAATTGTCAATCAATACAAAAACAACAATATTTCGACACAACAATATTTCGACCCATTCAAATTAAAACACATCCTAAATCATTTCATATTTTACAAAAAGAAAAAGATTGAGCTCTTCTTTTTCTTTGACCCCAACATCCTAATATATTAGAATTTGTTAATTTTTTATTTTTTATTTTTATTTTTTTTCTTTTATCACTCATTGACATGTATCTGTAAAAATTGTGAGGGATCAAGAAAAAAGGAATCTCTTTCATTTCTGTCTCTTAATTTTTAGGTTTTCTCTCATTTTATTCAAAGGTTTTATTCCCATCAAATCATTGACACGCAAAAAATGACAATTGCCGACCAAGAGTTTTGGTCGCAAAAAATACATCTATTGCCGACCAAAATAGCTCTTGGTCGTGGAAACTCACTTTTGCCGACCAAAAGTTTTGGTCGCGAAAAGTAACAAATGGCGACCAAAACCTTTTTTGGTCGTGGAATGTCACAATTGGCGACCTCCTTTTTGGTCGCGGAATGTCACGATTGGCGACCAAAATTTTTGGTCGCGGAATGTCACAATTGGTGACCAAACTTTTTGGTCGTTGAATGTGATAATTGGCGACCAAACTTTTTGGTCGGGAAAATATCACTTTTCGCGACCAAAAATTTAGTCGGCAAATCCGACTTTTGCCGACCAACCAAAATTTTAGTCGCGAATTACTTTTGCCGACCCTCAATTAGCGACCAAAGTATAACTTTTGCCGACCAAAAATAGACTTTTAGCGACCAATTTTTTTGTTGCCAAAAGTGTTAATTCTTGTAGTGTGACCAGTGTAATCAACAAACCAAACAAACAAAATGAAACAGATTTATAGAAATGGAACCATCAACACAATTGTCATAAGATAAATAAGAGAAACACTTGGTATCCCATAAACCAAAACACAATTGTGTACAATTTTCCATAGGGGTGAGTATGGTCCGGATTGGGATAAAACCAGGACCAATCTGTTATCTACGATTCCTAAAAAATTAGAACCAATCCAATCTGTTTAAATCATGAAACCAATCCGAACCAATCTATTTAAATACAGATTGGATCGGTTTAAGACCACGGATTCACATAATTAAATAACAAAAATATATTTATAACACTTTAATTTTATAAAAATATAAACACAGCGCTATATTAGTTCCACAATAGCAACATATTTTTCTATAATAGCGGCATACTGTTCTAAAATTTAAATAACCATAAGAAAATTGGTTTCACTATAAGTATTTAAACCATTACAAATTAAAACTAAAAACCAACAAACAAGAGTAATAAAAGAAGATATTATACGGTTTTAGATTTGAGTTTAGATTTTATATAAAATTAAGAGAAGATACTATGGAGGATGATGTATAATAAAAATATAAACTATTTGTATACGGTTCGGATTGGTTCCAATCCGGAACCGTGGGGTTCAATCCGAAACCAATCCGTAGACTACGGATTTTTAATTTTTCAATCCGGAATCGAACTGCGGATTCAAAAAACCAATCCAAACCTATCAAATTGGACTGGACTGGATCAGATTACAGATTTTACGGATCACTTGCTCAGCCCTAATTTTCCACATTGTTTCAAAGTCCATAGCTTCCTTACATATCCATAGTTGACAGATGAAATACACGGATTAAAAAAAAAAAAAAATGTAGGCGCCGATTTTTAGTGTTTGAGCTACATACGTTGACATACAACAACTTGGATGCTGAACAAAACAAAATTGCATCTGTACAAAGTCCATAATTCCTAAGCAAGCTTACGAACCCAATGCATCTGCATGTTGGGTAGCATCTGCATGAACATTTTCCTCGTTGCTTTATCACGGAAACTCTCACACGCCTTAACATATTGGTCGGGAGTGATTTCGTCCATTGTTGCCAAACATTGGATACATGCTGCAATGGAGTTTTGTTTTTTCTCGGCCTGGCTCGCTTCAGCCATTTTGTTCTGGCAAGCAAAAAATTCTTTTTTTGCAAGGTTTGTGGCAGTCCATGTATCAAGTGCCAAATCAAAGTGCGCACCCTTTCGCCCACTATTGTTGCCACTATACAGGTATTTCGTATGTGTAAACAAGCACGTTTGGTATAATGTAATATGCTGTCTACAAAAAAAAAAAATCGCAAGGAATAGAGTTATGATGTTTTAATGCATTCTTGTTTTGGTAAACATTGCATGTAACACATTTACGAAATGCAGCAAAGTAATATTTATCTCCACGTCGTTTTCAGCAAAAGAAGATGCAATAGAGTCTGGTGTGTGTGCTGTCTTTTGCTTCGTCTTCAAAGCGTCTTCAGTAAATGGGGGTGTACCTAAATGAACTGCACAGTGCACAATATTCAACGTGCCTTGTTCAAGAAAAATACATTTAATACAATTACAAGGGTTGAAAGACCTTACTCCTTTCCTCACGAATCTTGGTACAGCGGAGATCGAATCGACCACAAGAAACTGATGGTGTCACTACATAAACAACGATGACAACAATAAAAGTACAGAAATAAGTAAAACTTCCTGTTGGAGGAGACAAAGATACATCAACAACGATGACATCAACTGCACATATCCTTCTTCTCTAGCTTTTCACATTTCATTTTGTTTATACTAAGGCAAACTATTGATAAGATTTTACATTTTAAAAACATAAAAATAATGAGTTAGTCAAATTACATATCCTTTTCTCCTTCTCAATTCACATTTTATTTTTAATTAAAATCTAATACAGATTATGATTAGAAAAAAATGAACAAACCCACCATACTTGTTAATAAATCTTTAAAAACACTTTGTAATTAAATTTCAAATCTTTTGTGCGTAATACCAGTTTTGATGCTAGTGTAGTACAGTATAATTTAACGCCTTATAACTTAGGAATCATTCTATACAATTCTTTGAAGTTCTTTGAAGTGCTTACATTTCATTGATAAGATTTATGCAAGCTATTCAATTGTTCAGGCATACAAGTAGGTGATGAGTTTTGCTTCTTCACTTTGTTTATTTTGACCCAAAAAATCCAAAATAATATGCATATATGCATGGGGGATGTACCAATAAATCCCAAATTAATAACTTATGCACTGTTTAGTCCTAAAAGTTTTTTTATAGACTGAAAGGTCCCATTACAATGTTAATAACATCAGATACAATGTTAATAACATCAGAGTCATGTTACAAACATTGGATTTCAAACATCTAATGTTCATCAAATTTCAATAATGTTTGAAAATATAGGATGAAAAACATCTAATGTTCATCAGATTTCAATAAATTTTGAAATTATAGAATGAAACATCAGATCATTTACATCATTCACATCATGTTGATGTAAAAATGGGACTAAATGGAGCATAAGAAAACTTTTAGGACTAAATGGTTCAACGTTTCAAAAACTAGGACTTATGGGTAAATTTTCCTATATGCATATTGGAAGGACCATTTGGACCCTTTCATAATAATAAATCATGGCATCAAAATTATGGTTTAGCTAACCATTGCTAATTTGATTTTTGCTAAGTAAAATGGGAATTGTTTAACCTTGCTGAAGCCCCCATTTTGTACACCAAACCAGAAGAGTGAACCCAACAAAAAATCTGCTTCATTTTCATGTAAGAGAAGGACTTCAATACCGATTTTGGAACCACAGTTGGGAAAGGGGAAACTATGACGAACTTAACAAAATATGATAAAGCTAATTTCCCAAATGAAAAGCATAAAATCTGTGCTTAGTATGTACGAAATGTGGAAAATACATTCTGAAATCAAAACCAGTTACCCGAAGGTAGAGAAATTTCTTTCGGTTTCAAATGATTAAATTAGTTTCCAAAAGCAAAGCAGCGAACTAAACATTCATAATCTGAAGGGATTTTCAGATTCAACTAGGGATTTGGTGTATAAAACAAACCACACCAGTTTTAGGTTTACATATAAAACTTCAGCTCCGAGATTCAAGTACCATTTTCGTCTAATTGGTACCGTAAAGAATAGATTTGTTGAACAAAATTTCATTTCCTACAAATTTATGAAGAAGAACACTTGCAAAATGGAAGGGGGAAATGGAGATCAAAATGAAAACATGATGAACCAAAAATAGTGCGACTAACCTCTTTGTCGTCGGATCTTCGTCACCCTGAGCTCAAAGCGACCACTCGTTGCTTTGGTGTTGCCGACCTTCGCATATCGACGGAAGTGAAGATGTGGTAAAGAAAAATGCTTGGGAGCACTAATTAGTGCTCCCACTAATTAGGTGGCAGTGGGTCCCGTCATGAATGATGTGATATTTTGGTCTTGGAGTTATAATTTTTTTATTTTTTTTATTTTTCTAATGTATTAGTGCTATTAGTGGTGATATTTTTAGTGGGATGAATCATTGTTGATGTGGTAAAATGTTTGGTAAAGGTAATAAAGAGCAAGGCAGAGGCTATGAAGAGGAGTAGAAATAGAGCAAGGCAGAGGCTATGAATAGCTATTCCCGTCACGTGAAGAATCAGATGTCTCATTTATTTTTTTTCAAAACATAATTCATTTTTCAGATGGGCTTGATTTGTTTTTTAGAAAAATTTTTGAGAAAAATTTTCTACAAATAAATTGTCAAGAATAATTAAATTAAACAAATTTTTTTTAAAAAAAATTTAAAATTTTGTTTAGTTACCTACTTTTTAAAATCACTCTCTCTCCCGTACACATTAAATCAATTATTTTTTTTAAACTCTCTCTCTAAAACAATTTTTCAAAATAATTTCTGAAAAAAAAATAAATCAAACAAATTTTCGTATTTTTTATCTCAAAAATTACTCTACAAATACAAACTAAACACACAAATTATATAAAATTTTCAAAAAATCATATTCAAAAAATCACAACCAAACACATTTTATGTTTGGCAAGGGCTTTTTCAGGCTTTTTTGGCTATTTTAGCCACAAAAAACAAAATAGGCTATTTTAGCCATAACAAACAAAACATCACATCCAACCTATAATCATTACATTCTTCTCTCACAAAAAAAGTCAAAAAAGCCAAAAAGCCAAAAAGCCCTTCCCAAACCAAACTTTTTAGCCCAGGCTAAAATAGCCAAAAAAGTCAAAAAGCCAAAAAGCCAACCCACTTCCCAAACGGAGGCTGAATCTTTCTTTTTCCATTTTCTTTTTCTTTTTCTTTCCCGCCGTCTCTCTCTCTCTCTCTCTCTCTCTCACTTTCTCCCCGTGTGTGGCTTGCCGCCGCTGTACCCCTCTTTTCTTTTATTTTTATTTTATTTTATTATCTAAGGCTCGAATGCTTAACCTAATTGACATTATTTACATTTTATTTTATTAAATAATTACAACATATATAAATATTTTTTATAAAATTAATACATATAACACTTTTTATATATATAAATAAATATTTAAATTAATTATTTATAATTAAATATCACATTAAACTAATTAAATTTCATATTAAATTAATTAAATAACACATTAAATTCTCATGTAATTCACACAATCAATAAAGTTACAAATAAAATAAAAGGCAAATTACATATACCTCCCTTGAGGTTTGGCTTAATTACAGATACCCTCCTGAGGTTTCAGAAATTACATCTCGCCCCCTAAGGTTTGTATTTTCATAACAATTTGCCCCTTGAGGTTTAAATTTCATAACAAATTACGCCCTAATTTGTTATGCAAATATAGCATTCAGGGGAGAATTTGTAATTTCTCAAACCTCAGGGGGTATTTATAATTTAGCCAAACCTCGAGGGGTATATGTAATTTGCCCTAAAATAAAATAGTAACAAATAACAACTTGCAAAAAAAAATTAGAATCGCTACACTTTTCCTCTCTTTATCGCACTTCCCAAACCCACATCAATCGCGAACTGACGTCGCTTCACTTTGCCGCTAAAATGAGCCTGAGAGAGAGAGAGAGAGGGAGGGAGGGATGGAGGGAGAGATGGTCTAGATTTGCAAATTTAAAAAAATGACAAAAATGAAAAGGGAGATAAGGTTGCATTGGCAGACTTGGCAGAGAGGGTGATCACAGATGATGGATGAGTTGTGAGTTGCCTATCAGAGGCTAGCACAGTGTCAATTGTATGGGAGGGAGGTGGTAGTTAGGGAGTCCGGATCCTCTCCAGCGTGAATTCCCGTCCGGTCCTCCGGGTGACGGCTCAGATGAAGTCACGTTACCCTACAAGAAATGCATGGTTCAGATTTGTTTCTTTAAATAAATAAAAAATTCAAAACATACACACTGAATCATTTCCTTTTTCTCTGACCCTTCTCTCTCTCTCCCTCACTGCACGCACAAATCCCACCACACACACTCTCTCTCTCTCTCTCTCTTCTAATAAAAAATTAAAAAAATTATTTTAACCTTTTTTATTTTATTTTCATAATATATAATTTTTAATATAAAATTTTAATTTTATAACATTAATATCATTAAAAATATACCTTTAAAATGAGATTAATATTAAATATATTTAATAAAAATTTAAAATAAATAAAAACTAATTACGATGTTTAGTTATGTTTTCAAATTATTATTTTTTAAATATAAAAATTAATTTGATGAAATAAACACACAAAAATCATATATTTTTGAAATTCTCAAAAACAATCTTCAAATTAATTTTTATATTTAAAAAATAGACGTCTGGGGTGGAATTCCGATGGAACGTCCGGGGAGACTTCTGGCCAGACGTTCGGGAGGACTTTTCCAGGCACATAACTCTCTCTCTTTCCTACATTCTCCCTCTCTCTTTCGTTGGCTAAAATGCTAGCCATAGTTAACAAAAAAGTTAACAGCTGACACTAACACACTCCACTAACACATTTCTTAACACTTCCATTGTGAATCTAAAAATTATTGTGTCTCTCCTAAATTTTGGCGACTAACACTAACACACTCAATAACACATCCATTATGAATGCTCTAATACTTAGATTTCTTGCTCCCTATATATAAATGAGTGTTTCTCTTCTTTTCTCTTTAATAGGCACACACTTGTGTTTTGACCAACCACAATTCTCTACCACCACCTCCTCTCTCTCTCGCATCTTTTAGCCCTCCTCTCTCTCTCTCTCTCTCCACACATCACTCACACACTCACTCTCTCTCTCTCTCTCTCTCATTTCTAATAAAAAATTAAAATATTTATTTTAATCTTTTTTATTTTATTTTCATAATATATATATATAATTTTTAATATAAAATTTTAATTTTTATAAAATTAATATCATTGAAACTATACTTTTAAAATAAGACTAATATTAAATATATTTAATAAAAATTTAAAATAAATAAAAAGTAATTACTATGTTTAGTTATGCTTTCAAAGTATTATTTTTAAAATATAAAATTATTTTGATGAAAATAAATACATAAAAATCATATATTTTTGAAATTCTCAAAAATAATTTTCATTCCAAAAAAAATATGAAAATAATTCAATCTGTGTATAGATGTAAATTTTTTATTTTCTTCTAAACATAAATTCAATTAATGTTATAAAATTAAAATTTTATATTAAAAATTATATATATATATTATGAAAAAGATTAAAATAATTTTTTAATTTTTTATTAAAAATGAGAGAGAGAGAGGATGGGATGTGACCGTGTGCTGCAGTGACGTGAGGGAGAGAGAGGAGTGTCAGAGAAAAGGAAATGGTTTAGTGTGGGTGTGTTTTGAAAGTTTTTGTTTAAAGAAATAAATCCGAACCATAATGTTTGAGAACCACAATTTGTGTGGCTCAAATGGCTCAAAACTGCCAAAACGACGTTGTTTTGGCATGTTTTGTGCTCAAAACGACGTTGTTTTGGCAGTTTTGAGCCATTTGAGCCACAAAAATTGTGGCCCTCTACCATTGCCCATTTTCTTGTAGGCGACGTGGCTTTATCTCAACCCTTGGCCAGAGGAACTGCTGGAGAGAGGGGCCGGAGAAGATCCGGACTCGTAGTTAGGAGTAGGGATGGACAATAGTTCATTGGCCCGCTCTATCTAATTTTATTTTTTTAAGGACTTGAGAAGATTATTTTAATTTATAAGGTCAGCTTGTACCAACATTTTCAACTGGATGTATTAATAGTTTAGACTTGAGATTTATATTTTCAACCTAATTTGGTCTGTTATTAAATTAATTAATTATAATACATTAAAATATATTATTTTTGTTGTGATCTAAAGTTTATCTGTGTTAATTTTATTAAAATTCACATTTATAATGATGTATAATTAAATTTATTTAAGAAATTCTTTAACTTAAATATAAAATCTTTCAATTTATAATGATGTAAATATATTTCATTAAAAAATATACTATTTATTTAATCATCGTAGAAAAGGAAAGCCAAACAGCAGCATGGCCCAAGCGCAGTCCAACAACTTCAGCCCAAAAAAAAAAATAAATAAACTGAATGTTTGGCCCATGCAGGTCTCGAACCTGCGACCTTCGCGTTATTAGCACGACGCTCTAACCAGCTGAGCTAATAGGCCGGTTTGTTCTTGGTCGTGTCAGATGTTAGTTATTTAAATAAATATTAGATATGATAACGACATTAACACAAGGAAAAGTCAAAACGATTGCTTCCACTGAAGACCATTCATCTTTCATGGTGTTTCCATTGTTGTTTGGTTTGCTGGTCAATTTAGGACATGTTTAGGAATAAACTATTTTAGTAATTTTTTATAAAAGAATATGTATAAAAAATAGAGAAAATAATGTGACAATTTATAATAATTTTATGACTTTTTAGCTAAAATTAAAAGTTGCTAAGTGTAAATTACACTTTTGGGTGGAACTGGGGCAGGTTCAGACAAATTAATAAATTGTCCAAACCCAATTCAAGTTATACTGAGAATTATCCAGGCCGTTCTAGGTCCGAATTGTAACTTGAGATTGTTTACCTAGGACCGACCCAAGTAAAACTGGAATTGTCCGATTTGAACATAAATTTTTAATTTTTTTAATTAATTTATTTATTAAAATTAGAGTCTATTTATATTTTTTTTATAAAATTATTAATAGTATCAAAATAAATAATTTATATAATGTAAGAGAAATGTCACTATAGTAGTCTTTACGATTTATGTGTAAAAATAAAAAGAAAAAAAAGTAAGATTTTATATTATTTGTATATATCATATATATTCAATATGATTTAATAATATAAATTACTTTAATATCATATGATGGCTAATAATTTATATGTATATTTAATATTTTTATATATCTATATACGTATAATTCGGGTTTCGGGTTACTCGGGTTGTTTGATATCTTAAATACTGGATTGAAACTCCCGCTCGAGCGCCAAAACCCCCGCTCGAGCGGACAGGTCAAAATCTGGGCAACTAGTTTTGGTTTCTAAACTCAACCAACCTGTAACAAACCTGCCCAACACATCCTATAACCCAAACACAAAGTAAGAAAGGATGTACACCAGGTAATAATCAACTACTATCATCCACGGACACATGTCCGGATCACTGTACAACAAGGGTAAACCCGGGATCGCTATAAGTATTTTGCCCCAAGCCCTAAAAATATTCAAGTTGGGTTGTGCAAGTTAAGCCTGCCAAGTTACATCCCTAATTATACTAAGTTTGCTTTAAGATTTTTATAATTAAAAAAAAATATACATAAAGGAAATATCACTACGCCAAAATTGGGCTTTAGCAGTGATTTTTTACCGCCGTTAAAGGATGTAAAACCGCTGTTAAAGTCTTTAACGGCAGTAATTTAAGACCGCCGTTTATACTTGTGTCGAAAAATGTACAACCGTTATAAAAGGGAAAATTACCGTAGTTAAAAGTCGACTAAAAACGGCGGTTCTTTACCGCCGTAAATAGGTTCAAATTTTTTAAAAAAGAATTCTCTCTTCTTGCACCCCCCACGTCTCAAACCCTTGACCTCTAATCCACGCACACCAACCACTCCACCACAGCCACTCTATATGAAATATATTCCCTAAATAAATATTTAAACATTACTTTTGTTTTATTATAGATGGTCATGTTCAACCTCTGGCGGCGCATGATCACCACTTGCCGGAGCTCCGCCGACAAAGACCGCCATCAGTAACGGCAGTAATGAGAGGGGTTTAGCGGCGGTTTCGTTACCGAGGTTAAAAGAGGGCTTTAGTGGCAGTTTTTTTAACGACGGTTTCATTACCGCCGTTAAAGATACTTTAGCGGCGGTTTTTTAAACGGCGATAACAAAACCGCCGTTAAAGATACATTAACGGCGGTTTTTGTAACGAAAACCACGATAACAAAAACCGCCGTTAATGTCCTGTTTTGGCGTAGTGTATTGGAGTTTCTCACCTTCTTGCTTGGATGGATTATGATTAAAAGATGATAAGGCCTCGTTTGGGAATCAGGCCATTTAGTCAAAAAATCAAAAAGTTACTAAAAAAGTCAAAAAGTCAAAAAGTCAACAATCCATAGCAAAAAGTCAAAAATTCTCTTTTATATCTACTTTTTGCACATCTTTTCGTAAAAAGTCAAAAAGTCATCCCAAACATACTACTTTTTTTTAGCTCATATTTTAGCCAAATAACTAAAAAGTTACTAAATTAGCATGTTCCCAAATGAGGCCTAAATATGTTTTGATTTTATTTTATTTTATTTTATTTTCTTTGTATTTAATAATACTTAAATGTTATAATTTATTTTTTTTTGTAAAGAGTAATTTTGGTTTCTCACCAAATTTCACAATTTTGGTGAGGAAAAAAAAAAACTTAAATTTGAAGTGATTTGTCTTTCAATATTTCCCTTTCTTTCTTGCAATCATTTGCTTAATTATATTGATGAGAAAAATATTATTTTTTATTTTACATTTAAATATATACTATAAAATAGACCTCTCGACCCTCACACATCACATGCATTAGTTTCATTTACTTTATACTAAAAAAAAATTAGTTTAATTATTCTAAGTTGAGTTTATTACACTTTATACTTTTAAACGATTGCCAAATTATCTACTTAATCCCTAAATTATTAATTGAGTCTACTAAATCTCTAAAGTGTATAAATTAATTCTATTTAATCTCTAAACTATTGATTGAATTTATTAAGTTCGTAAAATATTTAATTCAAATATATTTAGTCTCTGAAAGGATTACAAAAAATAAAATATAAGCTCATAACCAATGTTTTGAAAACCATATTGGACCGGTCGGTTCAACTGGCTGAATTGTCAACCGGTCCAGATATATCTTCTAACACATTCCCCCTTGAAAACCAGTCATTTTAAGTCAAACTAGTGCACATCGTGGTTAAACTGCTAAACCGAACGAATTGGCCTGGGTTGAAGCAAACTAGACCGGTTTGTTATGTTTGGTCCAATATTGAAAAAGTTAATGCTAAGGGGACTTGAACCCAATACCTCAAGCTCTAAAGAGCATGAATTCTGCCACCATAGTTTCTTCTTAATATGTAGGAAATATATGTATTCAAACTAATTTCCCTCAAACACAAGTATATTAAATAATTTTATGAATAATATTAATATAAAAAGCTATATAAGCATATATGTTTGATGAATATATATATATTAAATTATAAAGTATTTTAAATGGATGTATTTTATTTATTTTTAAATTATAAAAATATTCATAAAATAATTATGACATTACAGTTTGATTCCGATTCAATCCAACGGTTGAACCAGAAACCCGTCCACCTGATCTCTTTTCCGGTTAACTCACCGGTCCGGTTTTTAAAACATTGCTTGAATTAGTAAAAGACATATCTAGTTAAAATTTTATTTAAAAAATATCTTAAATTTTTATTTTGTCTTTAAAAAGTATATGTCATTTCTTTTTGTGAATTTCCTTTAAAAAGGTAAGGGTAATTATTTATAGTATTTTTTCTACGTATATTTTAAAATGGCTATGTGCTTGTTATTATCTGGTATTAT
The DNA here is from genome assembly GCF_004153795.1 of Camellia sinensis. Taxonomy (NCBI): domain Eukaryota; kingdom Viridiplantae; phylum Streptophyta; class Magnoliopsida; order Ericales; family Theaceae; genus Camellia; species Camellia sinensis. The sequence continues at coordinate 763,439 of NW_021025496.1, read as the reverse complement.
ATACCAAATTTTGTTTATAATTTTTAATTGATTATTTTTAAAGCTTTTTTTAAAACTTAATTAATGTATTATTTTGTTCTATTGTTATTTGTAGTGAAATATTATTATTTAAATTATATAATTACACTTTTTTAGTATATCTAATACTCGTACAATTTTATTGGCAAAATTGAGAAATCAGACTATAATATTATTTCAAACGCACAACGAAATATAACAGTTTTCAAAAAAAATAAAAATTTAAGATTTTCCTATAATAAATCTTAGTTAGGTCGAGTCTTTTACTAATTTATAATATTTATGGGCATATATTTTATTTTTCTAATTCTTTCAGGACTAAATAAATTTAAATTAAATATTTTAAGAACTTAATAGATTCAATCGATAGTTTATGAGTTCAGTAAATTTTGATTTATTTATACTTTAGGGACTAAATAAACTTAATCAATAGTTCAGGAACTAAATAAATAATTTGACAGTAATTTTTGGGTAGAAAGTATAATAAATCCTTCCAAATTTATGATGTTGCTTATGTTTACTTAAGGAACGCTAGTATAATTTATTCAAACATTAATATTATATTTGAATCTTAAATTTATAAAAAAGTTTGTGGAAGGATAAAAAGAGAAGTGATCAGTTTGTTTCATTCTTTTTTTTTCTCTCTCTTATTATTCTTGACAAATCTCATATCCTAGGAAGCACGGATACGGATACGGGATACAGATACAATACGATACGGGTACGGCGATACGACAAAATTTGAAAAACTAAGATATGGGTACGGCGGGGATACGTTCGTAAAAAATATTATTTTAACAATTTTTAGTAATGCAGTATGCATAAAAATAAAATCTAAAGCAAAAGACAACTTGATAAAGAAGAAAGATTCCTATAAAACTAAGAGTCTTCAAGGTCAATAGCTTCAACTTGTTCTCCTTCATCATTGAATATCACAAGACCTTAACTAAAGCCAAAAAACCATTCTTAAATAAAAATTTCAGCAAATATACTTTTTTAAGTCATCAATGATAGCCTAGGAAGCACGGATACGAATATGGTGATATGGGGATGTGGATATGGCGATATGTCAAAATTTGAAAAAGTACGATACGGGTACAGCGGGGATACATTCATAATTTTTTTTATTTTATATAATTTTAATAATGTAATATGCATGAAAATAAAACTTAAAGTAAATTAATAAATAAGGAGAGGGATTCCTATTAACCTAAAAGTGTTCAAACATTCATAAAACATCCAAAACTAAAAGCAAAAACAAAAGCAAAAGCAAATGCAAAGCCAACACCAAAAAAAGAATGAGAGCAGAGAGAAGAAACGTGAGAGAGTGAAAAAGCGAGAGAGAAGTGAGAGAGACAACAAGGATACATCAATTTGACAAATTCTATTACTTTAACTCTCACTATATTCCTCTTATCAAAGAACTAAACAAAATATTATAAGTAATATATAACTTCGAGTATCCGATACTACAAAATTAAGTATCCGATACTTCAAAATTAATAAAAAATTAATTAAGAAGTATCTGATACTTTTAAGAATTATCTGATACTTTTAAGAAGTATCCGATACATATCCGCGAGTATCCGAGGAGTATCGGTATCCGATAAATATCCGATACGGATACGTCACCCTTTTTGAAGTATCCGTGCTTCATAGCTCATATCCAAACACAGTTTTAAGTGAAGTCACCTGACCCATATCCCATAAGGGAAAATTATGTATTTTATGTGTAGTAACCAAATAATGGAAGGGTGGTTGGAAATGGTTTCCTTATCTTCTTTCCTTTCCTCTCTTTAAACAACACCAGAGCAATTCACAGCAAACTGTTTTCTCATTCTAAAACACAAATTGTCTCTCTTCCATTCACAGAAAAATGGCTGAAGCTGTCATGAGTTTCACAGTTGTCAAGCCACACATTCACAATTCTCTCCAAACAACAAAATTGGACTTGTACCCATCATCCAAATCAGTAAACATTTCTCTCAATTCCAAATTTCATACTCAATTGTCAATTCCCATCAGATTATTGATGCTTGAAATGAATTCCCTTTTCTTTGATTTTGCAGCTTAGGCAGTGGTCAATCTCTAGGTTTAGCAATGGCTGGCATCAGGTAAATGGCATGTTCATGACTTGTTCAATTTTCCTGGAAACCAAACAGAGAAATAGAAAGTTGAGAAGTTTAGGTTATGGGTCTTCCCAAGATTGTGAAAATTATTAATTAAACTCTTTGGCAAGTATAATAGATTGAAAGCAGCAAGAGCAAAAGGGGGTCTTTGAGCAAAGTGAATGCTTTACCAGATTGGCCATTAATGGCAGTTCTTGTGGAACACATTGAAGGCCAAAGAGACCTCATAACACACAAATCCATTTGGCATCTCAATGATGAAGCAATAAAAAATGTCTGTAAGTATTTGCTCATCCCTAACCTTTTTTCCCTTATCTCTTATGGGTATGGTTTGAAATTTGAATTACACAGATAATTATATATAATTGTGAGTTAATTACATTAACCGTCTTCAAAATATGTGATTTGTTAGATTTTTCTTTATCTTTTAATTTTAATTTTAATTTTTGTTTTGTTTTTTTTTTTTTTCTTTTTCTTTTTCCACTCTGATTCCCAAAGTAAGTAAGCTAATGAGCTCAAATCCCTAGTAGCATCAGTACCATTCAAAATCCACAACAGAGGAGGGTATTTTTGTAGTCTTACATAAAGTTTCAACAAAATCAAAGAGGTCAGATATACATATGGTCCATAAAGTATGCATTTAGTCAGCCAACGCACGCACTTCATTGAATTTCAGTCTCTAATCTTTTAATTTTGCTACATTTTTTTTGGAGAGTTTAAGAAAATACCGTTATTAATTTTGAATAACAAGATTGTGCCAGCGACTAAAATGTAACATATTGCATATTGATTGTGATCTTTTAGGGACTAGTAATGTAATTAATCCTATATTACTTGGATTTTGGTTGAAAGAAAGAAAATGATTTTCCTGTTCTTTTGATTATAGATACATTTTACATAATGTTCACATGTTGGGGATGTTGTTTCTTTGGCTCCACAAAGGTGAGTATTTTTCAGTTATTTCAGTTTCTGATGATTGAAAGTAACGGTATTTATAGTAACACTTCTGAATTTCTTAATTTCTAATAAACTAAATGATGAAAATGGGTTTTAGGATCCATACTATGATTCAGAACAGTACAGGAAAGATGGAGGAGATGGTACTGGGCATTGGGTCTATGAGAGGGTAGGTATTCTTTGATTTAACTTCATTAATTTTTCCATTGAAAACCATTAATTTGGTGACAATCGTTTGGGTAATTAGTGTATCTGAGCTTATGCAATCTCTCATCCTATACATACCACATAATTATTAAACACAGAGATTACGCGTCACGTCTAAAAAGTGTATTTGATCTATATTTCTTAAGACACTTATCATTGATTGATTGCGGATCTTGGGCACACCAGGGGACACTCACAAGCAAAAACACAAGAGTTTTAACGTGGTTCGGCAAACCGGCCTACGTCCACGGGAGCGATGTTGTTATATATCAACAAATGGAGGAGATAACACACTCTCAACTCACTGTCTCTCTATATAACACACTCTCTCACACTCTCTGATACACAAACAGAATATAGCTCTCACTAGCTCTCTCTGTTTTGTGCCTTTCTCTCAGCAGTGTGTTTCTCTCTTGCTTGCTATGTTTGCCGTGTATTCAACTCACCATCACCATTCCATTTTATACACCAAAACAGAAGGTGGAGGAGGCCTCATGGGTGTGTTGGCTGCCAGCCCAATATTCTCCTTTGAACTGCTGTCCAGTTGAAAGCTTTGTCCCACCATGTGAAGACTTCACATGGCCAACTCCATGTTTTCTCCTTTGTTGCTGGCGCATGGCAAGCCTCATGGCTGCCAACTCAAGCCTCATGACTTGCCAACTCATGCCAACCTCTTTTGCCTTCCTTTTACCATGTGGGTTGGCCACCCTTCCATGCACATCCTATACATACCACATAATTATTAAACACAGAGATTACGCGTCACGTCTAAAAAATGCATTTAATCTATATTTCTTAAGACACTTATCATTGATTGATTAACTTGTCACTGCCTTGACCAAAGAAATTGTACTTATGTATAATTTTAAAATATTGCCCCATTGAAAATTTTGAAATGCCCCCACTTAAATATTAAAAAATATTATTTTTACCTATGGTTTTAGAATTATTTTTATCACCAATAATTTTAAAAAATATTATGGGTATTATTGCAGCAAGAAGATATAGAAGAATCAGCAAGAGCAGAGTTGTGGAGGGAGGAGCTGATTGAAGAGATCGAACAGAAAGTGGGAGGCCTCCGAGAGTTGGAAGAGGCTGGCAAAAAGGAAGAAGAGCTCGTTAAGTGATCACACTATCATTCTTTTGGAAAATGATTGGTGGCCCTAAAAAAATTGCCCCTAATACCCCTAATTTCCATTTTGGGAAACCGTTTTTTTTTTCTTTCTTTTTTCCTTTTTTTTTTTTTTTTTTTTTTCTTGAAATGGAATTTCGGGGCTTTCGAGCCCCGAAATTTCGGGCCCTCAATCACTTCCGAATATTATTTTTCATCAGTTTTACTTACTGGAATTAGGTTAATGATTTATATTGAAAACATATAAAAAAAAATTTAAAAACTTATATTTATTTTGTAACAATAATCAAACTTTGAGATTTTTTTTTTAATTTTTCCTTAATATTTTTTTAACATAATAAAATATGCCAATAAAATATATAATTAATGCAATGGTTCAATTTAAAATTGAAATAAAATGATATTAAAATCATACATCATAAAATGACATAATTTTTCTTTAATTTTAAGATAAATTATACTTTGCCCTTTTATGTTTGGTCAATTTTCCATTTTGGCTCTTAAAGTTACTCTTTTTTCTTTTTTTTTTTCACTTTTGACCTTTCATGTCTCAAGTTTTTCTCAATTTACTCTAAAGCTAACTTCAATTCAAATTAGACAAAAAATGACACATTACCAATCACATGACACAAAAAATATTTTATTATATATAACTCAGATATCTGATACAAATTCAAACTCCAATATAATAATATATTTTTATATTATCAGACAGTATCATGACATTTTTTGTCTAATTTTGGACACAAGTTAGCTTTACAAACAATATATTTTTATATTATATGACAGTATCTGACGTGGCCGTAAGACTTGGGTGAGAAAAATAAACTAAAATACAAATACCAAAGGTTGAACCCGAAGGATGTCTACGTCTCCCTTTGTAAGGAATCAAACATGCGTAGTTTAAGGGTACAACGCAAAGTGACATGCAAGAATCAAAACTTATGATCATGCAATGAAATATTCATACGTATGCTAACAAGCAATGAAACAATGCAACAAGCGATAACAGGAATACAACACTTGAACAAAAGCATAAATTCAAGCAAAACAAACAAAGCTGAATATTATACGCAAGTATAAATTTATAAATTTTTTAACTCATTAAAGCTCGTGAACAGGCTCGAACTCAAGTCAAATCTAAGCCAACTTGACTCTAGCTCGGTTTACTAAATTTTTATCAAACTTGAGTTCGTTAAAATCTTAATAAACAAGCTAAAACATACTAAAGCTCGGTTCGACTCCGCTCGACTCATTTGCCGCCCTAATTACAGTGTTAATAAATTTAATAATATGTTTAGTTGTGTTAATTAACAAAGAGTTTATGAAAATTATTTTTAATAGAAAAGTAAAATAGTAAATTTATAATTCCAATCCCCTAACAAATGTTAGGAGAGAGGTCAATGTAATTTTAAAAATTATAAAACCCTGGTTTCATTATAGGAGATCCGGGTGATTACATCATTGTGAACCAAACGGCTCAAGCCATGAGAAGGCAAAGCAACCCAATTAACTGGTAAAAGTAAAAGTGCATGGGCACGAGCAACCCAATGTGCAACTTTTGTTAGTACTTCGCCTGGTATGAGAACCAAGCCTGGGAAATCTACCTATATCAGAGATGACCTTGAAAATTTGTTCTAAAAACACAATGGAAAAAAATAAAATAAAAACACAAACCAAACAAAAGTGACAATGATCATTTTTGAAATTTTTATCATTTTACAAAAAATGAAAACAAAAACAAAATAAGTAAAAAACAAATACACAATCAAAGAGGCATTAGTAATTATGCGAAAGCCTTCATTTTACATGAGAGGCTTTTGGAGCCCAAAAAGTGATCAAGCTACTACAAAAAACTTTCATTCAAGTCTCCATCTTATGTAACAATCATCTGGTTCTCTTGACAAACACTAGGTAATAGGTATGTACTTTAAACAATCCCAAAACCATGTAACCTACAACATCAAGAGGCCACAAATTTGAAATACAAAAATGTGGTTATGTGACTACAATCTTGATGAATTATGAAAGAATGTACTTCAAACTATACTCATTCACTATCCAGTCTAACAATAGAAAGACAATCTAATGGCTGCATATTTTCTTGGGGCTCACTGGTCAACACAAAAAATCAATAATTACATAATTAGATCCCATTGCACATTCAGATCACCGAGCTAGACAAACTAGGCCGCGACAATCTCTCTATAGGGACAGAAGCTATCTCAATGAAAATTGTGAAGTAATGTAGTTCCACAAAATCTTATTAGAAACCTTTCAAGTTTTGATGCCAGGTTACCATAGATGGAATGATCTGCATGTAACAAAAAACCATAACAGCATAACAAACAATGCTAGGAAAGCCTACTTTTTAAATTATAAATAATAATGCAAAAGCTAATTGTAATACAGATTCTTAAGCACGGATAGTTTTGCCTCAGAGGTAGTGACAATCACATATCATCATCATCTCTATATCTGATAATTCGTGAATATGAACATCATAGGCAAACCAAGACACTATGCTTTTAGGTGAAATATGCATAAAGCTCTGCTTGTGAAGGTTCAAAACTAAACAAAACTAACTAATTAGAGAAATAACATATTACAATTGATTTCTTTTTTAAAAAAAAAAAATTGTGATCACATACAAACAATGTTTGAAGCATTTGACAATATCATAAGCCAACAAAGGAAGAGGTTAAAAAATGAATAGAACATGTTTATACATCTGACCAATGCAAAAATAAGATGGACTATGTAGTGTATCTATGGCAAATAAATGCAAATTAAAAGACCCTATCCTACTCCATGATTGTTATTTGTAAATAAAGCAAAAAGATTTCAGTAAAAGATGGCCAAGGATAAAAACCAATATATAAAAATAATAAACACAACAAACAACAAAACTAGAAGCCAGAAAATAAAAGATGGCCAAGGATAAAAACCAATATATATAAATAGAAAAACCAAAATCCACAAACAGGAAGGAGGGGCAATTCAGGTTTACATCAGCTCCAGAAAATAAACAAGATTGGTAAGATATTACCAAAAGAACACTGAAATAATGTAAGGGTCTTGTTAAGATTCTTAACATGTGACCTAAGGGCACACACTAACAAAATTCATAAATTATATCAGTTAATGGCACCATAACAATCAAATTCATTTTGCAGTTAAAAAATGAGCTGATAATCATAACAGCTTGGTTAAAAAATGGACAGAAACAAATTTGACACAAAAAAAATGATAATCAGCATAGATAATGCAAAAATCATTCTCCAAGTGTTACAACATTTGTGCATCATAGAGATTCCCAAAGACAAATCATCATTGAAATTCTGATGTCCCTGTCTGTTTTATAATCACTTGCACAACTAATTTCTAAACATCAAACTTCACAATTGTTTGAGGCAAGGCAATAAAAAAGAAAGATTTTATACTTGTAATTGAGGAGAAGGACAATGGTTGATCTTGAAAGTTCAAGCAGGTGCCTCAAATTAAGTTCTTCTCATTGTTAACACTCTAGTATATTTGAAACCCCATCCTGGGCACTTTGCTAATAAAAGTCTAACAAAATTCTAATGCAACTTCAAGACTACAATAATTAAACATCATATGACATAACCCAAGAAGATTAATAGTTTACCCACAAGAAATTTTAACAAACTTGCATAAATAGAAACCATGAAGAATAGGGGTGTTTTCAAAATTACAATAAGCAGAAAACCCACAAAACTAACTTGAAGAATTTACATTTTTTAATATTGAATATAATTGCATCAGAGAGATTCCCAAAGACTAAGTCATCATCCTCCTATGGAGTGCTCTGATGTCCCTGTCTATTTTATCATCACTTGCAAACTATCAAATCTAATTTTCAATTAGCTATATTTGAGCAAATGTACACCACAAATCAATAAGCAAAAATCTCACTACCCAAAAAACACAAAAAATTTGCAAAAGCCTCAGATTAAATTCGTTTCATAGTGAACTTACTCAAAGTATATTTAAAAACCATCATAGGCATTGGCAAATCTCATCAAAAATCCATCAAAAACAAATATTGAAAACAATACCAAACAATTCATCAAACAGACAACATTCAAAAACATAAAAATCGCATCTTTTTACGATTCAAGGAGTGCCAAAACGCTAATGTTATGATAATAAGATTACACAAGGGCACACATAGAGAAGACGACTTGAGAATGGCTCTTTCTGGTTATCGCGAAACTAGGGTTTAATTTGATTGTATATATAGCGGCGTGTTCATGTCTCTAAAGGGTTCGAAACTAGGGCAAAACAGAGGATGTCTCTTGTTTTGTTACTGTGGGCGGTGGATGAATGGGTTACTTGGACGGCTGTGATTCATTTACGTGGTGATACGTCAAATCTGGACCGTCGATTGGGAAGTAAAACACCTGGGATAGTAAAAACTGAAGTTGATTATGTGGCCTTACGAAAAGCCCACCCAAACAATCAGCGACTGGACTCGACTCTGAAAAGCCCACCAGTTATTAATGGGCCTAGATTTGGTAGAGATGGGCCCATTAATATTTTTAAGTTTAATCCAATTCCTAGTCCAACCCACTAAGGTAAGCGGTAAAATCGATCTAATTAGTTGAGCTAGACTTGCTAATCCTATTTAAGGCTCGTTTAAAATCGGATCATTAATTGAATAAATTAAATTTAGGGGAACTTATTGATAAGTCCCATGTAACAAGTTCAAAACCCAACTAATCCCAAAACAAAATACTTGCACCAATTAGTCCAATACATTTTTAATTGTTACCAAAAAGTCTTTTTTTTTTTTTTAATTTATTAACACTGTTCACATCTTACTACCGTCGGACTTCGGTTTAACGGTCGCCGGAGACTCACCGGAATGTCTAGAATATTGCCGGAAAAAAAAATTTTTAAAAACATGTTATGAAACTGTAAAATTTTACAGTTCTAAAGAATGTTATAAAACCGCAAAATTTTACAGTTTTAAACCATGATTCATTCCAGCACCAAAAAAAAAAATTTGAAACTGCAAAATTTTACAGTTTTCACCGCCTGTAACTAAAACTCGAAAACTGCTTGTTCAGAATTCGAAAATTTTCTCCATTAGAACAGAAAAACAGAAGTGTATAGCAGAGAGAAAAAAAAAAAAAAGAGATCGAAGGGGAAAGACGGATGTCTAACCAAATCTGTGTAGATCTACTCAGATCTGATGTAGATCTGAGTAGATCCATATCAGATCTAAGTAGATCCATTCATCTTCTTCGTCGGAAAATATATCATCTTCTTCGTCGGAAAAAATGTTATAAAGAATGTATAGCAGAAAAAAAAATGTTATGAAAAAAAAAAAAATTAAAAAACATGTTATGAAACTGTAAAAAGTTGATTTCAATGCTTGGTGGTTATCAATGAACCCCGATCAATGGAGAAAGATATGATCACCGGTGGTCCTCTTCCATGACAAACACGGTGACAGAAAAATGTAGAAAAAAAAACGAGAGAGGAAGGGAAGCAAAAAGTAGAGAGAGAGGGGAAAGGATTTTTGGGTGTAGTGAAAAAGTTATGGGATTAAATGGAGATCACATGTTTCCCGTGGGACCTATGGGTAATTTCCCCTTAAATTTAATACATTTATTCACTCAGTTTGATTTTGGAGTTTTTTTTTTTTTTTTTTAAATTGAGTTTTTAATCTGTATTTTTTTAGTGAATTTTTAGGTCAATTTTTTTTATTTTTTATTTTTATAGATATACCTAATTTACATGTACTTAAAAAGTTTAAAAAAAATTATGAAAAACTATTTTAAAATTTTAATAAATACAAAAAAAATACCAATTGTTTTTTCTTAAATTTGTTAGTTAGTTAGGGTTATTTTGGGAACTAACTATTTCAATTAGCATTTTAGCTTTTTACGAAAAAAAATGTGAAAAAAAGTAGAAAAAAAAAAGTTAATTTTTTTATAGTGATTTAAAATAAGTACTTCCCAAGCTTGCCTTTAGTATATTTGTTATTATTTGTTTGTTATATTTGTTAATATTTAGTGAATTTTAAAACAAAATTCATGAATTATATATATTTTTAAATGTATTTAGATTAAGTGGATTTAAAAATTAAAAAATATTGGTTAAAATACTTTTTTAAAAATACAAATTAAAAGTCAATAACTGTTTTTGAAAATTCCAAATTTATTTTGAACTCAGCTTGAATTCAGTCCATTTAAAATTGACTCAAGGAAATAAGCAACTTAAATTAATATATTTTGAAACCTTTTAAATTTTTGAGTGAAGTTTTAATAATTTATTCTTCAGTTTGACTCGACTTGTTTTATAGGCCTACATTGAAAGGTTTTGGGGCATTTATCATCTAAATGGAGATTGATGCATATTTGACCATTTGAATATGATATAAAACTAGAGTACTGTTATATAAATAAAAAAAATTATACATAATTTTCATATATAATGATGTGATTCATTATAAATATTTCATTTCAAAACAAAATATTATTGAAGATGGATTAATTTACAATAATAATATTGTCATATCATTCTTGTCAAGTTTTTTGTATGAATTTTATATATGTTTAAAATTTTTCATAAAGCTATGATAATTTGAATATAATATAAAGATGTGATAAATGTAAAATTATTGGATAATAGTAGGGTACTCAAACTTAGACCCACAAAATTGTAGAACAAAACTAAATCAAACTAATTTCAATGATTCGGTTCTAATTTGATTATATAGGTTCAATGGTTTGATTATGGTTCCAAAAATTGAGGCCATAAAAACTAGTTAGCTTGTTTTGGTTTCCAGAAAACATTTTTTTTAAAAATTTTATACCTTTATTTTTCATATTTTTTTGTTTTCAATGAATTTTTTTTAATATTTTAAACATTTTTTTTTTTAATTTTTAGACACACCTAACATAAATACACTTAAAAAGTATAATATTTTTTAAAAAATCTTTAAAAAATTCACTAAATACCAAAAATACAAAAAAAATATGAAAATTCAATATATTTTTCATATTTTTGTATATTTATTAATTTTTTAAGGGATTTTTTTTTAAGGTCCCTCGTATTAAGATTTTATAGCATAAAGGACATCTAATATTTTCATAATGTCTAAGGTCCCTCAAGTTGATCCAAAGAAAATTAGTCCAGAGAATATTCACGTCACAGAGAAAATTGGCCCAAAGAAATTCCGGGAAGAATTTCTCTGGACTTCAAGCTCTTGCACAGAAAGTTCATGACATGTGTTGTCGCTTGTCGGTGAAGTAGTCCAGATGCACCACCATTATCCAAAAAATGGAAAAGAGCAAAAGTCGTTGCTTCAATGATTTTATGCCATTGGTTCAATCCAGGAAATGATTTTCTCTAATCAAATGCATAGAGATCATCTGCATATGGATTCAGAGACCCTTCTAAGAACAAATCACCTATGTTGGAAGGGTGTGAATTCCCTCCCTTGATTCCCTTGAGTGCATCTTTGGAAGTATTAGATTCAATGAATTTGTGTGTATAGGTATGGTATATATATGGTGTGTGTTTGGACTGGTGAACTGAATTTTTTTTTCATTTGAACTGAATTTTCTCTAGATTGAAACCAGAGAAATTCTCTGGTTTTTTAACTGAATTTTCTCTGGATTGGTCTAGAGAAATTCTTTGGTTTCGAGCTGGAACCTGGAATGCTTAATTTGTATAAATCTCACTAATGTTATTGTTTTTTTTTTTTTTTGGTAATCAGGAATGAACACGAAGTTCAGTTAAAGGCCTTGAAGGGTCAACATGAAGATGAGTGCAAGAAACTAAAAGAGGAGTTGGATATCCAGAAATCCAAAGAAGACAGGCAAAGAGCGCTACTGCAATTGCAGTGGAAAGTAATGGGTGACAAACCACAAGAGAACCAAGAAGTAAATTAAAAAAAGAATTATTCTACTACATCAACGAAGATGAGAAATTCTGATGAACTGAGAGAATTATGGGAATTTCTCTGCAAGTCCCAGTCACCACACACACACACACACACATAGAGGCTCTGCAATTTTTTGCAACAATGGCGATAACCACCACTTCTCTTTATTTTGCCTCTCCGATTCCAAAACAAATCAACTCTACAAATCCACACACCTTTTATTTTCTCCCTTCTCGCATCTTCATCGCCAAATGCTCGTCTCTCTCTATCCGATCACCGCCGCAGCCGGTGGCGGCGGTAGTGGTGGCTGAAACCGCGAGTGCAGTTGTGGAAGCTGAGCCGAAGAAGACCGCCGCTACTCCACTCAATTCTCTGCCTTTATCGCCTCCTGATCCGGGATATTCTGTTGCTCAAGGTAATCGATTTCTTTTAATTCTTCAACTGCTTAGGCACAATTTGAATGTTATTTGTTGATATCCACTTGATATAGAGGAAGAGAGTTCAGAGAGAGAGAGAGAGAGAGAGAGAGAGAATGAGGTTTGATTTGAAAAAATTTCTCTGTAATATATGAGTGTGGGGTTGAGGTACCTTAGACATCAAAACATAATATTGTGGATCTCTTCCATTACTAAATATGGGAGAGGGACCTTAGACTAATTTTTTCATTTTTAAAAATATTTTATTATTTAGATATATCTAAGTAAGGTGCATCTAAAAAAGTAAAAAAATTGTTTATAATTTTAAAAAAATTTACTAAAAACAAAAAAATACGAAAAATAAAAAATTTAATTTCTAAAAAATTAAATTTACAAAAACTTATTCCTGATTTATTTTAAAACTGAATCAATCCGATCAGTAAACATGTAGAGTTAATTTTTGTCTCTTAAAAGCCACCAACTACTACTGGGTCTGGATTTACTACAGAGGGGCCGCCAATGTTTAAATTTAACACAATTCGAATCTCGTCTGGATGGAATCCAACCCAATGAGGTATGAAATTTTGGTCCTACAACAAACTAAAAAATTCCTTGAGCTTGACTTGTTAGGTTAAATAAGTCAAATTTAAGTATATTTCAAAATAAAAATGTTTCAGGCCATTAATTTAATATCACTAATAGACCACTAAAGGCGTGGTGTTGATATGGACTCACTACTGATGTGATAGTTTGACCCTTTTTTCTTTTTTTTTTTTCTCCAATACCAACTCATTGAGTTGGCATTAGTGGTGTAAATTTAGAGCACTGAATCAGTGCTGATTTTAAAATTTATTCGGTGAGTTTGGTTTTAGTTTTCTAAATTTAAATTTTTGAAAATTGAGTTTTTTATTTTTTGTGTTTTTTGTTTTTAGTAAATATTTTTTAAATTTTAAGCTTTTTTTAAAAAACTTTTTTAGATGCATCTTACTTAGATTTATCTAAAAAGTAAAATATTTGTGAAAAAATATTTCAAAAAATTAATAAATACACAAAAATACATTAAATATACTGAATTTTTATATATATATATTTTTATATTTTTGGTATTTAGTGAATTTTTTAAAGATTTTTTTTCATGAAAATTATACTTTTTAAGTGTATTTTTGTTAGAATTGGGATCCTCCCCTTCATTTCGATCCTTCACTCCCTCCTTGCAGGGCTTTCGGGCCCACTTTGAGGCCCAATTTTGATAATCCGAACCGTTCATGTTTTTAGATTTATTCAGTATATCATACCTGTAAAAAATCAAGTTGATCGAATATCATAAAGTATGTGTTCGAAAAACTGTTTATTAAAAAATAGTTTGTAGTCCCAATTTTCTGAACGCATACTTTCTGATATCCGATCAATTTGATTTTCAACAGGTATAATATACTGAATAAATCTAAAAATATGAACGGTTCGGATTATCAAAACTGAGCCTCAAAGTGGATCCGAAGGCCCCTGCAAGGAGGGAATGAAGGAGGGGCTCAAGGAGGGGATCTGGACTCTTTTTGTTAGGTGTGTCTACAAATTAAAAAAAATTACGTAAAATATTAAAAAAATAATAAAAATAAAAAAATACGAAAAATAAAAAAGTAAAATTTTTTTAAAAATATTTTTAAAAAATCCAAGCAAAGTGATTAATTTTCTGAGCGAGCAGCTAATTACCAAAACCACAAGTGTCAAGCAACGACTTAACTTTAAACTTATTTTGAAATTTGTTGAGTTTTTCAAAATATCTTAAATTCTTAGCCTAAGTGGAATCTAAAAAGAAAAAGGAATGGTGTTTCATTTCTCTAATTTTGTCCCCTTGATTTTACTTCTAATGACATAAGGATGGACCCGTAGGGGGCAAGAGGGGGCGATCGCCCCCTATACAATTTGAAAAACACCCATTATTATGGTACCAGTTACAATTATCTAATATTACAGATACTCGTCCTCTCTAAGTTTTTATTTTTTTGGAAATTTTATGTGGTTGTCACTCTATATTTATAAAATATAGGTTAAAAATATAATAAAAGAAATTAATTTCTTCTAGCTAGGGTTAATTACAAGTTCTAATTTTTGAATAATATAATAAGATATCGGTTAGTTACTTGATCCCGTTTATTGAGAAAGATATTGTACGCGATTTTCAAGTTTATTTTATCATAAATTTTTCTTCTTTTTTTTTTAATTTAAATGTTGAGTACGTTTGACTACTCAATATGCTTCACTTTAATATATAAATCATTTTATAATTACTATATTTTGTAACTAAATGTGGACACAAAAAGCATGTTATTTTTATATTTTTCATCTTATTTTCACTTTTTATACTAGTAGAAATTGATATTATAATTCATATTTTCTTTTTAAAGAATTAGTTGATATACATGTTCACCCCTATATGAAAATCCTAGATATGTCCGTGCTCACACTCCTCTTCCTATCACCTTAGTCTTCCTAGTTCCACATCATTAGAAGTGGAATTAGGGTTACAAAATTAGGGAGGCTAAGATGAGTGGGAGAGGAATATGAGACCTGCCACGTTCTAAAATTTGGACAATTAAATATTTAATCAATATTCCATCATTCAAATCCTAGGAGTGAAATAAACTGTAAACGGTCTCGCCTCCATAAGGTTTAAGTAAATTTTCATACTCAAAAGATAACAAGAGATTAAAAAAAAAATAACAAAACGTCAACCAAACCATCCACCATGATTTCATAACTAACCAATACCTTCAACATTAAAGTAACAATAAATAGTTAAAATAACTTAAATAATGTAAGGTTACAAACAATGTCAAATTATCCAAATACTAAAGTCATAAAAAAAATAAATAAATATATAAACTAATATCAACTCTAAGTTCAAGAAAACAAAAGAAATCCAAGAAACATGTTCTACGATCATGGTTATTTCTTGTCACCACCATAGTCCCAACTAATCCTACAAAGAAAGCTCAGTTGCTTTCAAACAGAGCGAACCCGAGTTGCCAAGAGACAAAACGAGTTAGTATACAGGTATACTGGTATGAGTACAAAATTTAACACCCACGTGTCCATCAGACACAAACAAAAATACATTTAATTCTTGTTACGGGACAAGACAAGTAGTTCTATCTACACCGAGACGAATAGGTAGTTTTCCGAGATATGGTGGCATTTAGTTTCTTGCCCGTACACAACGAAATATAAGTTGAGTATAAAATAAACAAAATAGAAATCAAAATATGGTGGGTTAGTCCTGCATAAAAAGTTAATAAGACCCACCATCCTGCAAAAAAAAAAAAAAAATAGTATAATTTAATTATAAGTAATTTGCCAAAGAAGTATCAAAATACATTGTTTCATACTTAAATAATTCGAATTGACCAAAACTCAAAGAACAAAAGTTGTACAGAATCCAATTTCTTAAAAGACAATATGAACGAATTTAATAGAAATTGAACAGCTGAGAGAAAAACTGGATAGAAGAACCTAGACAGAATTCCACCGAAAAATCTGAAGCTGAAAACAAACAGAAACTGCCCTAAGATGATTTGTTTCGGAAAAGTTCAAAACACGAAAAGTGTGCAGAATAATGTTTTACTTCAGTTTGCGTGAAACCAATAAAAATGCACTCGTTTCGTGGATTAAAAATGCAACTAAAATCTGTATTGGTAAAATGAATAAAAACTATTGTAATAAAAATCATTCGATTACAAGTTCCAATCGATCTTTGTAGTAAAAAGTTAAAACACAAAAGTTGTCTAGAATCACGTATACATGCTTCTATTCAAATTTCATAATTTATCGAGGTCGTTTACTATTTTTCAAGATGTACAAATCAAAACTATTCACACTATAACAATAAACTCATATTTAATTCTTTGTACCTTAACTTTACCATTTCGGCCCATCACTTCCGGCCTATACATATATCCCATGTGCCTCCCGTATACCTAACACCACTCCGAAGCCAAACTTTCAAGGGGATATCGTCCTGAGTTTGACCCACACTCCTCGGATGGTTAGTATATACGTACGCGTGTAAATCAAAACGCTCGTCTACTTATGAGAATGAGACAACAATATATATATACACAATCTCTTACCTACTCATGAGAACAAATATAAGAATGCTAAGTGTCACGACCCAAACCCGGCCCTATGGGTTTAGCACCGTAACCGGCCAGTAATCCGAGATTACCGAAGGCCTGCAGAACAGTAATACAGTAAAACAGAGTACAGGGCCGGCGGAAGCCAATACAGTAATTAAACAATGTCCAATGAGCTGTGACAGTCTGTATGCAAAAGATTTTCCATGCATTCATACATAAACAGTACAGAACAGTATGCACAATATTTACATTCATTCAAACTAGGGACTCAACCCTAGGTAGCGGTACAGTGAACAGTCAGCCTGTACAAAACAGTACGGTCTATACAAAATTTACAGTCATACAGTACAGGGACCTAATCCCTTGATAACAGTACGGTAAACAGTACAGAACGTAAGACAGTACAGAAGACAGGCGGGGGAAAACAAACAAAACACCCCAAAGCCATAGCATGGCAACTCGGAACCTCGCAGTGAGGCACAAAGGCTGGCTTGACAAAACTGGAGTAACCCTGACGCCTCTAGCTGCGGTCTGGTGCCTGAACACCTACACATATATATAGGAGCAGTGAGCTAAAGCCCAGTGAATAACATAAAGCGTAAAGAGGTTTAGAATGAATGTCCTTACAGTAATGAAAACAGTTCAATTCAATCAGTATTTCAGTCGTTCAGTACAGTAAACAGTCATATGTGGTACATCCATTAGCATAACAGTAACAGTAGGTCTTAAAAGACCGAACAGTAATGATGGCCATCAGTCAGTAAACAGTAGTGGTTCCACAAGGAAACCAACAGAGATCTCTGTGACAGTAACAGTAACAGTAAACCGTAGGTACTAAGGATGCACAGTACAGTTCAGAAATAAAGGACATACATTCATTCAGTAAATAATACCAGTTCAGTAAACAGTACAGTTCAGTATTCAGAAGATAATCAGTTGAACATATCTTTACACAATTGTTACGCACAGAGTTCTGGGCTACAGTATGCTAGAGCGTGTCTCCCCAGTTGCCAACCCTACACAGTTCACAGGTTGAACACACACTAAGCTACACAGTTGGGAAAGATAACAACTTAATCCCTAATTTGCCTCGGTGTGTTCTACATATATCCTCAACAAGATGCCTTAAACTAGGCCTAAAAATGCCTAGAAGTAAAAACAAAAAAACACAAAAAATAAGAAAGTAAAATTTCTCGTTAATGGGCTTCGAGACCAGTAGCAAACAAAGAAGGAAAAGCTTCAATTTCCTGTTTGTTCAACATCAACCCAATCTCAAGCCCTCCATTGCCATCTGTAGAATCTGAAAGAGAAAAAGCTCCATTTCTGGCAATTGATGTCATGTCCACCTTCCTTGGTTTCCCCCAATCTTATACAGCTCAAAGCGAGGTGAACCTGCGATGGCAAATACCCTATCCATATCTAGCAAAGCAAATTCTGACAAGTCATCGACCCCCTTTAACAACCAATAGTCACATTGTTTACCCTTGAAGCTGAATTCGTTGCAGCAGCTTCATGTTCTTGTCAAGCAGTCTGTGTAAGGAGGATTTTGAAGGGTTTTAATCATGCTCAAAGTGGTGGTACAACGGACTTTTGTGATAACAACTCAGTAATTGAGCTTTCGAAAAATCCTGTATTACATGGTCGAAGCAAGCATATAGATGTCAGGTTCATTTTCTTCGTGAGCTTACTAAAGATGGAGCTGTAAAGTTGGTCCATTATCACACTCAAGAACAGATTGCAGACATAATGACCAAGCCATTAAAGCTTGATGTGTTCATGAAGCTGAGAGGTCTGTTGGGGGTCTGCACAGATCCAAGTATAAACTGAATGAAATTGGTATTCAGTTTAAGGGAGGATGTATTTCATTCAGTTCGATTATCAGTCATAATCAGTTCAGTTTAACGGTAATCGGTGGTTATTCGGTAAACAATGGTGAGGGTTATTACAGTCTCCCCTCCTTATAAAGAGTTTAGTCCTCTAAACTCGAGTTACCTTCATTCTGGAAGAAAACAGGATTTAGTGGAAATAGTTCAGGATATCTTTTCAAAAGACGGGACAGAGAGTATGAAGTGGGTGATCACGTTTTTGTGAAAGTGACACCAATGAAGGGCCAGACTCGTTTTGGAGTCAAAGGCAAGTTAGCGCCAAGATACGTCGGACCGTATGAGATTATTGAGAAAATTAATCCGGTGGCGTATCAAGTTGCGCTCCCTCCTGAAATGGAGCACATGCATAATGTTTTCCACATTTCGATGTTAAGAGATTATCTCCGGGATCCCTTCCATGTAATTGAGCCTACTCAGGTAGTGTTGAGTGATGACTACACTTACGAGGAACGGCCTATATAGATTGTAAACAGACGGATCAAGAAACTGAGAAACAAAGAGATCCCGCTAGTGAAAGTTGACTGGCAAAACCATGGTGGTGTGTATGCCACTTGGGAAAGAGAAGATGACATGGCTAAAAGATACCCTGAACTATTTTCACTGAATCCTGTTTTCTTCCAGAACGAAGGTAACTCGAGTTTAGAGGACTAAACTCTTCATAAGGAGGGGAGACTGTAATAACCCTCACCACTGATTACCGATAAACATTGATTACCGTTAAACTGAACTGATTATGACTGATAATTGGACTGGTTAAAATACTGAACTAACTGACTGGAATCTGGAATTAATTGACTGACTGTATCTGTTTAAATGCATAATCCATCTGTTTGACTGTTTGACTATCTGTTCATGTTTTAGTGTTTAAACTGCTAATTGAAGGCCTTATCGGCGGCCGAATCCGAAATTGATTGACGTTTTATGATCCTCATAATTAATGTGATTTTAGGGTATATTTATCTGAAAACTGATTAGGTATGATTAAATTAGATTAAAATGAGTTAGAGTGCATGAGTTGATTTATTCACCACATTGCCATTGTTAGTGGCCCTCTTATTATAACATATTAGAGCCTTTGCATACTTGAATCAAAACACTTCTTCAGCCACATTTGAGCCTACAACCGACCTTAGAGAGAGAGAGACTTGAGGAGTTGATTTCATCTCAATTTTGCTTGTGAATTGCTTGGTAATTGAAGTGTAGATTGCTACTTTGAGCTCCTAAACCTTGAACACAAGACTAAGGTAGGACATCCATCTCCTTGTTGTTGTCTTAGAATTCATTCTTGCACAATTCATGCTTCAATTATAGAGCTAAGCCATGTTTTTGGTGCATACATGTTGACATAGAGTTTAATTCATGCATGCATGTTAGAATTTATGAGTTTGGAGTTGAATTCATGGTAAAATGGTGCATGCATGTTCATAATTTTGTAATGGTCCATGTTTTCAACTTGTTTTTGAAAGAATTGGCTCCTTAGAGCATCAAATTGGAGCTTTGAATTTGCTTGTTCTCCATGTTCATGGAAAATGCGTTTGAAATTGAGTTTCAATTAACCACCCTTGGGCTTTTTGATTTTTCTTTAAAACTTGAGCTATTGAACCATGTCATTCTATATGTTTACAAGTGTTTTCTGAAATTCAGCCCAAGAGGATCGGTTTTTGATGCTTTTGAACTTGGTTTTTGGCTTGGAGGGGCAATCTGGGTTTTCCAGATTTTTGCACTTCCGCTCGAGCGGGGAATTGGGCGCTCGAGCGGAGAATCCGAGCATCCAGTATTTCTCTGCACTGTTTTACAGTCCGCTCGAGCGGAGGATTGGGCGCTCAAGCGGAGTCATGTGTATTAAGCTCGAGCGGGAGTCGAGCGTCCGGCGAGCGGAGTTTTCACCCATCCAGTACTTTTACAGTACGCTCGAGCGGGATATTTGACGCTCGAGCGTGTACCCTTGTTGCATGTCCGCTCGAGCGGGGAAACCTGCGCTCGAGCGAGACTCTATTTTTCTGAATATCTTGAAACTGTTTTTTGAGTGCATCTTTGCATCCTCATCCCATTCTAGGCATTCTTAGGCCTAGTTTAAAGCATCTTAATGAGGATATAGATGTAGAACACACCAAGGCAAATTAGGGATTAAATTATGATATTTCCCAACTGTGTAGCTTAGTGTGTGTTCAACCTGTGAATTGTGTAGGGTTGGCGACTGGGGAGACACGCTCTAGCATACTGTAGCCCAAACTCTGTGAGTAATAATTGTGTAAAAATATGTTCAACTGAGAATGTTTTCTGACTGTTTAACGAAACTGTTTTCTGAAGTAATTATTGTTAATTGTTTGAATGTATGTCCTATATTCTGAAATGTATTGTGGCATCCTTAGCAACTATTGTATACTGTTACTGCTACTATTACAGAGATCTCTGTCGGTTCCCTCGTGGAACCACTACTGTTTACTGATTGATGGCCATCATTACTGTTCGGTCTTTAAGACCTACTGTTTACTGCTATGCTATTGGATGTACCACATATGACTGAATAAACTGTTCTGACTGAAAGACTGAAATATTGTTTAATGAACTGCTTTCATTACTGTAAGGACATTTCATTCTAAACCTCTTTACGCATTATGTTATTCACTGGGCTTTAGCTCACTGCTCATATATATATGTAGGTGCTCAGCCACCGGACCGGAGCTAGGAGCGCGGGTTAGACTCCAATTTTGTCAAGCCAGCCTATGTGCCTCACTGCGAGGTTCCGAGTTGCCATGCTATGGCTTGTCTTGTTTTTCCCCCGTCTGTCTCCATACTGTTTGGATTACTGTATAGACTGTTAGCTGCTAACCGTACTGTTATCAAGGGATTAGGTCCCTGTACTGTGTGACTGTAAATTTTGTATAGACTGTACTGTTTGTATATGTGAATGCATGAAAAACCTTTTTGGCATACAGACTGTCACAGCTCAATGGACATTATTTATTTACTATATTGGCTTCCGCCAGGCCCTGTACTCTGTTTTACTGTACTACTGTTAAGCAGGCCTTCGGTAATCTCGGATTACTAGCCAGTTACGGTGCTAAACCCATAGGGCCGGGTTTGGGTCGTGACAGTAACTGATCAAATAAGTCATCAATGCGCGGTAATGGGTATTTATTTTTCACAGTTACCTTGTTCAGTTCACGGTAGTCTATACACAATCTCAATGAGCCATCTTTCTTCTTTACAAACAAAACCGATGCACCCCACGGTGAAGTACTGGGCCTGATAAACTTCTTGTCTAACAGTTCTTGCAATTGCACTTTCAACTCCTTCAGTTCAGTTGGGGCCATTCTGTAAGGAGCTTTCGATATCGGCTGTGTACCCGGAATCACATCAACGGTAAATTCAATCTCCCTGTCAATCAAATCCCCTTACCCAATGCAGTCTGTAGACTTTGCCAAAACCTCGATGTAAACTTCGAATCCCTGTCAGAAACAATAGACACAAGCACTCCATGCAGTCTTACAATCTCATCAATATAGATAACAACCAATTTTTCCGCATTATAGATTGTCTTGACAGGTAAGAAGTGAGCAGATTTGGTTAGTCTATCAACAATAACCCAAATTGAATCCATACCTTTTCTGGAGCGAGGTAACCCAACGATAAAACAAATTCAGGCAAACCAGGTGGACGGAAAACAACTTGCTTGGTCACACAATCAATAATGGCATGATATTTTTGTAACCAATCCATCCCCAATATTACATCAAAATGATCAATGTTCAATGGTAGTAAATCAATAAACAGATGCATGTCCCCAACAATGATTTCACATGCGGGGTACATATAAGCACATGTCATGGATCCTCCTACAGGTGATGATACAGCTAGCAGATAGTTCATGGGTTCTAAGGATCTATTCAATTTCCGTGAGAAAGCATGCGATACATAAGAATGTGTAGACCCCGAATCAATCAGTACATAAGCATTTTGTGTACAAAGAGAGAGGATACCTGACACAACGGTTTCAGTATTTTGCACGTCTCCCGGTACTATGGCGAACACTCGGCCCTGCCTCATGGGCTCTTTCCCGGTAGCTTTGGGGTTAGGCTTTGGTGCTACAGTTGATGCTGCCACGCTTGGTGTAGCTTTACTACTGGCTTGTGGGGCAGAGGGGCAGTCTTTAACCATGTGACCCACCTTGCCACACCTGTAACAGGCTCCAGATATTTTGTAGCAGACCCCTTTGTGCTTCTTGCCACATTCAAAACAGGGTGGTATGAACCCACTCCCTTGGCTGGGGCTAGTTGTCGACCCCGTATTCTGTTTCTTGTTGGCTGGGTTGTACTTGCCTTTCTTGAATTTAAAACCCTGCTTCTTACTACGCCATTCTGACGTTGGCGTTTCAGTTTTCAGTGCTTCAATGTTTGACTTGGCCATCAATGCCCGGTCGAGAACACCCACAAAAGTCGGTAGTTTCAAAACATTATTCGGTCAAGTATTGCAACATTAAGGCCACCCTCAAATTTTCTGGCCTTCTTGTAGTTAGTGTCCACCATGTGTGGTGCATATCTGGCAAGTTCAGTAAATTTTGTTTCATATTCAGCCACAGACATTGTACCCTGCTTCAGCTGTTCAAATTCGGTCACTTTTCTATCCCTGACACACTGAGGGAAATACTTTTCAAAGAAGGCTCCTTTGAACTGAGCCCAAGTCATAACTGTATTTTCATTACGGATAAGCATCCACCACCTTCTAGCTTCTTCCTGCAGAGTAAAGGTGGCTAACAGTACCTTGTGTGCTTCAGAGCACGGAAATACCTCAAATAATTTCTCTGTCTTAAGAACCCACGCTTCAGCTTTTAACGGTTCGAGGCCTCCCTGAAAGGACGGCGGTTTCATTTTGCTGAATTTATGGGTGAGAGCAATAATATCTCCATCATTCACATTCGCATTAGGTTCCAACTGTACCGGAAGAGGAGGAGGTGGGGGCTGTTGGTTCTGTTGTTGTTCAAGTCTAGCAGTTATCAGTTCCATCATTCTTTCCATTCTTTCCATTCTTGCCTCGGTAGATGAGGATTCAGGTTCATTTGCATTGTCCATTTCACTATAAGCAGTTATAACGGTTATAGCAATTGTAACATAAACAGTAGCATATTTAGACAGTTATCACATCAACATGTATTCAGTCATAACATAGCCACATACTTTTCAAGTTCATGAAATGCCCTAATCACTTTTCTAGGACACCCTATAGCTCATTTGGACACGTGTGTGCGGTATGACTCGTGGTTAAGTATCGCTCTGATACCACTCTGTCACGACCCAAACCCGACCCTATGGGTTCAGCACCGTAACCGGCCAGTAAACTTGGGATTACCAAAGACCTCTTGACAAAATAATATGAAATTAGGGGCTGCGGAAGCAATAAATAGAAATATACATAGTCCATTGAGCTATGAAAACTTACATGAGACAGATATTCTTAAACTTTAATATAGATACGTATGACGTCAAAAGATACAGTTGATATACGTCACTCCATGTACAGTCTATATTAACAGGAATTTGTCCGTAATCAAACAAAGAACCAAAGTCTTAAATACAAAAACATGGCCATGGGACTTGACATGATCTGGAACCTCTTCAAGAGGCACAAAGGGTGGTTGACAAACACAAAACCTTTCAGACATCATCTTAAGCCTGGTCGCGCGCCTGGTCATCTACATGTATAATATAAATAGTGAGCGGGAGCCTAGTGAATAATAACAAAGTAAAGGGGGTTTTAATGAATGATGTCCATCATAGAATTAGAAATTAGAGTTTGTATTGAAAACAGAGTCTTAAGCATATTCAGATTTCAAATTAGAAACAGATTCATATACTTGTTCATATTCATTTCCAAAGTTCATACATTTCACATCACAGTTCATGGCACATCCATTAGCGTTAACAAATCTGATGACCCACAAAGGGACAGCCATGTAGGCATTTTGTTGACCCATAAAGAGACGGCCATAAGGCATTTCGATGACTCGTGTGCATAAAGACGTTTCCAATGACCCATAAATGGATGGCCGTAAAGGCATTCCGATGACCCGTAAAGGGACTTGATGACCTATAAAGGGACGCAAAATATCACATGATGCTATAGATGCCATGAGTACATTTCAAAACCTTGGACGATCATTCATTCACACAAAACATAGCTTTTTAGAAAACTAATCATGTTGTATCATCAGAAAATAATCAAAGTCTAACATAACTTTATAGAGTTGTTACTCATAAATAACAGATGGCTCTAAACAGACGAATAGAGTAGACAATTTAGATATCTTGCGACGTGTGACCTACACAGGTACAAAATGAATGCATATTGAATTACACGTCCGAAAATATTTACTTTGTTATTTTCTTATCTTGGTGTGTCTCTACTTTTATCCTCATTATTGTGCCTTAATCTTGGCCTAGGTATACCTAGGATGGAATGAGGATGGAAAAATACACTTGAAAACACTTGACAAAACTTGCTGAAAATAGAGTCCTCGCTCGAGCGCAACTTCTTACGCTCGAGCGGACATGCAAAATGTGAGTGGTAGCTCGAGCGATCTGTAAACTTTTGTAAAAGTGCTGGTTGCTTGATTTTTTTCGCTCGAGCGTGAGAGACATGCCATCGCTCGAGCGTAACTTTTGATGCTCAAGAAGACTAGAAAACATAAGAACTTCTGGGAGCATGCATTTCATGCTCAAACGGAATTCTGGTCGCTCGAGCGGAAGTGCAAGATCGCAGAGTGGTCACTCGAGCGGAGAGGCAAAATCTGGAGTTTTTAGATTGCTTTTCTCGGCTCCAAATTCAAATCCAAGGCTACAATTCACATCCTTTTGGTCCAAAACTTAAGACAACATATGTAAACTTGTAAAATCTGAAGGTTAAAGATCATTTCTTGAAATTAAGGCCCAAAAGTATGTCAATTGTGCGACATTCGACTTGAAATGTAATAACATGATGTGAACATGTCATACATGTATTCATTTGAGTTCATGGCTTCCAAAACATGATCAAATGAGATATTCTACTAAAAAACATGGTGAATTCTTAGACTATAACCAAAATATGAACATGCATGGGACAAATTCTTAGACAACATGCTCTAAATGCAATGTAATGCACATTCATGTGTGTATACTCTTCTCTTCTACTTCATTAAGCTTAATTCTTGCCCCAACTCACTTAATTATTTTTGAATGCATGAGTTAAGCACCCTAATTACACAACTAAAGGCTTGATTTCATACCTTAGGTTCTCAACTCCTTGAATCCTAGTGAGTATCGGTCAGTCATTAATCAGTAAACAGTATGAGGGTTGTTACACTAAGCCTAAGGCATTTAAATAAATCTTATAATCATCACCTTTTTTTTTATACAATCTTTCTCACCAACACTCAAATAAAACAATAATCCATGGAGTTATGGTGGAGTATAAAGAATTTATCTATGGGTTTTAAGTTTATTTTAATTTCATATAACCATGAGTGTGATTATAACCATAAAATAAATACATGTAAAAATCCTAAACCTGACATACACAACTAATCAAAATAATTAAAATCAGTCTATCATCTTTATATAAATACAAAATCAAACTAATATCAAATAAATAAAAATAACTAATTAAACATAAATCAAGAGAAGTAAATTTTGTACTTACAATATCTTTTTGAAAATCAAAAAATTATTTGAAGAATTAATAGAGTCACCAAAACAAAATTCTAATCCTTTATTTTTTTCTCCTTTCCCCTTCTTTCCCACCGACTCTCTTTCTGCTTTCTCAAGGATTGATCATTCTTGGTTGATTAATCCCCCCGTCTCTCTGTCTCTCTCTCTCCCCGTGGCTGCTACTCCTCTCTCTTTTCTTTTTTTTTTCGTGAGCCCTTAACCTTATAACCTAATTGACTTACTATAATATATAAATACAACATAATTACAACATATATAAATATTAATATAAGATTATATATATATATATATATATGTATATAACACTTCTTTTTTATATATAAATATGTATAAAAATAAATATTTAGATTAATTATTTATAATTAAATTTCACATTAAACTAATTAAATATCAAATTAAATTAACTATACAATACATTAAATTCTCATGTAATCCACACAATTAATAAAACCACAAATAAAGTAGAACCAAAACAAATAAAATAAAGTAGTAATAAATAATAAATAAATAAATAAATAAATAATGACTTACGAAAACTCAGAATCGCTGCAAGACCGCTTCAGATAGGAGTGTGGCACATCATTAGAAGTGACGTCATTAGAAGTGGAATTAGAGAGCCAAAATTAAAGAGATGAATCACAAACAAAAAACGACAAAAAAAAAAAAAAAAGGAGGTCAATTATAGCATTAAATCCACTGACTACACCTTTCCCAGTTTTTTGTAAACCAAAAACAAATCAATGAAAGCTTTAAAGTTGTATTTATATTTTTTCATAATTCTTTTAATTTTTCTTAATAAATATAAAATTCAAACACAATATTAATATTTATTTGGATTTACTTATCATCTCTCATTTTAAAAGTGATCCATAAAGCCATAATGTTGAGTGAAGCCTATAACAAGCTTTTAGCAATCAAGTTCTTGATCTCTGTGGATCAATTACCTAGGAAGTTTTTGTGTTCACGAATCTATTCAAATTAAGCTTTGATTTACTCAAGATTAGCTCGTTTACTAAACTTGTTAAAATTTTTAAATTGAACTCATTTATTTAGCAAAGAGCGAGCTCAAATGAATTTTAATAAGTGAAACTTGAATTGCTCATGAACAATTGCAACCCTATTATCAAACAATAAGCTTATAATTTTATGGACAAATGCACCATCAAGAAATGGGAAAAACCAATACCGTATAGAAAATACAGCTTAACAGAGTTTTGAAGCGTGTAAAATTGTCATTTTGATACAAAAAAGTAACCAATAATCAAAATTAAAGTGTAGCCACCACAATAAGCACTATAGTTCAGTTTTAAACTCTGAAGTTTTTATTAGAACTTAGAAGCATGTATGGGAAGTTAGGTTAAGAATTGAATAAAGCAATAATATCATACAATCTAGTCAAAAAGAAAGAAGCCAACTCCTCTGTTTCTAGACAATGCTTGCATTGATTATGGGCTTTTTTTAGTAGTTTATTTTGAAAATCAAAAGCTTTTGTACTTGGGATTTGGTGAAATTAGACTATCATTTCCACTTTGTGAAAAGATTTCCATCTTCTTGTCCAAAGTAGTTGTATTTCATTTTGTCACATTAGGTATAGTTGCTAAAGGACAACATTCTAAATCATAATCGACAGTAAGTTGTATTTTCACTTTCAAAAAGTTCAAAATAAAAAATAAACTCAATAGTTAGTTAAGAATCTTTTTGTCTTCCGTCCTTTTTTTTTAATATGAGAAATGTTGTATATGCCCCAAGTTTAAGCTAGATGCTATGCTTTAGGAAGATATATAAGATCATAACAAATTTAAGCATGATGCTATTGGGCTATTTTGAGAAGATGATTATAATCAACTTTTTGGTTAAAAGCTTATTATAATTAACTTTTTGTGAGAGAGGGAAGTGAGTTATAATCTGAGAAGTTGATTATAATCCACTTTCCAAAAGAGGGCATTGTAGGATGATGAATTAATCCAACTATGTTATGGTTTTTGGCCATTAAATCAGGATTCACTGATTTTGGGGTTCTAACTTCACTTGTGGAGTGGAATAATATTAGTTATTCGTTGAAGAAATTGATTCATATTCTCATGCGAAAAACAAAAGGAGAAAGTGAAAAGTTATTGGAGAGATGAGTAATTTATATTTAAGTGTTGGAACAATTTGTCTTGAATTCTTCAGTTGGTGGTCTTCAGGTTTTCAAAACTTGGCGATGATCTTGTCTATGTAGAATAGAAATTTGGTGCTTCAAGTCACGTTACTTAGTCGCTTTCCTAAAGACAATATTCACACCCACCAAAAGGTGTGCAGGGGGTTACAACAAATTTGCCTCTAGGATATAATGAAGCTTGATCTAAAGATCAAGTCTACCAGCGTGACAGTAGATCAGAATACTCTTGATATAATCAAGAAAACCAAGACATTGATAATCAATTCTGCAGAATTTGATTACCTGTAAGAAAAGTAAAAACTTACTTACTTGAAGAAACTCTTGATTAAAAACTTTAAATAGAGAGAGAGAGAATTGTAGGAATGCTTTATAGATTTTTGGATGGATTGAATTGGCTGATTTCATAGCCTATTTATAGGGTCATGATGCATCTAATCGAATGGTCATGTCCCTTGATCGCATCCGATTAGATCTGACTATTGGATTGACGATCTATGGTGCAGATCATTCTTACACCAAATAGATGCATTGACTGATCATACTTGATCACGATCGGGTGTCATCTCATTCGTACGATCGTGCACACACTACTACAAAAATAGATAAAGATCACACTTTGACAAAAAAAAAAAATATCACTTTTATTGGAAGTGTGATAAAAAAAATTAGATTGATATTTTATTCACACTTAATTTGATTGAGTGTGATAATATTCATTTTTTATGTCACTTTTCAATTAAGTGTGATTATATATATATATATTTTTTTAATCACACATTCTAATTAAAGTGTGATTATATATACATTACTACTTTTTAATCACACTTTTTAAATAAGTGTGATTATATATATATATTTTTTAATTACACATTCTAATTAAAGTGTGATTATATATACATTACTACTTTTTAATCACACTTTTTAGATAAGTGTGATTATATATATATTTTTTAATTACACATTCTAATTAAAGTGTGATTATATATACATTACTACTTTTTAATCACACTTTTTAAATAAGTGTAATTATATATATATATATATTTAATCACACTCCACTACAAGAAAAAGCATCTTTGGCGACTAAAAAAGCACGTTTGGTCGCTGAAAGTATAGGTTTTGGTGACTAAAAAAGCATTAGTAGCCAAAAGTAAAGATTTTTGGCGACTAAAAAAATTTAGTAGCCAAAAGTATAGGTTTTGGTGACTAAAAATCTATTTGGTTGCCCATATATGGCTTTTACCGGCTAAAAAAATTTTAGTAGCCAAAAGTAAGGCTTTTTGGCGACTAAAAAAAAATTAGTAGCCAAAAGTGGGGTATTGGGTGACTAAAAAGATGTTTGGTCTCCAAAAGTGAGGTTTTTACCAACTAAAAAAATTTTAGTAGCCAAAACTGAGATTTTTGGCGACTAAAAAAAATTTAGTAGCCAAAACTGAGGCATTGGGAGACTAAAAAGATGTTTAGTAGCCAAAAGTGAGGCTTTTTGGCGACTAAAAAGAAGTTTAGTCGCCAAAAGTAATAATTTTAGCTTGAGAATTAAAATTTTTAATGACTAAAAAATAATTAGTAGCCAAAAGTATAGAATTGGCGACTAAAATTATGTTTAGTAGCCAAAAGTGGTCTTTTTTTTCTAGTAAATAATTTATTTTTACATAAATTATGTTCAATAAAAAATAATTATCTTTATATGTATACTTTTATATTAATACGGGTCTATGTACTATATAAATAATATATGTTGTATATATAATCATATGGTGTTATAGAAATCTAGTGGAAGGAGAAAGAGTGTGTTGTATAAGGTTTATAGTATAGGAGGGTTGATGGTTTGAATCCACAAGAGCAAATGAAAAGCTAGTGAGTGTAATATTTTTTTTTTCATATCTAAATATTATTAATCACATTTAAAAAGTGTAATCTAAATATTTTTAATTACACTTAAAAGGTGTGATCTAAATGTTATTAATCACACTTAAAAGGTGTGATTAAAAATGACCCATTTTAATCACACTCCTAAATATCACACTTTAATAAAACTTAAAAGGTGTGATTAAATAACATACATTACACAAAAAAAGTGTGATGTTTATCTGTTTTTGTAGTAGTGACATCTCCAATCAATGGCTATGACCTCGTTACCAACGAACGCCACATCACTGCCACGCGGAGCTAACTGTATTCCATGTCACCCATGCCATGTCATCGTTTTTGTAGTAGTGACATCTTCAATCAATGGCTATGACCTCGTTACCAACGAACGCCACATCACTGCCACGCGGAGCTAACTGTATTCCATGTCACCCATGCCATGCCATCGCCGCCACATCACTGTCACGCGGAGCTAACTGTATTCCATGTCACCCATGCCATGTCATCGCTCCAACCTGTCCGATGTAAATAGAAAAGAGTCCTCATGGCGCCGATGCATCCGTTCAAAGTGCGCCATCAAACGCCAGTGCATGAACATTAGCATCCATCCCACAATTTCATATTTAAAGGAATATTCCATGTAGCACTTTGTTAAGTGCTCTATGTTTTTCTTTCTTTCCGATGTGGGACAAAGTTCTCAAGCTTATTTCAAGCTTTTCAAAGAAAAATAAGGAAAATTTTGAAAATACCCAAAAACTAAATAATAAATTTTGACAATCATTTTGAAAATTCCCCAACATTAAGTTGGCACAACCTAAACCTTTTAATTTAGGGTGAATGACTACGATGTCTCCAACTTCTTCTAAATTTCAAATGGCAAAATCAGCAAATCCAAATTCTTGCTCTTTCTCCACATCATTCAGGAATGATTATTCATATGGCATGGTTGGAATGTAGACCTCTATTGCAATGCACAAAATTGCAGCACATTATTAAAATTCAAAATCAAATATCTATAACTGTTTTTAAAATCACTTTTTAACTATTTTTTAATTTAAAATAAAGATATGTTATGTAACTCTTTCATAACTATTAATTATGAAATGAACTAGATACCTCCAAAACCTTTTATCTTTTCTTATGAAATTAATCAACCTAGACTTTCACTTCCAATATTTTTTCCATGTAAAATATGAATATGTTTTCGTCAATCTTTCTTTACATCTCCATTTCCTACTTATTAATGGAGTTCATCTTTTTCATTTTTGTGGGAATACAAATTTTCAAAAATCGAAAATAATTTCTTCATATTTCTTAAAATTGGTTTCATAAAATTTTCAAATATCAATTCGAGGGCATATTAACTAAGTTTTGTATATGTTGAAGCATCTAAGACGATAATAGATTCGGGCAAAGATTTGGTTCATTGCAGACCAACAAGAGCCAATTTGGATGCCATATATTTAAGTTAAAAACAAAGTGACTATTCTAAAGTATATTAACTAAGCTTAAGTAACTTAGAGAGACATATGAGATATATCTAACAACGTAGATTTAGAAAAATAAAAACAGAACAAAATTCAAAAAGCAATATCAAACAAACTCATGGGGTGTTTGGCATGCAGCAAAACAAGACATTTTTTTTCTTTAATAATCTTTTTCAAAAATTATGTCAAAATCCAAAAATTCTAAACTGTTTTTTAAAAAAAATATAAAAAAAATTACTTTCCAGATCCGTCTAGTAAGTAAAAACCAAAAATGTAACACTCAAAGAACTGTCTTTTGTTTTTACACATTTTTTTTATTTCCTCTTTTGTTGTTTTCGGAAAATTTCAGTGGAAGCCAGATGTGCTTTGAAATTATACAGAGAAAGAGCCAAAAATAGGAAAGAAAGAACAAATGCAGAAGCTACGTGCGATCCCATAAAACCACCTCACGTCGGTTTCATGAGCTGCATGGCACCACCGCCTCCTCTTCAAGATTAATTGTTTGTTTTACTGCTGCTTAAATTTTGTGGGATATTCCATTTTCTCATACTTTATCGTATAAATAAAATATATATAGAACAAAAAATAAAGGGTAAATTATACTGACACCCTCTGAAATTTATGTTTATTACAGTTCTCCTTCACATTTGGGAAATTATACTGACCCCTATTAATTTAATTTTATGTATGATGATCATTACGTTGAGGGGGAACTGTTATGAAACTTTAAACCTCAGGAGGCAATCTGTAATGAAACTTTAAATCTCGGGAAGAGGATGTAATTTTCAAAAGGTGAAGGAAAAACTGTAATAAATATAAATCTCAGAGAGTGTCAATGTAATTTACCCAAAAATAAATTGAGACTAGTTCATATGGTCACAATCCAAACATCTTATTAGGAGATTGATAATTTGAGTTTGCCACGTACAAAACTTTCTCCTCTCCAAATTGCGGATGCTATTGTGAATCAAATGTCAAGGTTCGAATTTCACTAACTATCATAGAAAAAAAGAAAAGAAAAAAAATCTAAGATTTAGTTTGGATCATGGATTTGAGTAGAAATTTAAAAAAAGAAAGAGAAAATGTAAGAAAAATATAAATAAAATATAAGTTAAATACTTGGGCAAATTATACTAGTAGTTCATGTACTGTGATTCTTGTGTCATTTTGATCTCTGTAATTTTAACAGGCTCGATTTTGATCTTGAATTTATATTTTTGTCTCAAATTGATCTAATTGATTACAACTATTAGTATTTTTTTTTATGAAAAATATGCATAAAAGTGGCATGTGTCATGCTTTTAAAGATAAAATTATAAAAAAAAATTCAGTGATATTTTTTTGTCAAAAACTCTAACAGTATTATCAAATTGATACAAAATATAGAATTAAGAATTAAAATTAAGTCAGTTGAAAGTATAAGAATCAAAATGAGGCAAAGAAAAAAAAAAAATTGCAAAAAAGAACTATATTGCATTGGAAGACCAAAGAGTTTGGCAGGATATTATTAGTAATATATAAAGAACTAAAAAGGGTAGAAGTTTGGTGGCGGCTGCCGAGGGAGTGTATCAGAAAAAGATAGCTGTAAAGCAGATGATGAAGAAGAAGAGAAGGCCAAACAGAGTTCCAAGTGGAAAGTAATGTACCACATACGGTTGTAGATAGATCATGACTCATCCCCAATTTTCTTTTCTTTTGTTATTATTGAATACTATCAATCTCCACATGCCTAGCACCAAGTTGAGTTTTCGGGCTTTCGGAATTGTATACTCGGATGAAGAACTAAGCTGGCATTAATTCAACGAATGCAATAAATGTCATAAGAGCTTACCCACATGGGCCTCTGTCTGTCTCTCCATATCATGTATGAATATTTATTTTTTGATTTGATTATTTAATAGTCTCGAGTATTATTTGACATTGTATACTTTCAATTAATGACGCAAAAATTTATTTAGAATGGAATAATATTGACTCATTTTTATTAGATAGGTAGAAGACAAGAAATGATTTACTTAATGTGTCTTGATATTTTTTATCTGTTGATAGTATCACGTAGACAATGTCATATAAGATCTGTTTTGTGCAATTTATTGTAAGTTAAAAGTTGATAATAAAAAAGTATAAGTCAAAAAGTATATCTTCCTTAGATTTCAGATAATCAATTTTATTTTTTTTGGATTTATTTAAGCTATATTTTTTTTATTATAAGCAAAAAACAGAAAGTGCAACAAATACTTTAAAATAGACTCTCAAATTAAAATAAGTTATAATCAGCTCATTTAAGTTGCATTAAATAGTCTCAGAGTATTTTCGGATTAATAATTTTTTGTATTTTCTGCATGAGACCGTCTCTTTCCAAAATATTTGTTCCATGTCCTTATTGCACCAACTATGCTAAAAACACAAAATATTTCACACAATATGACACAATTGTGTGAGACCGCATAGGCAGGGTTCACATGTGAGCTCACCCATTTATTTATTTATTTTTAACGAAAAAAAGATGTTCTAAGATGTTATTACGGCATCCATGAACCTAGACCTCAAGATATAGTCGGTTGTCGTCCTGATTTAATCCAATCTATATGAAGGGATCCATCACCGAGACACTAGTGAAGCTTATCGATCATTGAGACACCAATAGAGCTCTTCTGTTTGATTTTAAATTTTATTTTATTTCACCTCTAACTTTGAACATATTTTGCAATTGGATGTAGCATATTAATATATGAGAGGAAAATAGACAGTCTGGACACACGGAATCCAAAAACAACGTATTTTATCTGTGTGCTCTGCATAGATAGATGGAAAGATGACTTTGAATGACCAGTCTTTTGGAAATTTATAGCATAGAATAAAATAAAATAAATTGGTCAAAAACATTAACTTCGTTCACCATTTGAAGTCTTAATAAACGGCTTTTTATTACCAAGAAAACGGAAGAACATTGTGAAATTGGTCGGATAAGATAACTGTTGTGGGATTATTTTCTATATTTACTGGTTATTTTAATGATTTTTTTAATCAGTATTCTAAGTATATTTGTTAAAAAAAATTAAGAATAGTTTATATCTTTTGTAAAAAGACTGTGACATAAATTTAAGGCACTCAAGTTGCAGGTTCATTTTGAAATTCTTGGATCAAAAAGTTTAAATTTTTTGGGATCAAAATAACATTATTTGCTCAAAATTCAAAGCTTAGCTATTTATTTATCTGTTTAAATGTCACTTATCTGCTCAAATGTCCCAATATCTTGTACATGTGTTACCTATTTGTGTAATTATTTATTTAAATGTCTAACTATTTGTTCACGTATCCCACAATCCATCTATGTAACTCTCTATTCAAATGTCCCCTTATCTTTATGCATGTCATTTATTTATTCATCTATTTGTTTACTTCATTGCCACTAGTCGCCGACTACTCTTTTTGATCAATTTTCTATAACTTTTCAATGCATGTCTTTATTTGTAAAAAAGATTAAACTTTGGATTAAATGACATATAACCCATGAAAACAGACTTTTCATCAATTAACTCATAATTTAAAGATATATATATATATATATATATTTAAAAATGTACAGAAATCAGTTAAACTATTGATTTTCCCAAAAAAAAAAAAAAAGTAAATTACAAATACAATTCCTAAGGTTTGCTTAAACTACAGATTGCCTCCTCTCGTTTGAAAAATTACAAATACCCCCTTATTAGAATTTTTTATTTAACAGAATTAACTAAAAAAATGAAATTCATAATTGCTCTCCTATACAATAATAAAATTATCTAAATTGTTAATTAAAACATGTTTTTAATATCATTAAAAACTATTAACTGATTTGATGATTTATTAATAAAATGGGCGATTTATTATGAAATTAGAAACTTCAGGGAGTGGAATGTAATTTTTAAAATTACAGGGGACGATTCATATTTTAATCAAACTTCAAGACCCATATTTGTAATTTACCCAAAAAAAAAAAAGAAAAAAAGAAGGGAAAGTCACTGACTTGTAATAACTGAAAATAAAGTAAATCCTACCCAAAACTGCATATGAACAAACAAGGCCAGCGGAAAAAAAAAAAAAAAAAAAGAGATTGAATTTTGAAGGAATATTATATACAAACAAAGTTTTCAAAACGAGTTTGGTAATTTATTTTTCAAAATTTTTTTTTTTTGCTTTTTTTCAAAAAAAAAAATTAAATTTTAAATCCTACTGTACTAGACTGGCTTTAAAAATAAATAAGTACGTTGATTTTTTGAAACTTTTTTTGATTTTTTATTTTAACAAAGTTTTTTTAATTTTTTTTTTCAAACACATTTACTTTTTTAGATCCTTCTAAATTATACAGAATTGAAAAGTAAAAATGTTTTACATTAATTTTTAAAAAAATAACAGATTAATTTTGAAAAATAAAAATATGGACTGTTTAATTGTTGTCAAACAGAAAGGATGTTAACCATGTTTGGTTTCAGAAAATTGATTTTTTTTTTATTTTCTGTATTTTTTAAATATTTTAAGTAATTTTTTTTATTTTTTAGATACACCTAATCTAAATACGTTTAAAAAAAATATAATATTTGTGAAAAAAAACTTTAAAAAATTCACCAATTATAAAAAATACAAAAATATATATATAAAAATTCAATATATTTTTGTATTTTTTTGCATTTAATAAATTTTTAAAAGATTTTTATACAAATTTTTTTATATACTTTTCAAGTATATTAAGATTAAGTAGATCTAAAAATTTAAAAAAAAAAAAACTGATTAAAATATTTAAAAAATTATTAAAAATATAAATACGAACTCAAAAAACTATTTTTAAAAATTCAAAACCAAACAGCATGTTTGTAAAGGGAGTAATGTTATAAAATTTATAGATTTTATAAACATGTGTTTACATGATTTGTCTCTATCATATATACAACTATCATATATACGAGTGAGTCATATTTTAAATTCTAAAATTTCGTCCTCGATGTTGCATTTGTTAATAAAAAGTGCAAGATTTGTTATTTGTATAGCATTTTACTTTAAAAAACAAAATGTATAAAATTACTTATCAAAATAAAATGACAGTGGCATTTTTATAAATAAAATAGATCTCGACAAATTTTAAGTTTTAAAGTGATCAGACCAACATCTAGGGATGCAATTTAGGCGGATTCGATTAGGTTGGGAGGTTATTCATGCCCAATCCAAGTTGTGCTGAAACCTGTCTAGGCCCAAATTGTAACCCAAGATTGCTTGCCTAAGCCCGACTCGAGTTAAACCTGAATTACCCCGACTTGCCCGAATTGTAAATAAATTTCAATTTTTTTTTTTGCAACTACATTATTAAATTATTAAAATTTGACTATATTTATATTTTTTTAATAGAAAATCATTAATACCATCAAAACAAATAATTTATATAATGTAAGAGAGATGCCGCTATAATAATCTTTACAATTTATGAGTGAAAATAAAAAAAAAATAAGATTTTATGTTATTTGTATATATAATATATATTCAATATGATTTAAAAATCTAAATTACTTTAATATCATGTAATGACTAATAATTTATATTTATATATATATTTTTTATATTTTTTAAATTTCTATATATGTATAATTCGGGTTTCGGATTACTTGGATTGTTTGACGTCTTTGCCCAAGCTCGTCCAAATTTAATTCGGGCTACTGAATTTTTGCTCAAACTCGTACCGAATTTAAAAATATTTTGTCCAAGTCCTAAAAAAATTCAGACTAAATTTGGGTTGCTCAGGTTGAGTCCGCCCAAGTTGCACCCCTGCCCACAACTCATTACACCATTTTATGTACATTTTCTATTTATATATTATAATCTTTTTGTTTTTGAAATTATAAACTCAAGTGATGAAAAAATTATTTTGAAATGATGGAATTACAATTAAAACCTGATTTTGAATCGTATAAGGTGGAGATGTTAGGAAGAGGGTTAGAGTCAGTTGGTAAATTAGTTAACAGAAAATCGGTAGTTTTGGTCTCCGATGGACATGTTAACAAACTTTGTTAAATATGTCAATAATTAAATCACTTGCTAACTGTTGCAAGTCAGTTAGCAAACCCAAGGGAGGGGCTGGTTCACATGGGTGAGACCCACTCTTACTATATATAATAGAATTTTTCATTTATATATAGTTAGATGCAATTCAACCATTAAACTAGTTAGGTTGTTGTTAAAGGCACACAAAAAAATTCAAAATTTCTCTATTAAAATATTTATTGAAGCATCTATACTCACTAAATTAATAAATTCTTAACATATAAAACTCACGTCTCGTTTGAGAACAACATATTTTAATCAAAAAATTAATTTATTTTTCTTAAAAAATCAATTTCCAAACAATTACTTTTATTATTATTTTTGGTCATAAAACACAATTTAATCAATATTTTGAATATGTCCATTTTATGCTCTAAAACTGATAAAAAGGCCTTTGAGCATTAACTCCCACATGGACCAAAGCCAAGTTGGATTGATGAAAATATACATAAAATATATGCCATTTGGCACTACTTATATATCACCAAGGTGAATTGTACGTAATTTGTACATGACTATTAATTTTTTTTACTAACAATCATGTTTATTTTTTTTATAAAAAAGTGTTATTATTGTACTTGTTCTGCATCAACAAGCATCCAAATGGATCTAATAGTTTTATAGTTTGACTTTTTAAGGCAAATCATTTCATGATTGGATCAACAACTTGAGAAAACACTTGATAAGAGAGAGAGAGAGAGAGAGAGTGAACCTAAGTAAGCAATGTGAATGGCCTTTGGCCTCCCTTAAAAAAAAAAAATTAATTAATTAATCAAAAAAATGTGTCTATTGGATTGGTATTGTGAGTCTGAATGGTAGGTCTAAAGGATCTAGATTTCAAGAGTCTTAAAATTGTGTGCAATTGATTATGTGCTTTTAAGTTTAATTCATTTGATAAATGTTTAAGAGCCAGTTCATTAGTTTAAAAAAAATTAATTGTATTAATTTATTTGGAAAATTTATGAGAAAATTACACATCAATCGAACCTTTGCAAAATAATTATAGTTTCATGAAAAAATTTAACATTTTAATTATTAAAATTTGTAAACTTTACCACTATTTTGAATTTTGTTTTTCAAACTTCTTCTGATTGTTATTTTTCCAAAATTTATTACTCACTCAAAAGTTTACTTTTGTCATTTTAAATGGTGATTTAAAAAGCCAAAAAAAGAAAAAAAGAAAAAAAGAAGAAGTAGAAATACGTCTGATAAATTAACTTGTCTAGCATTTTTTTTAAAACTTATTTTTAACCAATCAATTGATTTTTTAACTGCAAAGAAAAGGAAATCAACTAGTCATCAAAAATTGAGCCTGCTCATTGACAACAAAGATGCATGAGTCAAAGTATGAGAAATCCACATATACAAAATAAATTATAAAATAATATTAAAAATGTATGTTAGCACATAGAAAGTAGCTTATCCAGTTTTCCGGTTATGGCCTCATCCTATCCAATCATAATAATCAGAATCATCTATTTTGTAAAACTCATTAAATTAATTATTCTTAAAAAAAAATTAAATTAATTAGACATCAATAATCATATCACCATACCATGTTTATCTTTAGAAAATGAAAAGTCAACTCTCAAAAGTGTCCCTTCTTTTTATAATAAATTAGTAGTTGACCCGTGCAATATACGTATAACAATTTTAGTTAAATTATTTGTATATTTTGATAATTTTAATCCTATCGTGCTATAAAAGTGTAATTATTCTATAATGATTTTACATGATATATATATATATATATATATATTAAATTATAAGATTGTAAAATAAACAATTTTAATTAAATTAAATTATCAACCATATAAAAGAAATTCAACAATGATTAACCAAGAAAGAATCACATAGCATCTAAACCTAAAAAGAAAAAATAATGAAAACAACCAAACGATAGATATATCATAATCTGTGAAGTGATTAATCATCTGTAATATGATGTCAAAATATAAAAAACTTAGTGCTCAACAATTGAAAAAGTAATTCAAGTAGTAAATTCGGTTCCTTGAGAGTATTATTATTGTGCAAATTTTTCCTCCTCTGAGTTGTGATTACATAAAATCACTATAAAATTTAGACGACAAATCTATAATATATAATTGATATTGAGTATAGAATAATGTACGAGAAAATAAGAAGAATAAAAAGAAGATAATTTAGCATTAAAAAAATCCTAATACTTTTGAAAGAATTTAGAAGAAAAACGTGAAACCCAAAATTGGAATTAGGTTTGTGGTAGGGGTGAGCAGCGGATATACCGATCCGCCAAAACCGACCGAACCGAACCGATCCGCCGCATTTTGGACGGATGTGTGATGACGAGCGGACGGTTGCGGATTCATTTTCTCCACTCTGCCAATCTGGCGGACGGATGGCGGATTTGAAATTCCTTTGGCCGCAACCGAACCGCCAAACCGCAAACACCCCTAGTAATTTATAAGATTTTGTGTTTTCAGTTTGTTTAAATATTCTGTTTGTATTTTCAATTAAAAAAGAGTTTAAATATTCTGTTGAAAAAAAGTTTCTAACTTGAATATCTTTTTTGAATTGAAAAAAATAAACATATTATTTATCTATATTTTTTGTTTTTTAATCTACTTCTAAAAATAAAAAATAAAAAATATGATACATGCTGGTTAGTTTTTGTTTTAAAAAATAGATATAGATATAACAATACAGAGACATACAATCTCTACTACTGCTCTGTTCATGATTTTGGTGGTTTGAATTATTTTTATATTTTAAGAACACAGATTGTAATACTTTATGTGGATGAGGCATGCTGTGATTGTAGTATGTGGATAATGCATGCAGTGATTGTGATATTCTAAAGTTTCAAATTTTCTTACTTTAGATGAGGCATGCAGTGATTGTAATATTTTTTTAAGTCATTAACTGTAATACTTTCTTTTTCTTCTTTTTTTGAGGAAGTGCACAAGTTGAATTATGTTGAAAATTTATAAAATTTTAAACCGCCAAACCGATTTGCATTCATCCGCCAAACCGCTAATCCGCTCGATCCACATCCGCCGGATTGGCGGACGGATGCGGATTGATTTTCTCCAATCCGCTAATGTGGCGGACGGATGGCGGATTGGAGGTTCCGTGGCCGCAACCGACCCGCGCCCACCCCTAGTTTGTGGATTATCTCAATTTATGATGAAAAATATATGGAAAAGAAATATTAATCAAATAGAATTCATATAAAATTGGTATAGTATAATTTAAATTAGATTTAGGTTTGTGTAGAACTATATATGTAATAAGAAAATACATGCTAAATATTTGTCAAAGAAAAATGCTTTAGTGCTCAAAATTTCTAAGGCTTGATTGGCCCGAATTCAAAACGACGTTGTTTTGATTTCCCCCCCCCCTGTTTTATATGTGAAACAGAGGGAGGAAGAGAGAAAGAGAGAAGAGAAAGGAAGAGAGAAAGAGAGATGAAGAGAGAAGAAAAGAAGAGAGAAGCGCCGTCACCGGCCATCATCGCTATCACAGGCGCCATCATCGCCCATCCTCTGTGTGTATATATAGATAGATCTGTATTGATCTGTATCTCTCTCTCTCTCTCTCATATATCTCTCTCTGTGTATCTTTCTCTCACTTGTGGGTTTGATTTGTGAGTTTAATTTTTGGGGTTGATTTGTATTGGTTTTTTGATTTTTTAAAATTTTTCCTCTCCTCACTCTTTTTTTGATTATGTGGAAGAAGAAAAGAAAAAAAAAGGGGGGGTGTTTGATTTGTGCTTGATTTTTTTTAAAATTTTTTCCTCTCCTCTCTCTTTCTTTTTTTTTTTTTTTTTTTTTTGTGGAAGAAGAAAAGAAAAAAAAAATAAAAAATGAAGAAGAACAAATATGGAGAGAGGAAGGGGAAAAAAAAAAAAAAAAGGTGCCAAAATCGCTTCCCTTTAAGGATGTAATATGATAAATTGTTTCGATATATTATTGGTATTGTCAACATATAAGCATCTCTCTCTCTCTCTCTCTCTCTCTCTCTCTCTCTAGAGGTCAGTCTCAATGTATCATTTTCTCTTATTTCCAAGTGATTGAAGTTAATGTGATTCCAAGCAGACTAGCTAACGACAACTAGCTGTGTGCGTGTGCAGGAAAATGTCTCTTGTTTGGTTTTCCATAGTGGGCTTTCTCTCTCTGTTCTCAATTGTTCATGGGTATGATGGGGGATGGATTGATGCTCATGCCACTTTCTATGGAGGTGGTGATGGTTCTGGCACAATGGGTATGTATGCAACAAAATATACCTGTTACTAGGCTAACAATCTTCTCTTTTTAAATTTCTATGTTTTCTTGTTTCAACACACTCCAGTTATTAGATCATGAAAGAATCTTGAAATACAAAAATTTCTAAGAGTTCAAGACATAGTGAGAAAGAGGTGGGCAAGGTTCAAGACTTGGCCCGCAAAAATTACAGTAAGTATTGAATATAATAGTAATATTATTTAACAATATTATTAATGAATTTTTAAAAAAAATTATATTGTCTTAATCAGATTTTTTATTTTTATTTTTTTAGAAGGGATATTGTCTTAATCAGATTAGTATAAGATTAAAAAAAACAAATTCATCAAATCCCATTTGCAGATTTTTGTTGATTAATAATACCAGCTAAGTGTTGGAATAGTGTAGAGGTATTTTTGATATTTTTCAGTTCTGCTGTGGTGTCCTAATATTACTTATTTATATTTGAAGTTTTGCATCTCTCTATACTGTAACTCTTTTTAGATTAAAATAAATCATGGCGACAGTTGCTCTATTTTATGGTAAAATTTTTGTATTGTTATGTGGTTAACTTAATTTGTTATTTGATTTTTGTTTGTATTTCGTATCTCATCAATTTAAATTAAGTGTATTAATTCTTAACAATACGATGATATTGCAACCCCAAGCGGTTAGTCTAGTGGGTGCCACTTGAGACTTAGCAGTGTTTATTCTAGATCACAGTTTAACTCCCGTTAGGAGCACTCTGCTCTTTGGAGCCACGCTAGCGGGCTTTACCCGAGATTTGTTCGATCCACGTAATCCACGTGGAAGGGGCACTTTATGTGATTCTCGAATTAGTCGAGATACATGTAAATTGATCTGAACACTCGATCACTAAAAAAACAAATAATAAGACGATATGGCTATTATATTAAAAAAAAAATTGTTGTAAAATCACGTGGCAGGAAACAAAATGTGCCTAGTTTGCACAGACGAAAAACCACTTAAACCAGGGCCGGCCCTGAGGTGAGGCCATTAAGGAGGTCGCCTCGGGCCCCAATTTTAAACAAAATTTAGGGTATCTAATTAGGGGAGTGTATCATGTCATGTTATTTCATAATTACTTTAATATTAGTTCAATTCATTTATTTTCATGTTGTTGTGTGGTGTTATTTTCATTCGTGTCCGATTGATATTTAATGTGAAAACTTTTACTTTTAGTTAAAAATAATTTAGCAAGTGTATGAAGAGATTAAAATTTTTCCCATAAATTGAATTTTCTAAAATTTATTTCTACTAAATGAAATTATTCATAGAATGTTTGATTTTAATTCAATTGCATTTTTCTAATTAAAAAAATTATACTTTATTACTATATATTTTTTATTAGATTGACTCTAAAATAGGTAACAAAAACATACATATCTTAAATGAAAAAAAGATATTAGCCTTAATTATTATTTTACATACTTTTTTATTCAGTTACATAGAGTTAAATAAAAGATTAAAAAAATATCATGGCATCTCTTAGTGAACATTAAAATATATAATTAATAATTCGTATTATTGAGTCATGTCATACTTAGATTCATATTGAAAAATAGTCAACCTAAGTTACTAATTTTATATATTGCTTGAGTTGTGTCGAAAATTCTCATCCTTATCCCAAATTAATTTTAATTCTTATAGCATTGGTAAGCTAAAAAATAAAGATTCGATTTAACTAATTGAAGTTCAACTATTTTATATATATATATATATGTGTGTGTGTGTATATTTGTTATCTAAATTTTGTTAAATTGTAATGCAATAGAAATAAATTTTTATCCTTTTTGTTTCATCCAAACAATTTTTTTTTAAAATAATGATACATGAAGGATTCAATTTAAAAAATTCGCCTTAACCCCTAATAATTGAGGATCGGCCC
Source organism: Camellia sinensis (assembly GCF_004153795.1). NCBI lineage: Eukaryota > Viridiplantae > Streptophyta > Magnoliopsida > Ericales > Theaceae > Camellia > Camellia sinensis. The sequence continues at coordinate 719,192 of NW_021025496.1, read as the reverse complement.
CGGCTTAAACCTGGCTGATTTAGGTCCCCACAGCTCAGAAAGTGTCAGTAGCTGTGACATTGGCCTTGGCAAAGCCCTCTTCTTCCCCCCAACTCCACGTCCATCTATTTAATTCCCACCTCACCCCCTCTCCTTCCTCACAACTTCATCCCCACGCTTTCCTCTCTCTCTCTCTCTCTCTCTCTCTCTCTAGAGGTCAGTCTCAATGTATCATTTTCTCTTATTTCCAAGTGATTGAAGTTAATGTGATTCCAAGCAGACTAGCTAACGACAACTAGCTGTGTGCGTGTGCAGGAAAATGTCTCTTGTTTGGTTTTCCATAGTGGGCTTTCTCTCTCTGTTCTCAATTGTTCATGGGTATGATGGGGGATGGATTGATGCTCATGCCACTTTCTATGGAGGTGGTGATGGTTCTGGCACAATGGGTATGTATGCAACAAAATATACCTGTTACTAGGCTAACAATCTTCTCTTTTTAAATTTCTATGTTTTCTTGTTTCAACACACTCCAGTTATTAGATCATGAAAGAATCTTGAAATACAAAAATTTCTAAGAGTTCAAGAATCTTCTATCCCCAAATGTCTCTCCCCTATCCCAAAACATCTACAAATTAAATAATTGTGAATATTTCGAAATATGGACATATAGGGATGAAAAGTCTAAGAACACATAATTGGATAACCTTTTTATGGGTCCCACACTCAAATGAAAAGATTTTGTAATTGGTTTTTGTCCAGGTAAAAGAACTGTTTTGGATCTATGATCCTCTTAAACATGATTTGCCTGATGGTGTACTTTAACCATATTGCCAATTCCTATAACCAATCATTGTTTATTGTGATTTGTGGATGCAGGTGGGGCATGTGGGTATGGTAACCTATACAGCCAGGGATATGGGACTAACACAGCAGCCTTGAGCACAGCACTGTTCAACAATGGGTTGAGCTGTGGGGCTTGTTTTGAGATTAGGTGTGTGGGTGACCCAAAGTGGTGCCTCTCTGGCTCTATAGTGGTCACAGCCACCAACTTCTGCCCCCCAAACACTGCCCTCCCAAACAATGCAGGTGGGTGGTGCAACCCTCCCCAACACCATTTTGACCTCTCTCAGCCTGTCTTCCAACATATTGCTCAATACAGTGCTGGAATTATCCCTGTTTCTTACAGAAGGTATGCACTCTTGAGCTCTTATTTTATTGTACAGGTACTTTACTTAATGTGATATAACTGTTTCAGTGTTGGACCCATTTCACGTAAGACGGTTATGTCTGAGTGTGTGATCAAATGTTTATGTTTTTATTTCTAACATTTGGTAGGCTTTTTGTATAAAATTTATGTTTACAAATCATTGAAAAATTGAAAATCTGATCACAAAACTGGACACAACTCTTTTGTATCTAGGATTTGGTTATGTGCATGTAGAAAAATTGCAAATCATTTTCCAACATTAGATGTGTTTGTTTGTTTGTTTGTGTACACATGAATAAGTACAAAAACAGTTACATCCGCATGTGAGTATGTGTGCATGTGTATTTATACTTGTCTTCAATCTGAATTGCAATTTCCAGAGTAGCATGTAAGAAAAGGGGAGGCATCAGATTCACAATCAACGGCCACTCTTACTTCAACCTAGTCCTAATCACCAATGTCGGAGGCGCCGGTGATATCCAAGCTGTTTCGATCAAAGGGTCAACAAGTACCGGTTGGCAACCGATGTCGAGAAATTGGGGTCAGAACTGGCAGAGCAACACTTACCTCAATGGTCAAAGCCTCTCTTTCAAGGTCACCACCAGTGATGGCCGTACTATTGTCTCTAACAATGTTGCCCCGCCTAGTTGGTCGTTCGGCCAAACCTTTAGTGGTGCCCAGTTTAAATAATCGTGTGTGAAGCAGTTAGATCAATCATAGCAGTTATTAAGTTTGAAATAGCTAGATTAGATCTAAAATGAGCATTTTAAGATTAAAAAAAAATTGTGTTTGATGCATAATAGTATAGAAGGAACTACTTTGGAATAGTAGAGTTGTAGATGAGTGTATTTAGAGTTGGTTTTGAGGAGTCAAAAGTGAGAAGGGCTTAGTTTTCAGGTGGTCCCTTTTGGTCATTTTCAATTTGGATGACTATTGAGGTTTTGGATTTGGCAGTGATGGGCTTTGATCTCCACCCGCCATTTTTATTTATTTAAAATTTTATTTTTGGAGGGGTTGGGAATGGGATGTTGGATTTGGAGATTGCGAGACTCAATTTCGAGTTGATGAACTAATGTTCTGGTGTTTTTTTATTATTATTTAAAATAAATTGTTTATTCTCTTGTATTCAAAAATTTTATTTATTTATTTTTATAGATTTTAAATGAAATCATGTGTGCATGACATGAGAATTGTAAACTGCTAAAAGTTTTGTTGTTTGTTTAATTATATAAGCATCTCTCTAACCAATTTTTGTGCACTATATGATGGTGTCCTCACATGGCAATCTAATATAAATATTATGTTGTTGATGATGTTGCTGTAATAAGTTGTACTTACCATTTAATTCCAATGGTTTTATTTCAGAGAGATGGTTTCTCTCCAGTTGGATCACTAACTAGAGGGAAATTGTTGGACCTGCTCATTTTGGGCACGCTTCAATTATCTAAATCGTTCATGTGATAAGATTTGCAGAAAAGATAATTCATATAAAAATTTGAGTTTGATCGAATATCGGTGGTTACATGTGCATATTACATGTGTCCTATAAAATTGGATGGTAAATATGATTTTAATAATGACTGTCTATCCTTTTAAAAGAAAATGTAATTCAATTATTTAGATACCAATATCTGAACAATTCTAATTTTTAGATGGATACTCTAAACACTTCAGACCATTTGAAGTAGACTAGAAAATGAGCCCACTAAGCGTAACAATACCTTTCAAGTTAGATCACCAACAAAAGAGGTGTCGAACTCTTATTTCAAATATAAAAACTTTATTATTGCATGACATTAATTTTTGGAAAAGAACAAAAAAAATGTTAGAAAAAATTGTTTGTATAACATTTTTTATCGAATATAATCTTTGATACATTCTCAATACAAAAGGAAACAACTAATTAACACATAAACATCATGACCCAAGTAAGTGCAAGAAAAATTAGAGAAGAGGGTCTTTTAAGCACTTGGCCATCTAAACTATGACTGTGGATTGAGAATTTAAAAAAAAAAGAAAAAAATGGAGATAAAAATATTGATAGGGCTGATCTCAAACTGTAGAAAAGCAAAGCCCCCAAGTTAGGGTTAGCTTGAAGTAATTGCCTAATAAACTTTTGATTTTTCAAATTTCTCTTTTTATTTGTCTTAATATACTCTTAATAAGTTGATCAAGTGAAAATTTCAAAGTATTTGAATTTGGAGTCATGATGTAATAGTTTTAAATTCATTAAAATAGAGGCATAGAGTAATTTAAGAATAGAGAATCATGTATTATTACACAATAAGGCCGACACTATTTTTCCTTCTTTGGATTTAAAGGTAATAGTTGACATAACAGGTCTTTGGGCCAGGCGATGGGATATGGGCCATGGAATAATTTTACAACAAGAGTGGCCATCAAGGTCCTAATTGCCCGAGCGAACTAATCCATTGTTTCGTGTATAAAAATGTTTTGGAAACAAAAATACAAAAATATATTTACATTATGTTTGGTTGGAGAATTTGAGGAGAAAAAGAGAAAGAAAAAGAGAAAAATTAGGTAAAATATGAATAAAATATACCTATATTTCACCAAGTTTCACACATTTTCTCTAATCCTTTCCAAATCTCTTCCCAAATTCCTCAACCAAACACAGTATTGGGGATTTGATGAGGGATTTAGAAATGAAAATGGAAATGGTAGGTGAAACGTGAATAAAATATACTTAAATTTTACATAGTTTCACACACCTTTTTCCTTTTCCTTTCCAAATTCATCTCCAAATTTCTCAACCAAACACAACATTAGTGAATTATCAAAAATGGAGTGGCCGGAGGTGGCGGTTAAAGTATCATCGGAGGTCATGTGTGAAATGAGCAAAAGTAATAGTTGGGATACTATTCTTATAAAAAGCAGCAATGCTACAGACTCCCACTGGGGATGACCCCCAGTGACCCCAGTGCCACGTGTCGGCCTGGGGTTGGCTGAAAACTCAAAAAAAAAAAAAAAAAAAAAACTATTTTTTTTTTGGACCAATGGGAGGTGACCCCCAGTACCCCCACTGGGGGTCCAAAGCTTTATTCTTAGACAAAACCATTTGTCAATAATTAACATCAAAGATTCCACATGGCATAAAATCTTCCTATGTGGCAAAGAGGGTTCCATAAGATTTTTTTTAGGAAAATATTATAGATCTCAAATGATTTATCAAATTTTTTATCAAAACTCTTATATAAGTGTAGAACTCATACAAATCCACACGAAATAATTTAATAAAAAATTTGATAGATTATTTAGAATTCCTACCCTCACTGTTTTTTTTTTTAACCAGCAGCAACAAAGAAATAGGTCTATGGATATGGCAGCTAGATAAGGATAAGGGATATTGATTCCCATTGGCTGATCTACAATTCACAAACTCATCACAACCGTTGGATTCCCAAAAATCTAGCAAACTAAAACTCACCTTCAAACAAGAAACAAGAGAAGAGCCACAAGAATGCCACAGAATTGAAATACAAAAGCATACATTAAACATAACATTTTTGTGCCAACCAAACCATATCACTACTCCCTCATAAAAACATCCAATTTTCCTTGCCCGGAATTTGGTCGGAAAAGGATGGCCACCGTCGCAGCTCAGGCATCCACCACGGTTCTTCGGCCATGTGCCTCGAAATCGAGGTTCCTTACCGGTTCTTCCGGTAAGCTAAACCGAGTAATCTCATTTAAACCGACATCACCTTCCTCACTCAGCTCATTCAAAGTTGAAGCCAAGAAAGGAGAATGGTTACCGGGCTTGGCCTCCCCAGGCTATCTTAACGGCAGGTAATATATTTTTGAAAATTCAAATACAATGTATATGTCTACTCTACTAGTAAAAGCATATAATATACTTTAATGACATATGATATGGCTAATTGTGTTGACTTAACTTGTATAACTAATTATATGTAACCATATCACAGTACATATTGGTATCAGCAATATATCATATATCAACTTAGGGTGTTTTGGAAAGATGGTTAAAAACTGTTTTTTTAAATTTTTTCTTTTTTTTACTTTTTTGTGAGAGAGAGAAGTGACTTTTAACCAACTTCTCAAAATAGGCCTTAATCGTTTCATATTAGATAACCTTTTTGGCAACAATTGAAAAAATAAAAATCAAAAAATTTTGAACTTCATCTTTAGTAGTGTTTTTGTTTTTCCCTTTGATTTGTGTTAATTTTTTTTTATTTTTTTAAATCCGTCTAATCTAAAAAAATCTACAAAATAAGATGCTTAACAATTTTTTTTTTTTTTTAAATTTATAACTTTTTCAGGTTTGTCTAAGTAGAATTTAAGTGAAAAGTTTTTAAACTATTTTACTAAAATTGGAAGAAAAAAATAATCAACAAAAAACCTACTAAAAAGCAATTGACGAACCTTAAAACCATAGATGTGCTAAGCCAACCACTAACACAAATGGTTCATTATTATGATGCAGCCTACCTGGTGACAATGGGTTCGATCCCTTGGGGCTAGCCGAGGACCCAGAGAACTTGAAATGGTTCATCCAGGCCGAGCTTGTGAACAGTCGGTGGGCCATGTTGGGTGTCACCGGAATGCTACTGCCGGAAGTGTTGAGCAGTGTCGGAATAATCAACGTTCCAAAATGGTACGATGCAGGAAAATCCGAATACTTTGCATCATCATCGACACTTTTCGTGATCGAGTTCATCTTGTTTCACTACGTGGAGATCAGACGGTGGCAAGACATCAAGAACCCTGGAAGTGTCAACCAAGATCCTATCTTCAAGAGCTATAGCTTGCCTCCCAATGAGTGTGGCTACCCTGGTGGCATTTTTAACCCCCTCAACTTTGCTCCCACTGAGGAGGCCAAAGAGAAGGAGCTCGCTAATGGTAAGTTCTTGAAATATCACGTGACCTTACTTTAAGTGACAATTTTAATTGGACTAATGTTCAAATAGGGGACGTGTTTGTGTCATGTCATTTTGAATTTATGTCAAAATTATGTTAATACTAACTCAATTCGTTTATTTTTTCTTGTTATCATGTTATGTTTTTCGGTATGTATATTTTAGTGTTTATGTGTAATGTCAAAATTTTACACCCATAATTAAAAATACAAAAATATGACAAATTTGAAAAAAAATTCTCACAAATTAAATTTAATGAAACTAATGTTAGCTAAAAGAAATTATAGACAAGCATGTTTGATTTTAACTCAATGCCACTTTTTCAATTTAAAAAATAAATAAATAAAATAGGTATAGTCTATTGTTATATTTTATTTATTTGATTGACTCCAAAATAGGTGATAAGAAATACATTATCCTAAATAAAAAAATAAAAAATAAAAAACTATATTAACCTTAAAATCCTATTACATACTTTTATTTAGTTAGATAAAATTATATAAAAGATTCAAAAATATTAATCATGATACTCTTTAGTAAAAATAATATTAAAATATATAATAATTTCTTATTACAAGAATTATCCATTTCAATTTCATATTATTCTGATTCGATGATCCATTTAATATTTGTATTATCATGTTGCATTATATTTTTTTGTATTAAAAAATATCAAACCTAATCCACTAACTTCATGTATATATCAAATCGTATTATTGTGTCATGTCAAAAATTCTCACCCCTAGATGTTGTGTGAATCATATGCAGGGAGATTGGCAATGTTGGCATTCTTGGGGTTTGTGGTTCAGCACAATGTGACTGGAAAAGGGCCATTTGACAACCTCTTGCAGCACATCTCTGATCCATGGCACAACACAATTATTCAAACAATCAGAGGTTACTAAATGGATGTGAAGGGAAAAAAGGAAACAATCTTGTTTCATTTATTTTGTAAAACATGAACAAAATGGCTTTGGGTGAGATTGATTTTGAGCTTCATTGTAAACAAGCAACAACATTCAGTGTACAGGGAAGCTAAGATGGCATTACATTTTATCATTTCTACCACCACAATCTCATTAAAACCACTAAAAACAGATAAGTGTGTGAAATTAGTTTTCTTTTTGTGTTGAAGAGTTTGATTTACGTATGGGTAGACAAAAAATTTCCCAAGAAAAGAAATTAGTCAACTTTTTGTGTTGAAGAGTTTGATTTATGGATGGGTAGACAAAAACTTTCTCAAGAAAATAAACGAAATTAGTTTTCTTTAATTTCTTTTTGTGTTGAAGAGTCAGATTTACAGATGGGTAGACAAACTTTCTCAAGAAAAGAAACAAAAACCATTACAAGTAATTTTCTCGAGAAAAGAAACTATAAATACATACATGGATAACACTATAATGGTGTATGATTTATACCTTATATACTATACACAGCTAATGATTTGCTTACCATACAAACCAAACGACAGTTACTTGATCCCTTGTGCTATGTCACCAACTTCATTGGGTCAGGAAAAAAAAAGAAAGGAAAAAATGAAAGTGAATTGCGGGCTTCATCCGGTAGTTGAGCAAATGGAACTCTGTATCAACAAGTAGTAGTTGCCATTCTCAGCAACTCAATGAACATGAGCCCAACAGCTACCATTCTCAGCAACTTGACAAACAGTAATATCACTTCTGAAAATTAATGTGGCTGCTGCAACCCGACAAAAAAAGAAAAAAAGAACAAAGAAAACCCATGTTACGAGACCAAATAGAAAGCAAATTCAACCACTCGTCAACTGCTCAGATTATCAAAACATATATGCTGAATTTTAAGTAGTTAAGCAAAATATTTGAGCCGACTCTCATCAACAATCAAGGAAAATAAGAGGGGCAAAAAAAAAAAAAAAAAAGAAAAAAAAAAGACCAACACCAAAGAAGCAAGAACAAGAAGCAAATTTAGTAATCATGATGTTCAAATGAAAGCTGCGGGGAGACATTTTTCAACCCTAGAAATATGTTCATTACCTGAATGCACATGGTGTAGTTCGAATAAAAAAAAAAGAATTGAGCCAGATAAGACGATGCAAATTCAACAACTATAGAAGTGGTGTAATCTCCCTTATTGATGAGTGAGATTGTCCAAGTTGTTGCAACTAGCCAGCTCTGAATGGTTGAGTAGGTTCAAAATGCCTACCCCATTTTTGTCCTAAAACATCCAAATGGACAGTAGGCATGTTCAACGTGGCTGTCTCTGAACATGCATGCAGCACAAGTCATCTGGTTTTATAATAGGTGAAATACTCCAATAGAAAACATAATGATAACTACAAAATCATGAAACATATTCTGGATTATCAAATTGCCAAGCAACTAACAGGTCGATTTATCTATATTTACCAGCTATCATGAAGAAAAAGAGGAAAAAACAAAAGAGAGCCAGAAGCTAGCTTTCTAGCCAGTCGGCCCACCCTGTACACCAAATGGCCTTTTTCTGTTGAGAAGAGAAGTCGATGCATGAGGCTTTGTCAAATGGACACAAGCATGAAACATAGACTAGTTAAATACCCAACAAGATGGAAAGTTCTAGGCTATGTTTGGATCAAGGATTTGGAGAGTGATTTGTGAAGGGAAAGGAAAAATGATGGGAGAAGTATGAAATCAAAGCTAAAATTTTCACTTTTCCGTTCCCTTTTTGTCTCCCTCCATAAGTACTTACTCAAATCCTTGATCTAAACACAAGCATAAGGAAACAGGACACAAACACAGCTAAGATCTACACACTTCTATCATATTATTGCACTACTCAAAACTTAAAAACAGTTCCATGGAATGAAGACAAATGACATGAACTAATTCATAAAGAAATCCAGCAAAGCTGACAAAAAGGGGGACAAGGAACAAAGCAAACAATGCTCACCTGTGAGTACGAGTTCTCATTGAACATGGAAATGGTGGAATGCTCAGATGGAGGTGCCCAAGTGTGATGCATGTTGTCATAGATAGTTCTAGGCAGTTGAAAACTGCTATTGATTTGATAATCCAAGGCATCTCCTTGCAAGTTCATCTCTGTCTCAGGCTTCAAGTTCTTTGCATCGTGTAAATCTAGACTACTATATGGTTGGCAGGGATACTGCTCTCTGAGTTGCAATCTCAGGCATGCAGCGTAATCTAACTCATTCAAGGCACCACCTTCTTGTCCCGTGACATCGACTTGTCTAGTATTCTCAATCTCCGTTTTGCGAGGGCTGAAGAAACTAGAAAAAGTTGAAAAGGAAGGATTATTGGAGCACTCGATATCTCTGCAGAGAAGTAATAGCCATCCAACGGATTAATAGAAGACTTAAAGAAATATACAATCAATAAAAACTAATGAGTCACTATGAATACGCAAGCAATAAAGACTAATGAATAAAAGACTCTTCATCAAAGGGAAGTCCAATAATATATTAAGATGTGACAATTTTGTGATGTTGAATTTAGATAATAATTTATAACTGTCCACTCACCTTTGAGGCAGATAGTTTGGCTCACCAGTTAATATCATATGTTGATTCTCATTATTGGTAAACCACGATAGTGGTTGGGCATCCTGCATACCACCCATCATCAAAGGCAAATGCATCCCGTTCTGGAACTGTAATGCAAGATTGGTCTACATTAGAATTTTCTGAACACAACGTGCATGCACGCACACGGAGCAGAAAGAGGAGCTCTATAACAGCTCAACAACTAATTACCTGGTTAGTGCATTCGAGTGACATAAAAGGATGCTTCACAAAATTTTCCCGCAAGATCAAATGGGAGTGTTATGTTAGTATATTATCATTTAATTCACTAACCAGGATATATAAACGTGGGAATATCAATTAGTATTACAATTAAGACTGTGGTACAATGTAAGTTGAGGTTTGCAAAGTGCTATCATGAAAACTAACTAGCATAGACACAGAAACACAACACGACAAAGACATGCCAACACGATGACTTTCAAAAAATATAGGACACAATACGCTTGGGACACGTTAAAAATTTATATTTTTATAAAGGCTTGGTTTGGTTATAAATTTATTATATATCAAACATATGAATAGTTTATTCAAATGTAATGGGGAAAAAAAGCAACATAACAATAATTAAACTTTAAAAGTCATATATTCCACGACTTAAACATAAAAATTTAATTCACATAACAATTGCATTCTAAAGAATGCATATTAATTGTATTTAACAATGAAATACACATGATGTCTTCATCTTGTAAATGTTTCAAAACATATTTAGAGTGCACAAAGTTGCAATCCGCAAAAATGCAGAACATTGTTACTATGAAAAGATTCATCACGTAGGTCGCGCTTGTAGGATTCAGAAAATGTCACCAAAGTGTCCACAAAGTGCTTGTAAACTGTCCGACCTTTAATTAAGACACATTGAAGAAGGGTCGAACACGCTTTTAGAAGCGTTGGTGTTTGAAACAACACGCCTCCTCCATAGAAGTGTCTATACTTCTTAGTATGAGAAAAGAAAACTACTTTACTAGGTCACACCCACTGAAATGCCATCAGTACGTCAAAGACAGCAGAAAAGGCATATTTCAATGAAGTCAATTGACATTCTTAATTTTTGTCATCACATTAAAAAAACAACGTCCAATTAGTACATATTAATGTGTGTTTGAGAGAGTAAAGATTGAGTATACACCTAACCTTTGGCATAATGCACAAAGTGGTGGCCCCAAGACTTGAACCCATAACCTCAAGATTATTAGGCCAAGTCTTAACCATTGAACCAACGGTCACCCCTCCCAATCGTTTATTATAATATCGTACCTTTTGCATTCGAATTTGGTTAAGTGATTCCCTTAGCGACTCTTCCATCTGGCTAAGATGTTCAATGTTGTCAATCTTATCAGGATTACTCCAGCAGCTGAATCAACAGAGCACAACACAGAATATCATATGGTGAAAAATACAACATGACCATCAAACAAGAGTTCAAGCCAGAAGTTAGGAGGGAAAACAAGGCCAAACAAGGTAAAAAGACAACAGTTAGAATTTTCATTGAATTGAAAGAGAAATATATATATATATATATATAAACTACTACAAGTTTGCAACCCATTAGCTAATTCACCAATATCCCCTTGAAAATGCAATACAGAATTTGTGATCAATAAAATGAACCTCTTCAATATCTTCACCCAAATTATATGTGAAATAATTACACTTAAAAACAACATTAAAAAGAAGATTATAGTGACAAAGTTTAAATTCAGTATTATCAATGCCAATTGTGAACTTATTGCTCTCCTTATACAGCATTTGAGCATGAGAAAAAATATACAGATACAAAACGTGGGATACAGTTATGCACATGTACAAACTGTGAAACAGACTATATGAAATGTGACTAAAGCAAAACAAAACAAAGCTGTAACTGTTATACCATGATGGGGAAATCACTGACTTGAACTAATTTACCAGCTACAAAAAAGTAAAAGACAGAATGACTATTGTTCAAAGCCTCCATATCTATAAACATTGTATTAAGTTTATCTTAACCTAGAACAAAACAACGTAGATGAAATTATATTGCAAAATTTAATTGATTGGGCTTTTCGGGGCAGAACTATATCATGCCAATTTTATGATTCACAAGACCAAAAAGAAAAAGGGGGAAAAACAAGGTAATACTTTAACAAATATGAGCTTCAAAGTTGCACCTCAGTCTCTTGTGTGCATCTGTAAGTTGAGCTTGCATCATCCTCAATTGGTTGGATAATTCCTGTCCATAACAATTTAAATAAAAGATGTCAAAAAAGAAGAACTCAAATTCAAAACATTACGGTGACAACAGTGGCAAAGGGCTAACCTCAATTGATTGAGTGCTGCGAAAGGAGAAAAAAAAAAATAACATTAGGCCTTTCACGAGGGTTAATCCCTTGAGATTTAAAAGATTCATCAAAATAAACACAAACCTTGAACCCAAAAAGTCATGTATATTTACATCATGGTCCAACTTCCTAAAGGTTTTCTTCAGTGCCTATATTCTCAAATAGAACACCAAAAGGCTTGAATAAATATGATATGCTTATCATTTCATATTTAATGAAAACAGAGAAAGAAAGAATGAATTGGTGTACTACAGAACGGGCAGTATTAATCTTACTTCAAGGCTCTCCAACTTCCTGGTCATTCAAATAAAAATTATTCAGTGACATTGTGACAAATGCAGTTCAAATTTAACCAAAAAAAAGAAAAAAAGAAAAACAACTCCTCGTCCTCATAGATTTAGCATAGCTTTACTGACCTTTTTGTCCTTTCTTGTGGTGTCAGTTGAGCGAATTTTGTAATAACCTCTTCAATGTTGCTGAACAAAAAAAACATGAATTCAAGAAATGATAAATGGTGCGCGTAAATCGTAGTGAATTTTGTTTAATTTGTCATGCCATCCATCAAATTTCACAAACATTTTATATAGACACAATTAGAGACTTGAAAATACCTGCGCTCTCCGCGGAATAATGTTGCCTTTCCAGTTGGAGAAAACATGAGAAGGACAATGTCAATGTCACATAATATGGATAATTCTTTAGCTTTCTTCAAGATTCCATTCCTTCTTTTCGAATAAGTCACTTGTCGATTGCTAGTGCTCTCTAATCTCTTTATCTTTAACTTAACCCTCCCCATATTGTAAACAAATTAGAAAGCCCCTTAAAACACCAATGCCCCTGATGCATCTATGTTTTGCAATCCTAACCTACTTCAATTCTTCAAGCCAAACACTTGTCTAACAATAGAATGAATTAATTCCAAGAAGCTCCAAAATGACCATGAACACAAAGGGCTGAGATCAAATTTTTATCAACAATAAAAATTGGTCAAAAACTATGAGAACCTTAAAATGATTCAATTGTGTTGTAACTGTTAACCATTAATCTCAGTTTCCACAAGATCAGAACAGAACCTAATTCTAACTTAAATATATTTTTTTTCTTTTTTAATATGATGAATGGAAACTCAAAACCAATTGGAAAGTGAGTGAATTTGGCGATACCCAGAAAGAGAAATTATAGAAAAGAGCTAAATAAAGAATACCCATTGGAAAGTGAGTGAATTTGGTGGTACCCAGAAAAAGAAATTATAGAAAAGAGCTAAATAAAGAATACAAGGTGAAGATTTCAAGTTTCGAACAGATTCGAAACTGTGAAATCCCTAGAATGTATAACTCAGAACAAAAAGATTGATATAACGAAACAAAACTTTGAGAAAGGCCAAAAAAAGTAAAAACCCATATGAGGAAATGGGTTCAGGAGAGAAGAGGAAAATGAAGAGAGTAATTAGTAGAGAGAGAGAGGGGGGAGGAGATGAGAGATTACAATTGGATGATGGGCTATGCGGTGATTGATGCTGGAGAATCGGTGAGCTGTCAAAAATTTCATAAACTAACTTGTACAAAACAAGGAGGGATCACAAAATCAATCAATTATATTAGGGGAAAACTATGGTATAAAGAAGAATGCTAACCCAACATAGCAAAAAACAAAAAGAGCCATCAGCTGAGTTCGAAGGAGGAGAGAGAAACAACATAATCAACAACAGCGGCTCGAAATTACCTTGCGAGTTCGAAGGAAGCAGTGTCGGTACAACAGCGATCGAATACAAATCTTACCCCTTGTGAGTTGTAAATTGAAACCTGAAGGGTTGTAAGGGATGTAAGGGAACAAAGAGTGGGTTTTTCTAGGTAACGTTTTTTGGTTCTGCTCAAGAAGAACAGAGAGTGAGAGAGAGATGGGGATTTTTTGGTTCTGTTCAAGATAAAGATGAAGACCTAGAAGAAGGGGTGTCCAAAGAGAGATTGAAACCTTCCTTTGATTCAGATTCACAACCGAAGAGGAGATGAGATGAGCCTAATAACCCTCAACAATTCATTCGGCCTTCATCATCATCATTAGAAAGAGAGAGAGAGAGAGAGAGAGAGAGGGATTGAAACCCTATGTTCCATTTCAGTTTGGACGAATTAGAAGGCAAAAGAGTTATTTTGTAAAAGCTCAAAATTTTAATATATTTTTGTTTGGTAATTAGCGCTCTAATTTTTATTTTAGCGCCTATTTTTATTTTGGTCATACTATTCACGACAAAAATTGCATGTCATGAAAAATAAAATATTTTTAACGGCTAGCATATGGGTGTCATGGAAAGTGTACATTTTAACGGCTAACTTTTTGCGCATCGTAAAAAGTTAATATTTTTAACGGCTGGCTTTTTGTGCACCGTGAAATTCAATAATTTTAACGGCTGGTATATGTTTGTCGTATATAGTTGATGTATTAACGGCATGCCATATGCACGTCATAAAAAGTTTTATTATTTACGGCTAACATTGCAAGCTGTAAAAAAAGCATCATTATTAGTATTTACGGCCTACGCAATAGACATGCCGTGGTTAGGAAATTATTTACGACATGCAAAAAAAGCAAGTCGTAAAAGTGAGAAACCACGGCTTGCATTTACTATATGCCGTTAATGTGGAGTCGAAAAAACTCAGTTTTGTTGTAGTGCTTGATGAGTTCATCATCGTCTTCATTGACGACATCCTCATATACTCCAAGTCACCAGAGGCGCATGAGCAGCACTTACGAACGGTTCTACAAACACTACGTGATCACAAACTTTATGCCAAGTTGAAGAAATGTAAATTCTGGATCACTAGTGTACATTTTCTCAGTCATGTCATTAACAAAGATGGCATCTCGGTTGACCTCCAAAAAGTTGCAGCAATCGTGGACTGGCCACGACCTACTAATGTGTCAGAAATCTGAAGTTTCTTGGGTCTAGCTGGCTACTACCGACGTTTTGTGCAAGATTTCTCAAAAATAGCATCACATTTGACCCAGCTAACTCAGAAAAACGCACCCTTTGAATGGACTGACAAACATGAGTGTTGCTTTCAAGAATTAAAAAATTGACTTGTGTCTGCCCCTATACTAGCACTCCCTACAGGAGCAGATAGGTTCATAATTTATAGTGATGCCTTATACAATGGTTTGGGTTGCATTCTCATGTAAAACGGAAAAGTCATTGCTTATGCTTCGCGACAATTAAAGACTCGTGAGAAGAACTACCCGACTCATGATTTGGAATTGGCTGCGGTGATCTTTGCCCTCAAAATCTGGTGTCATTATCTCTACGGTGCAACCTGCGAGATTTAAACTGATCACAAGAGTCTTAAATATCTGTTCACATAGAAGGAACTGAATATGAGACAACGGCGGTGGCTAGAATTTATGAAAGACTATGATATAGAGATCCATCATCATCTAGGAAAAGCTAACGGGGTGGCAGACACACTAAGCTGAAAGAAGACCAGAAGTTTGGCATGTACTCTCATTTTCCACAAGATCAATGGACTGCTTACCAACATAACCATGGAACCTACATTGATTGAAGAAATTACAGCGCGCTAATGGGAAGATAAACTTTTGAAGAAAAAGTACGAGGAGCAAAGGAGTACGTCTAATCCTGATTTCACTATAAGCAATGGGGTACTAAAATTTCGAAATCGAATTTGCGTACTCGACATTCCGGAACTCAAGAAGAAGATACTGGTGAAAGCTCATAGCTCGAGATTTGCAGTCCACCCTAGTAACACAAAGATGTATCGGGATCTGAAAGAACACTACTGGTGGACTGGAATGAAAAGAGACATAACAAGCCATGTCTCTAAATGTCTGCATTGTCAGCATGTTAAAGCAGAACATCAGAGACCTGCAGGACTGCTGAAACCACTCCCTATTCCTGAATGGAAATAGGAACACATCACTATGAACTTCGTGGTTGGGCTACCACAGTCATTTTTGAAGAATGATGCAATATGGGTTATAGTAGACCGATTGACGAAGTCAGCACATTTTTTTCCAATCAAAATCATGTACTCCCTTAATAAGTTTGCCACTTTATACATCAAGGAAATTATTCGTTTGCATGGTATCCCAGTTTCAATCGTGTCTGACCGAGACCCCCGCTTCATGTCTCACTTCTAGAACAAATTGCAAGAAGCTTTGGGGACTACACTGAAGTTTAGCACGACTTATCATCCACAAACAGATGGGCAATTCGAAAGAACAATCCAGACGTTGGAAGACATGTTACGTATGTGCGTGTTGGACCTCAAAAGTAACTGGGACGAGCACTTACCTTTAGTGGAATTTGCCTATAACAACAGCTACCAAGCAAGCATTGGAATGGCACCGTATGAAGCTCTGTATGGAAAAAGGTGTCGATCACCTCTGTGTTGGGCAGAAGTCAGAGATAGAAAACTGTTAGGCCCCGAGATCGTGCAAGTCACAAGTGAGAAAATCCAACTCATCCAACAATGAATTCGCACTGCTTAGAGCTGCCAAAAAAGTTATGAAGATATACGGAAACGAGACTTGGAATTTCAAATAGGGGATCATGTGTTCCTCAAGATCTCACCAACAAGCGGAGTTATCCGATTTGGAAAGCGAGGAAAGCTAAACCCACGTTATATCGGGCCATTCGAGATACTGGAAAGGATTGGTCCTGTAGCCTATCGCCTTGCACTACCACCTGAACTATCTAATGTCCACAATGTGTTTAACGTTTCAATGCTTCGGCGGTACCTTCGAGATCCAGAGCACGTTGTTGATTGTGAGGATCTAGAAGTTCAGGAGGATCTCTCTTATGAAGAGCAACCAGTGCAGATTTTCGATCGTCGTGATCAAGTTCTCCAAAACAAGACCATACCGTCGGTAAAAGTCTTATGGCGAAATCATCATATCGAAGAAGCTACGTGAGAAACAAAAAGTCAAATGCGAACCAAATACCCACACCTCTTCGAAAGTTAAGGTACGTCAAGTTTGGGGACAAACTTCCTTTTAGGAGGGGCGAAATGTAACACCTAAAGTGTTTAATTAAATATCACATAAATATGTATAGCTATATATAATTGTGGGTGTATGTGATAATATATTATTAAATAAATAATAATAAATACAGAATCTAATTTGGCATTGGGTTATCAAATATGGGTTTAATTAGGGATTATTATTTGGGGTCAAATTAACACAAATATGGAATTATAATACTAATTGGGCCAAATTAAAGTCAAAAATAATAAATAAAGAAATAAAAGTAAAATAAAACAAAACAAAACAAATATAATAAATAATTTCCACGTAATTAAGCATCAATTAATGAATAGATTTGCAAATATTTACAAATATTACTAAAGAAATGAAATAGGGCCATCTATACATCTAGGCTTGGTAGGGGAGTCATTCATCATGTACGGCCATCATGAACGGGTGAGTCATCACCAACCAGCCATGTGTATAAATAGGAAGGGGGGGTGCTGTGAAGTTAGGGTCATCAAAGAGGGGGAAAAAATGGGAGAAGAAAAGAAGGAGCCTCAGAAGCAGCATAAAAGAAAAAAGAAAAAAGAAAAAATAGAAAAGACTAAGAGTCAATATTAAAGTGAGTTATATTATACCTTGAGTCACCATAATATATTTTATGTATGTTTTGACTTACAATAATTTATTTTATACAAGTTATATTTTATGAGTTACATTAATACAAGTTACTTTTTATAAATTATATTAATATTTCAGTTACGTGGGTTATTTTCTAAACTCTTTTTGTTTAAAATAAAACCCATGGATATGGTTGTTTAAATTTTAGAAAGTATTTGACAATGATCTTATAAACATTTATGTTTTGTAAGTACCACCACGGGAGTCCCATGCCTTGTGGAACTTAAATAACCATTGGCCTCTGTTTGACCACTTTGTGGTCCTCTGTTTGTCATGAATCCATTGACCTCTGTTCTGTTCTGTTCTGTACTGTGGTTATGATTATTTATTTACATAATTTATGTATTTCAATTTCTACCACTTAAATGATTTTATTTTGTATTCTATATACTCTTGGCATAATATTTCTCACTCTGTTGTGTGCTTATAGCTGTTAGCCTTTCAGGTGATGAGATGTAGAGGAAACCCATAACCTCACATAATGGAACCCACGCGAGGATTTATGTTGAACCACTATTTTGTCTTTCTTTTTTTCTATTTTTAAATATTTTTGCTCCCTTTTGTTTCTACTCGGGGCCGGTCACTGAATAATAAAATAATAAAAGCCCTATAGATGTATTTTCTCTTATTAAAATAGTAAAATGGAGTAATTTCCTGTTTAATTATTTTATTTCCGCTTGCGTAGTTTAATTTGCTATGAATAGAATAAGTTAGTAAGTTGCGATGCCAACCCTAAGCCCCTGGGGTTGGGTCATGACAATGTTCAAGGGAAAAAACTTTATTTTGACACGGTGAACGAAAAGAAGTCCAAGAGGACACATAACGACACCAGAAGCAGCGCACCAAAAAGACTGAAGTCTGTTGACAATCAAGCTCCTAGTCAGACTAAAGAGGATTTGAGGGACTACCTCCAGAGGAAGTGATAGAATGTCGACGTCACGTCCCCTGTCAAGCCGAGAACTCTGTTCTTAGTGAAGCTAGATAGATAGGTTTGAGACCCCAAAAAGGTTCCATTTGCCGAGGTTCCAAATCTATGACGGTAAGTCCAATCCGAACTTTCACGTTGGCTTATATCTGAATTCAATGGCATTGTATACCAGGAACGAACCGTTACTATGCAAGGTGTTCCCCTCATCCTTTGGGGAAATGGCATCAGACTGGTTTCACAAGCTACCGAAAGGAACAATGAAGAGTTGGGAAGGCTTGGCTGAGATGTTCGTGGCTAGGTTTGTGACAAACATGTTGCAGCCATTAAGGTAGACTCCCTGATGACTTTGAAGATTAGCAAGGGTGAAAGCCTTAGGGCTTATGCCAAAAGGTATTATGAGGTGTTGAACCGAATACTAGGATGAAATCAGGAGTTGGCAGTCGTATCTTTTAAGAACGGCTTAGAGGATGATTGCACACTTCGGAAGTCATTGGCAAAAACTCTGCCAAAGAGTATTGTAGACACACCCGTGGGCCTCATGCTACAGTTCGGACTCAAATAGTCACGGTCCTGTATCTAATCTCGCAAAGTGCAATGCAAGACTGATGAATCATCAAAGAGTCCAAATTCGGCAAATCGTTTTGAAAAACTGATTTTTAGAAAGAAGTGCAAACATGGACTGCTTTGCCAGATACAGAGTCGCCACCTAAATATTTATTTTGGGGGAATTTAGGAAACCCTGACTCGTTGCCTAAGGCCACGTGCCCGTCATCATCATAGTTGCCTTGGCTCGGGAACTTGGGTATGATTGGGGAAGGTCAGCTATGAGCACCCCCGCTCGCCCGATCAAGGATCGGCCTCTACTAACCATGATATCTAGTTTTGAAAACATTATGCATTCTTAGTCCGGTTATTAGCCTAGAATTACTATCTGACGCGCACAACACAAAAGCATAGACTAGATTGCCTAATTTGGAACAAAGCATCGCATATCCATTGTTTGGAAATGATTTGAGGTTTGCTACTCGCAAGCAGGCTAAAATACGGATTTCAATGAATTATTCCAATTCAAACAATCCAACCTTCACCCACAGGCATTCAGGCAGTAAATCAACTAAGCAGTTAGCCTCATGGCAAGCATGCTTTCATGTTAACGTTCACATACATGCGAGATGCTAAAGCATAAAACACTCACAGTGTACTCCAAGCCAAAACAAAGAACATGTTAGTAATCTAATGTATGATCCAAGTCCATGTTAAGATGGCTAATGCATCGCAGGCAAAATGCAGCTAGAATAGGCTCGGCTAATCTATGGATGGCATGTGAAATGCAACAGATAACATGTATTCAAGTTTAGATTTGAAATACTATGTGATTAGTATGATGCGCTGAGCCGGGTGCATGCAATACAAATGAATGAATGCACACATACATAGCATAAGGATGCTAATTGAAATATGCCCTAATACTAACCATTAAAAGCAGGTAAGTAAAAGAGAGAAAGAAGTGGGGGTTGGAAGAGATGCATCACACACACGCACACTTATTACACAATTCGCCCTCTCTCGGAGGGACCAAAAGAATAATACAAATTTAACTAACTAACAAGCTAATTAAATAGTTACAAACCACTTAACTAGTTAAGCAAATTAACTAAGCTAATAAAGCAGTAAAACAGCCTCGGGAAGAGGGTCCAATGCATGCGTGCTCGGCTTCGCTCGGAAATCCACCACCATGCACAAGCTGCCTCTGTTTACCCTGCTCTGCTCCTCTAAAAATTGTGCAAGTCTCAATGATGCTCCAGAATCACTTCCTGATCACTATGGAAGGTCACCGACCAAGAGGAAACACCACCGGCCAGGGAAAACTGGTCAGCGACCATTGGTATGGCTCTCGGCCACAGATATTTAGTCGGCCGGCACTAGGAATGGTTGGTCGACCATATCTTCCTGCAGAATCCTGTTTTGACAGCAGCGGAGGGCAAACAAGGCATGGCAATACATTTCAAAGCAAATGTTTGCACCACCACACTCCTTATCATATTCATGACTCCAAGGAGGATGGCCCTTGACCCTCGGACCACCAATCACGCATTCCGATGCATGATGGCCCAAGAAATCAAGTTGTGCATTTTGGTGTCAAATGAAATGCAAACCAAAACAAACAGTAGACCCAACCTCCATCACAATCAATTCAAGAGGCAAGGCATGCATGCAAAATGCAACCTAAGCATGCGAGCTAAGTATGCAATATGAGCGTGCAAGCATGTAACAACATATCAATGGCAAAACATGCAACAACATGTTACGCAACTAAAAGAGAGAATGCATGCCAAATGCATTACAACCTAAGCATGCAACAACATGCCATATAGCTCAAGCAATGCAACAAAATGCAATATAGCTAAGCATGTATCAATAATGCGAGCAATGAGCATGCAAAACACTATGGAACCAAAACATACAAACATGAAGCAATGTAACAACATTTGAACAACATGCAATCGGTGGACTTAAACTAATATGGACAAGCCTCAGCCATGTCTAAATAAGTAGCCAAAATGCTATGGAAATGAAGGCAAATTTACATACAAATATGCATGCGAACATGGTCCAACGCTTAAGCACAAAGAGGGGACTTTTAAGCACACTTAAAAGGAGATGATCATGGACAAATGACAAGCAAGGCGAACTTTGAAAATCATGTTAAGGATGGTGCCAAACCAACTAAACAAAGCAATCAAAGCATGCAAGCAAGGTTCAAGGCTCAAAGCTAACAAAGGGACTTAAACCATGGCCGTACAAGGCAAGTCCCAAAGGGTCGAGGGGACTCAAAACAGTCCCAATGTAGGTCGAGACAAAGCCCAAAACACACTTAGATGGCATGTAAATGGCCTACACATGGAAGCATACATAATGGTCCAAACATGGAGCATAAAACATAAACCTTTTGAAGCATCAAAGGTGCCATAAATGCAAGTGTACAAGCATGCTATATGGACTGAAATGACATGATAAGTGGTTCCAAACCGCTGAAATGGTGCAAGTAAAGCATGCTAGAGGATCCAATACTCAAAGCCTACAAAGGGGGATTGTATGGTAGCTATACAAAGCAAGTCATGGATGACCCAAATGACCAAAATTAGACCTCAAGCACATCAAAACATGCATAAAAGCTTCACAAAGCTAAGCCAAAATCATGCTAAAAACAAGGCTCAAAGCACAAAGCATGTTAAGTCAATTTCATGGCATTACAAGACAAGTATGCAAAGCATGCATGGTGTTTCTAAACCAACTAAAAGCAGTGCTATATCATGCAAAAATAAGCACAAGTACTACTTAAGACATGGCCAACATGAACTCAAAAAAGGTGCTCACACATGAGGCTAAAATGGCAAGTATTGAAGACAACAAGGAGAGGGGATGACCCTCTCCTTCTTAGGACCTCAAAACACCATCCCCACCACTGAAATCCAGGCCAATACAAGGTGGTCCCGGAGCTCACAAAAAGTGCACAAAAATGAGGCCAAACAAGGCCTAAGAGGGATCAAACAACCCCAAACACCAAAGTGACCTTAAATAACTATTTTAAGCACTCAAAATTAGAACTTTTACTAGTTATACACTAAGCTTAAAAATAGATGCAATGATGGCTAAAAGCCTATGCAAAAATAGGGAATAAAGGGGTAAAGTTCTTACCCTTGAAGACCTTCTTCAAGAAGACCACTCCAGCGCCTTCTTTAGGTCAAAACCAGCTCAAAAACTCCAAGAACAACCCTTTGGCACCTCAGCAACCAAGGTATGGTGTAACACTAGGTGTCTTAGTGCAAAACTAAGGACAAAACAACCTTATACACACACAAAGGCAAAAGGGATGGAGATATACAGATAGATAGATACACAAACCCTAACCCTAATCTCAGAGCCCTCTGGAACTTCTTGGAACCCTTGAGGAGGGAGGAGAAGCCCTCTTCTTATAGAGATTCACTCTTGCAAAGCTTACAAAACAAGCTAAGCAAGAGTGAAATCTCTCCATACACGTGTATGAAGGGGGTGCAAAATGGATGCCAGCTATCACAGCTGGCATAAAATATCTTCCAAAAGCAGATGAACAGTGATTGGCCAGCCAAAAATGACAAATTGACCAATACAATGGTCGGCCGACCAAAAAGAGTGCCGACCGACCATAACCAATGGCCGGTAGCAACAAAACAGGGCCGGTGGCCTCAAACCATGGCCGGTGAGGTGTGGGGATGGCTAACAAGCCATTTCCCACCCTCAGAAGCAAAAACAAAAGTGTTTGGTACAAAACCAAACACAAGACAGGCAAGTCGAGAGGTCTTGAGGCAAGGCGCGTGGACGAGACCTCCGAGAACTCAGGACAAACACAAACATGGATAATCGTCAAGTGTTCAAACGATGACGTCCAAGTCTTGAGGACGGTCAAAAATGGGGTGTCTACAGTTGCCCCTCTTTGACAGAACTCGAAAGTCATAACAATGACGAGAGTGAGTGTCAAAGCCCAGAGACGACCCATTTTTGACAAGGCCGAAGACTTAGACAAAGCATACAAGCTACAAACAAAGATATGTGCCCGAGGGTAGGGGCAATATGCAAGACAATGCACAAAGCCGAGCATAACTTATGATTATGCAAAGAAAGCTGTAACGAAGCATATACATACAATAAATGCAACAGTTTAAGCAACCAAACACAAATCCAACTACATTACAATGTAGAGAGGATGTAAGAGAATTATGTAATTCTCGCTACGCCTCACACGGAGAATACAATACCTGTGCGGTTCGTCTGGTCGTGCCAGCTTCAAATGAACCGTACATACAATATCGTGCCTGAAAAAGAAAGAAACTTAACAGGTACAATATCGTTAGCAACATGCATAACAATGCAATCTAAAACTGCGTGACAACGCGAGTGAAGGGGTGTATGACAATGCAACCTATGCGTGGCGCATAACAATGCGGAATGGATGCATGATAATGCAATATTTACAAAACTATGTATAAACAATGCAAATGATATGCAATGCATTCGAGATGATCAAACCATAAATAGTACAAAACCACACAAATATCATAAAGATGATGGAGATGCAAAATCCGTCTACCATAGAAAAGGTGCCGACACCCTCAAACCACAATCCCATTAGTGGAATAGGCGTGTACACATGCAGAACTATGTGTGTGTAGACGGAACACACGATACAAGTAATTGGGTGGGATGATATAAGTGAGGCATGCTCTGTTCGGGAAAGATTGTGATCCTAAATGCTGGATGCAACAAACTACACTACAATGTAATGAATGCAGTGGATAAGGCACGTGGCCAAACCGTATCTTGCCTAGGAAAGGGGACACATACAAACCGCGTCTAACACAGAAATGGTGCCGTCACCCACAACACTAGGTGCGTACACATAATATCATAACCGTGCTTCAACGTGGAAAGTATGAGCACATACCAGACCAAGCTCAACTTGGAAAGGCGCAAACGATAAATGGAGGATGCAGCAAATGCATGCAATGCTTTCTATGTACAATGCAATGTAATCACTAAGCATGCACTGGATGGATGCAATACAGGTGGAAACGAAGCATGCGTGTCAATGCAAGTGAAGAATGCATGACAATGCAAGTGGAATAATGCAGTAAATGCATGCAAACTACAATGCAATATATTCTATATGCAATGGATGGAATAGATAAGGCATGCGGCCAAACCGTATCTTGCTTAGGAAAGGCATGGACACACACAAGTCGCATCTAACACAGAAACAGTGCTGTCACCCACAACACTAGGTGCGTACACATAATATCATAACTGTGCTTCAACGTGAAAAGTATGGGCACATATCAGACCAAGCTCAACATGGAAAGGCGCAAGCCATAGATGGATGTGATGCAGTATATGCATGCAATGCTTTATTTACAATGCGATATATACAATATGCAATATTTACAATGAATGCATGTAAACTATGTACAATGCAATATTTACAGTGAATGCTAATGAAACACGCATAACAATGCATGTTTGTTTTTTCTGTTTTTTGTTTTTTTTGAAATGCATGATAATGCGAATGAAAGAAAAATACATGACAATGCGAATGAAACGTGCATGATAATGCATGTTTGTTTTTTCTGTTTTTTGTTTTTTTTTTTTTTTGAAATGCATGATAATGCGAACGAAACGTGCATGATAATGCAAATGAATTGCGCATGACAATGCGAGATAAGGAAGATGCATAACAATGCATGTAAGGTGCGTATAACAACGCATAACAAGGATCATGCATGACAATGGATGTGGGGTGCGCATGACGATGCGACCTAAAGAAGATGCATAACAGTGCAAGTATGGCGTGCGCGACAACGCACAAGGTGTGTGCATAACAATGCGAGTGAAATGTCGTATAACCAACGCGCGCTTACGACAAAACGTTGTAATGTAACGCATGTAAAGCAATTTCTGAGCCTCTCAAGAGACAAAAGGATACGAAAAGGATACACCTTGCACGTATTCGAGGATGGCACACAAAAGACACGGTCCGAGGTCAAAACGGAGGCCGGTTAAGCTTCGGGAATGCACTCTCTTGCACTGTGTTGAGCAAAGAAGGTCCCAAACCACATAAAAGACCCAAACAAGGGTGTAGGAGGTTCACCGACCACCGGGGAAGACCACCGGCCATCCACCGGCCGCAAAACAAGGTCACCGGCCAACAATTTGGCTGACCGGCCAACAATGTGGCCGACCGGCCAAAAATGCCTGTATCGGGGCAGTTTTGTCCTTTCGGCCACAGGTCTTTAAATATAGGGCTTAAACCCTATTCTTTTCACTTGCCTCTTAGTCAAAAATCTCTTCCTCTTCTCTCTAGGTTATTTTCCTCCTTCCGATCCCCATCTTTCCTTGGTTTTCGGGCCCATTTCATCGTTCGATTCGTGAACTCCTTCGCGTTTCGAACATTTTGAACCGAACAAATCTCAAATTCGGTGTCTCTTTCTCGATTTCCACCACTCGGGGTTTGTTTCCCTCGAGTTTACCTTGATTCTCATGCCTTTTCCGCACTCCAACCTTTCCGGCCATTTTTCACCCTCTTAAGGTTGACTTTTCAGTTGACTTTTCACATTCTCACTCGGTTTGCACACTTCCGGTCATTTTCACACCATTCTTGGCATGGCGGACGATATTCCATGAGGCGGGACTCCTCCGGAGTAGGATATGGACCCCGAGGCCGAGCTCTTGCCTTTGAGCGTTCGACCATTTGACCAAACGACCTACAGGCCGGCAATACACGTGCTTCCTCCTGACAGCCTTCGCCACTTCCGGAGCCATGCACGAGGCGCGCCACCAGAGCCTCTATTGCGCGAGCCAGAGTCGCATCTGTCCTATGGTGCTTCTGAGGTACACTCTTCCCTATTTCATTTTCTGCAAAGTAGAATACATAACTGCAATAGTTGATTCTGTTCTTTAAATGTTTGGCCTGGATACACCGAAACATCACGTGCTGTAGTTCAGTGCGAGCACACCCGCACCTGATATTTGTTTGAATCTGAACACGCGCACACACGCTGTATTTTCACTGAACCACTCAAACATACTAGTACATCACATGCTATAGTTCACTGTGAGCACACCTGCACCCGATATTTGTCTGAATCTGAACATGCGCACACACGCTGTATTTTCAATGAACCGCTTAAACACACTGATACATCACATGTTGTAGTTCACTACAAGCACACCTGCACCTGATATCTGTTTGAATCTGAACACGCGCACACACGCCGTATTTTTATCAATTCTGAGTGTTATCAGCGCTGTAATTGTAACACTGCTTCGCAAATGTTTGTTTTGACCACAGAGGGATTCCCATGCCTTCCGAGGGTATGGAAATGTTGCTGCCAGGGCTTGGTACATGGAGCTGCCCGATGCGGTTCACTACATCGTCGACCAAGTCGGCTTCGGCACTTTTTGCAGGGGACTCTCGCGCCTTACTGCGAGCAGGCCTCTTCTTGCTGCCTTGGTGGAGAGGTGGTGGGACACCACTAACTCCTTTCACTTTTCGGCGACGGGAGACATGACGATGACTCCCTTCAACTTCTCGATGCTTACCGACATCGGGGTAGGGGGTGATCCGATCCCCTTTGATATAGATATGGATGAGTGGGAGGCTACTCAAATGTACCTGCTTGGCGTTCAGCTACCTCTTGCTCGTCCAGGATTTGTACGATACTCGTGGTTCGAGGACCACTTCAGGATTCAGCCTTCTTTGGCTCTGGAGGCACCGATGGCTCAGGAGGAGGTGGAGCAGTATGCACGCGGCTTCCTCATGTTCGTGCTGGGGACTACTCTCTTCGTTGACCGAGCGAACACTGTGCCCCTTTGTCTACTGAGTGCACTGGTTGACATGACCAGGATCCGCCTGTACGACTGGGGTGGTGTGGGCTTGGCCACGCTGTATGGATACATGAGCTCATCCTCCCGTTGCAGCGAATAGTTGCTCGGAGGCTACTGGCGAGCTTGGGAGGTACATCTTCTTTTTCTGTTTTACATTTCTGCTTTATATTCTCTATACTCTGTACACTGTACACATTGCGACCTGCTTTACACTACACACTTTGCACAATACACCTCATATATTGCACAATCTGCTGTCAACTGACTGCAGACTGCACATACTGCAAACATGCAATCTGCTTTACACTGACTGTATACTGCATGGACTGTACACTCTGCACAATGCACTGCTCAATGCATGGTTCTACATCTTCTACTTTATTCTGCATCTGCTTTATCTGATAAGCATACTGATATCTGTTCTGTCACACTATAATTGTGGGTATACGCCTACTTCCCGAGGCTTGCCCCAGTACCAGAAGAGGAGATGCCTCCCATGATCCCATTCTCCCACCGCTTCGACGTGAGGTGCGAGCGGAGACCACGGGAGTCTTTCATATTCTTCCGCTGCTATTTCGATACCATCACCGCGGCAGAGGTATGTCAAACATTACAATTCATTTAAGCTTTACTTTGTATTGCATTTTCAACAGCAGTAGATAACAAACTGTATTTTGTTTGCAGATCACCTGGTAGCCATGGGCCTCATTGCCCATTGCAGTACGGGAGCGGTATGAGGACGCTCAGGAGACCTCCCGGTTCAGGATTTTGCTAGAGAGCCCGGTCTGTCGGGCCTGGTACCTGGGCGAGCGCTTCTTGCGGCAGACCTTAGGCGCACCAGAGCAGACAGTTCCGGAGCTGCCTCCTACGACCATGAGGCAGACAGAGAGATACAACCCACAGGAGATGGCCAATTATACGATCGGTTGGGACTCGGGGGCTTTAGAGGCAAGGGCGACTATGAAGAGTATGTCTAGACCTATATCATGCGGCCTCTGGGTAGTGCTCGCCGAGCTGAGAGGGAGAGGCCTGCGGCGCCAGCGGCTGGAGCAGGAGCAGGAGCAAGAGTAGGAGCACCAAGGATGGCTCGGGCCCGTGGTGGGAGTGGGTCCCCTGAGAGGGCAGAGAGCTGGGTGGCTAGCGTTGCCCACGATGATGACATGCAGAGGGCAGGGTGGAGAGACTTATCAGATCCCCATCGCTCCCCCTCCAGCTAAAATAAAATAAAATGATAAGATATTAATAGTTATATATTTTAATCATATTTATTTAAAAAGATAAATGATAAATATAATTTCAACAATAATAATTCATTTTTATAATACAAATGTGATCGAAATATATAACTACCGAAATCTGATCATTTTAATTTTTTATATAAATATTCTAAGTTGTTTAAATTACCAAAATTGATCTCAAAATGAACTTACTAAACTCAAACTGTTCTCTCAAATTGACTATCCCAAACCCAATATTAAGGACCTAGGGTGCGTGTTGTGCTGCCCATTGGGCCCTTGTTTCGAATTTATTTTACTGATTCGAACCGTTTATATTGTAAAATTCGTTGAAAGTATTATCGATATGAAAAATAAGTTAATCAGACAAATGTAACCACATGATCAAGTCATAACTATTTTAAAAATAAATGATCAAAATTATGTTAAGTGTTTATTTTTTTAAGAATAAATGTGATTTTGTTTTAAGGTTACAAATAACTAATTAATTTAATTATGAACGATTCAAATCGATGACATGAAGTCGGGACAAGGGCCCAATGGGCCGTATAGGCACAACACTCTCCCATATCCCCAATATCAAGGGTTGCTTTTGAAAATGATTACTGTAGTTGACTTTTTAAATTAAAAAAAAAAATTAATTTTTTTATAGTGACTTTAACTTTTATTTTTTATTTTTTATTTTATTTATTTTTTTCATTGTTGCAAAACAACGCTCAATTTGTAAGAATGTTTTTTAAACACCCATTAGATTATTTTTCCACATCAAATTTTTCATTAATTTTTTTTAAAAAAAATACCTAATCTATTTAGGGGTCAAATTCTAGTGCCAATATTATTTAATCTCTGCTCTAAAAGAATCTCTAAATCTTAAACTCGTTCACCTAACCCAATACATATGAGTTTATAATTATTTCATTTTTTTGTCTTAAAGAATTATTAAATTATTTAGACCATTTTAATAATTATTTGAATTTCAAACATTAACAATATTCCATTATAAAATAAATAGGATCTTTTAAGAACTCTTCCAATTTAAATTCTAGAAAAAGTATATATATGTACTGTTCTTTTATCTTTTTATTATTTTTTAAGTTTATTTTATAACTATAAAAGTTAAAATTAATTTTTATAAAAGACATTCAGTGATAAATCTAATTTTAAACTTTCTTTGTCTAATGATCAAGGCACTAAAACAAGCTTCCATTCCGCAGAAATCACAATAAAAAAGATAGTGGAAAAATGGTAAAAACTTTTTTAAATCCTCATTCTTCAAAGACGAAACCAACGAAACAGATAGGAGTGTTAAAATGGCACGAGGACCAAGGTGGGCCCGACCCGTTTCAGCCCAGTT
This sequence comes from Camellia sinensis, assembly GCF_004153795.1. Lineage (NCBI taxonomy): Eukaryota > Viridiplantae > Streptophyta > Magnoliopsida > Ericales > Theaceae > Camellia > Camellia sinensis. The sequence goes on along the minus strand of NW_021025496.1, from coordinate 689,632 downwards.
CAGCCCGGGTCCGACCCAACCCAGTACCTTGGGCCTGGATGTTCCATTTGAATCCTAGCCCAGCCCAACCCATTCCACCCGGCCCTCTCTCTCTACTAATGGTCAAATTTCAAAAAATAAAAATAAAAAATAACTTGCAATGGTTAAATAATTTAAAAAATATAAACAAATAAAATAAATAAAAGATTGATCTTGCAAAAATAAAAAAAATAAAAACAAAAACAAAATAACATAACAATTAATGTAATTTTCTTACAATGAATAAATTAATATATATATATATATAAAATAATTTTAGACCCTCTCTCTTTCTCACCCAACCTACCCCTGCACATTACATCATCACTTGACACCTTCCTTTTGAATTAAAAATATGTATATATATATATAATAATTCTAGGCCCTTTCTCTGCCCCGCCCAACCTACCCCTACATCATCACATCATCACCTGACACCCCCTTTCACTTTGCTTGCAAATTTGAAATTGCAATTGAATGAAAAAATAAATAAATAAATAAATAAAATTAAAACGGTTTGCTGCCTACAGCCTGCCCGTCCCCTACTAGCCTACTTTGTTACATCTCAATCACTCAACTCACTCTTCATTCATTGAATGAAAAAAAAAAAAAAAAGTTCAAACGGTCAAAAAAAAATTCAAACGGTAATATATATATATATACATATTTTTATATATTTACTCCGCTCTTTGAGACAATTATAAATATTCTTTATTTTTCAAAATAAATCTCACAAATAATTCTCTCTCTCTCTCTCTTAAACTCTCTCAATCTCTCTCACCTCTCAATTAATTTTGAAATGTCATCCCTAAGTTACAATTGCAATTGGGCAACAAAAAACTTTTATCAGAAGAAGTTAATTTTTGTATCACATTCACCAGTTGGTAACATTAATTAGTTTAATTAAATTTATTAGCTACTCATTTTTTTCATTAATTATTTGTGCACATAGATTAATTATTATTTTTTACTCATTGTATTTACACATTATTTAAATTAATTGTTAATTCTTATATATTATTTTACTTACATTACTAACGATCCTAATATTTCTAATGTTTATGTCGATGTTAATACATATACTGCACAACATGAATCTGTTGATTCTCCTTCTAATATCTTTCTTCTAAAGTGAGATCATCATCTAGGAGCAGAACTAGTAATGTTTGGGAACATTTTGAAAAAATATCTATAAACAATCATGATGGTACAATTACATTTAAAGCAAAATGTAAATATTGTACACATTTACTTAGTGCTACATCTAAAAAGGCATACTAAAAAACATTTACAAAGTCAACAACCTGATATTCGAAGTAAAATGTAATTAGGGGATTCATCAACTGGTAATTTGTAAACATTTTCATATGATCCTATACGTACATAAAATTCTATAGTTGATTATATCATTAAAAAAGAATAGCCTTTTACTAGTAGTGAATGTCCCGATTTTACCGAAATAATTCACAAAAGTTTTGCACCGCAATATCAAAGTTTTTCAAGAAATACTATTAGAAACAGAATTTTAAAGAAATTTGACGATGTTAAAAGTGAATTATTTGACATCTTTAAAAATTTGAATGGAAGAGTTTGTTTAACATCTGATCTGTGGTCAAATAATGGTTTTGAATATTAATGTATCACTACACATTTTATTGATAATGACTGAAAATTAAATAAAATGATTATTTCATTTAAATTAGTTGAACTTCTATATTGGTCATTCACTTAGTGTAGAAATAAGAAATGTATTATATAAGTGCATTTTACAAAATAAAATATTTATGATTAGTTTAGATAACACAGTTTGCCCCTATTACACACACATGCAACAGATTATTTGAAGAATACAGGGCAACTGCATTTGTAAATATACATACGTACACTACACTAACAGTCTCATCTCGAGATAGGAGATTAGTATTTTTTTAGTAATAAAAAAGTAGAAGAATCTCTCAACATACAAGCGTAAATAGTTATGAACTACAATGTTATTTGGAAAGCCCGTCAGTGGATGATTCTAATGATTTTAACATTTTCGAATGGTGGAAACAAAATGAAATTATGTGGCTTGTGGTTTCATGAATGACCCATGATATACTAATCGTTTATATTTCTACAATTGCTTTGGAAATAGCTTTTAGTGTAGGTGGACAAATGCTGAGCGATTACAAGAGCAGACTTTCACCCCAAATGGTTGAGGCACTAATGATATCAAGAGATCATATGCATGCGCTTACAAGAAGATAAAATTATAGTGAAAATGAGCGAATTCAAAATAATTTGGATGACATATCCTCGGGTAACGCGACTGAAATGTGTGTCTCCTCTGATGATTGATCAACGATTTGTTTTTTACTATTTTATTTTATTTCATTTCATTTTTTTATTTTTTTATTTTTTTATTTTTTGTATTAGATTATTGAGGTGGAGTATAATGCAAATGATTGGTAGGCTAGTAGGTACCAACCTAGTTGGGATGTATTTGACCTATAGTGATACAATTGCTCTACCATCATCAATAATCTATACTTATTTTATTTAATAATATAAATTTTTGTAATATGTTATTTCATTTTGAAATAAAAATTATTCATTCAATAAATATTATATAATTAATTTAATATTGTAGTATTAAAAGTTTCATTTTCATATATATAAAATTATTCATTTCGAAAGAAAAAAATTACATAATTGCATACTTTTTTAGTTATAAGTTCACAAATAAAAAAACATAAGTCATATATAATTAAATTTAAATACCACCATGAAATATATACTTTTTATTTTATAATTTGTCTTGATTACTTTTTATTTTAAAAAAATTATCTAAGTACTGTGAATGATTGGTCTATGTTAATTTATCTATTTTTTACTAAGACTGTGCGCCTTGCTTCATGTCATGTTTGAAGAATCCTTGCGCCTAAGCCCTAAGCCTTATTATGAGTGGACTTGAGTTTGAGTCTGGATCCCACTTTTTGGTCTATGAGTTCGCCCGACCCGCCAAGAAAACAAGAGCCCACAAGGCCTAAATGGGCCGAGCCGTACTATTATTACATCCCTAAAAACAGAGAGAGGAAAGAGAGTAGCAGAACCAATGAGTAGTGGCAGTCTGATTTCGAAGTCATCTCGATCTCTCGATTCCAAACCCTAGCTCCCTAGTTTCTCTCTCTAGATATTCTAATGGTGCCCAAGGCTGCGAAGAAGTCTGCGGAAGAGAAGAAGAGCACCAGAGGGTTCTAATGGTGCCCATTGGCCAACTTTTTAACACCTTAGGCACCGTTTGGGAAGGTGGGTTGGAGGCTTTTTTGGCTATTTTAGCCACAAAAAATAAAATAGGCTATTTTAGCCATAACAAACAAAACATCACATCCAACCCATAATCATTACATTCTTCTCTCACAAAAAAACTCAAAAAAGCCAAAAAGCCCTTCCCAAACCAAGCTTTTAAGCCCAGGCTAAAATAGCCAAAAAAGCCAAAAAGCCAAAAAGCCAACCCACTTCCCAAACGGAGGCTAAGTTGGCCACATTTAGGTACTAGTTACAAGGCGTCTCATACTGTACTAACTTTATTATTATTTGATAGGTCTCGCATCTATATTTATCTATATATTATATAAAAAAAAAGGGTTTTTAATCCATAAATTTTTTGGGAGTTTCAATATCTTAATTTTAATTTTTTGATTTCATTTAAAAAAAAAAACACCTCACCATTTTTTGACTTCTCTCAACCCACAAGTCTTTTTGACTTCTCCCATATCTACTAATGCACCATTTTCAACTTCTCTTGTAGATTATGGTTTGTAATGGGATTATTAAATTATTTTTCTAAAAATCTAAAAAAAATAATTTCTATATTAAAAAAATATAAATTCTTGTTAAAAAATAATAGGTTGCAATTGCAAAAAAAAAAGGAGAAAACAAATTACACTATGAAAAATAATTTGTATATTAAAAAAAATGTAAAAAAAATATAAATTTTTATTAAAAAATAACAGTTCACAATTAAAAAAAAATTTCACTGTCCATTTCATTAATAATGCTCAAAAAATGTGCCAAGTATTTTGTGTAAAGACTTGGCACGTGTCCCCTCTCAAATTATCAAGTGAATATAGATGAAACCAAATAACTTAGCTTTAATGGCTAACAAATATTAGAAGACCGACCATTGAAGCCTAATAACTATTAATTAATAAAATTCAGCAATTGAAAGGTCTCAAACCACACGTCTTTGTCTTCTCAAATGTTCTCTTTTTTGGTTCATGCATTCATTCTAATATTGATAGAGAATTGGACGTGTGGAAGAGTGAGAGACATTAAAATTATATATTGAGTTATGTAATTGTTGTGTTAAAAAATAAAGGTTGTTTTCCTCTTCTATGGCAATATATCTGGTTATACCTCCAATTAAAACGTCAGGTGTGCTTCTACATCATTATTGAATGTTGCTTTCATTTTTTTAAAATACATTGTCTCACAATTGTTTGTATTTTGTGTTATGAAATTTACTAGCATATCACCCATGCTATGCATGAGATTGGATTTAAAAAAATTATTTATGATTATATCAAACATATTTTTAAATTATTAGCATAAAATATACTTAATTTTGAAAGAAAATGTTGACATTTTATAATTTAAATAATAAAAATAAAAATTTATTACATTTGTTCGAAATTTACTGAATAAACAAAATATATTATAACTAAAATCTAAATTATTGTGGATCTTCTATCAGTATTCCTGCATTGCCAACATGATAGGTAGTATTATAATTGATAAACAACACTTATATTATGTATTTATAAAATGTTATAAAGTAAAAATGTTATACTTACATATTATATATATATATATATATATTACCTTATATATAAAATATGTAAGTATAACATTTTTACTTTATAACATTTTATTTTTATTTTTGTGTAGATATGCCGAACACTTGGAAAGAATGGTTGATTATTGGGATTTAAGTTTGGTTGTTTTACAGTTGTTATGTTATCTTTGTAATTGTTCATCTTTATCTAACTACAATCACATTTATATCATAATAAAAAAATAAATGAAAAAAAGAATCATTAAAAAATAAATAAAAAGATTACTCACATGCTTTGAAACTTTCTCTTTGTGACTGTTCATATTTATCTAACTACAATCAATTTTTTCTCATAATAAAAAAAAATAAATGAAAAAAAAAACTATTGAAAAATAAATGAAAATATTACTTACAGGCTTTGAAACTTTCTATTTATCTTGGTTTGTCCTTCAGTATAAAAAATAAGTGAATAATTATGTGTTGTAGATAGATAGATGTGCTGTCGGTGGAAGTAGAAAAGGCTGCGATAGATAAGGGAGAAGTTGAAAATGTTGTGTATCAGAGAAATCAAAAAAGTTTGGGAGAAGTCAATAACTGGTGAGGTTTTAATTTTTTTTAAATAAAAAATTTAGAAATTAAAATTGGGATATTGTAACTTCCACAAGGCTTGTGGGTCAAAAGCACATTGACTTCTCCCAAGCAAATTGATAGTTATGAGTTAACAAAATCAATTACAATTTTTTTTTCTTTCAAAATACAATCTAATCATCAGCAATAATGAGTACTGTATGTGAACCTAATGAATACAATCCATTTTTTTTTTCTCAAAAAACACAGTGAGTTAAAAAATTAATTACAATTTTTTTTTTCAAATTACAATCTAATCATGATCAATAATGGATATTTTATATGAACTTAATGAATACAATTCATTTTTTTTCCCTAAAAAACATAGTGAGTTAAAAATCAAATTAAAAAAGGAATTAAGTCAATTGATAGTTAAAATACAGAGGTTGTCACATGCAAAACAATTGTTTTTTCTTATCATGTGATCGAAATGAAGTATAAAAAAACACAATCAGTTAAAAAATGTGATCAAAACGGTGTAAAAAAACACAATAGCATTTTTGCTCATAATAAAAGAAAAAAGTAATGAAGTCAATTGATAGTTAAAAAACACAATCGTTTTTTTTTCCCCTTCAAAAAACAAAGTGAGTTAAAAAACCAAATTATAAAATTTTTTTTGCTAGACAAAATACAAATTTTTTTTAATTGATATTTAAAAAACACAATCATTTACAATCAATTTTTTTTTTTTCAAAAAACACTGTAAGTTAAAAACCTAATCACAAAGCCGGCGTAGAAGAACATGGCGCAAACGTCCTCAATTAGAGGAATCGGACGTGATCGTTCCTTTTGTCATTCAGCCGATGATAAAAAACATACCGGTTTCTTCTGATGCTTTGGCGCTTAAAGATCGAGAAGTCGCATTCAGCTTGGCTACGTCCATGTCGTTGCCGTCTGACAAGGAGGCTTTCCGGGTGGAAACGAATCTGAATGCGACAGCACTAGCCGCCCAATCGGCACTTTTGGTACATATTCGAACTTAGCTTCACCTAATCCAAATACTGTTGAAGTTATGGTTTTAAATTCTTGTTTTACAGACCATCGGATGGATAGCCGATATGGGCCATCGCCATCACGACGCCATTAAACAGATTGGTCATTTATGCGAGGAAGTTGAAGGCCAGAGGAGAAGGGCCGAGGTCAAAGCTTTGAGGACGAACAAGGAAGCCTCAAGGGCCGACGCTGAGATGGAGAAGGCTCGTTGCGCGGATCAATTGAGGTCGAATGCTGAGATGAAGGCGGACGCAAGCGAAGATGCGCTCAAGTTGGCCCAGAAAGCGATCTCCAAACTAGAGGCTGAGTAAATGAAGGCGGCAAAGGAATCAGCTGACTCGGAGTCTTCCAAAGTATTCGAGGCCGGGAAAAATGCTGGACTCGCCGAGTACGTGGACCAAGTCCCCAAGTTTCAAAATCGGGGATTCAAACATGGCTGGCACAAAGCCCTTGCTGCTGCTAACGCTTCATTGATTATGCCAATACCATACGAGCAAGTGGATGTTGAGCCATTGGAGTCTAATTCCGATGGGTAATCCAGCCGACTAACAATTTTTAGGATGTCAAATGTATTTTTACGATTTTTAATTTAGTATTTTTCATCTTTTGCTACAGTCATAGTGTTTGTTTTTTGCTAGGCATTTTTATGCGGGCTTGTAGCTTTTTTTTTGGTAACTTGAGTATATAAAATTTTATGAGTTGTGCTCAACTGGCTAAGGAAAATGTTGTTGATGAATGTTATTGCTTTCGGTTATGGTTAGATCGGCTGCTTAGCTTAGGTATTTGGCCGATCAGATCTGCCCTTGCCTTAGCCAGGGCGCGAGCTTGGGAAGCCGGATGGGCGTAACTCGTGAGCTGGCTGAGGCACATATTGATCGGCGCTTGCGCTTGAAAACATGGTCGACCAGATTAGTAAATCTGCTCTTGCCTTGGCCAGGGCGCGAGCTGGGAAGCCGAATGGGTGTAACTCTTGGGCTGGCTGAGGCACACATTGATCGGCGCTTGCGCTTGAAAACATGGCCGACCAGATTAGTAAAGTAAATCTGCCCTTGCCTTATCCAGGACGCGAGCTTGGGAAGCTGAATGGGCGTGACTCGTGGGCTGGCTGAGGCACACATTGATCGGCGCTTGTGCTTGAAAACATGGCCGACCAGATTAGTAAATCTGCCCTTGCCTTAGCCAGGGCGCGAGCTGGCCCAGCTCGTGGGTTGACGTTTGGGATTACTGACGTTGCCTCGGGAGAGCTGCAAACATTGAAGGATAAATGGGACGGGTGCACGCCAGAGGCCCTACTTATTTCTATTCAGGCAACTTGGGAGGGATGAAGATTGACTGAATCAGACGCCGCAATGAGTCGTAGTAGCGAGCCTACGCGCAAAGGAAGAAGAACGTCCAAGGATCAAGAAGAAGAACGTCATCGAAGCAGATCGCCCCGAAAGGACAGGCAACAACGAGGAAATTCTCCGCACCCGCGACCGAAAATTGAGCCTGATGCGACGCCATGACCGTTGAGTTTTGCGGTTTTTGTGAGGAATAGACCAATGACGGAGGGGGATTCTATCATTAAAGACCCAGATGTGGCAGTCAAGTTCGCTCGACAGATATTCTCGCCGGAAGTCCAACAATCGATGGTCGGACGTCGAGATTTCAAAGTATTTCAAGATGGCATACATGGGGCTGTAAAAAGGCTATATACTACTTACGAAGTCGGCATGCGTCTGCAGGAAGCGCGACGTGAGAGCGAGAAAAAGGACGAAAGGAATTGCAATCTGGAGATTCACGTAGAAAAGGCTGAGCGTGAGCTTCGGGAGCTGAAGAAAGTTCAAACGAGCGCGTCGGTGGCGGCCGGTCAATCTAAATTGGTTGTTGCGGAGAGAGTGACCCAACGGACCTCGAGTTATGAAAAAGGGTTTCATGACGGCCTGAAGGTCGGGATAGAGAAGACCAAATAGGACCTTGCCGAGGAGGTCTGCCGATGTGAAAATCGTGGATTCAAGCACGGCTGGATCAAGGCCCTTCAAACTGAGGAAGCTCTCAAAATCGTGAGCATTGATTTCGCCTCGCCCCTGTATCATCGCTACTACTTTCCTTATTCCGATTTCGAAATTGAGAAGAGCGACGATGAGGGTGTCGAATGAATAGACTTCGCGCCGAATAAATAGAATTTCTTTTATTTTCAACGTTTGTATTTGGTCTTGAAATGTTATGTGTTTAATTAATCGTATTATTTCAACTTTCTGGCAAGTTTTGTGTTGCGTGGCGTAAATGTTTAAACATGTATTGACCGGCTTGAATTAAGAACGATTCTCAATGAATATTTATTCGGCCAATGAAGTGGTGTGAATGCATCTCAAAAAAGGCCAATCCGGATTCGGAGCCTTAATCGGCCTTAAGGTGTCATGCACCGAAAGGGGCTTTGAATCCAGAGGCTTTATTTGGGCCAATCGTGATATCCACGAAGGGCGCTTCGAATTCGAAGTCTTAATGAGCCTTAATAGGCTTAATCGGCCCTAAAGTGTCATGCACCGAAAGTGGCTCTGAATCCGGACTTTATTTTGGTCAATCGTGATATGCACGAAGAGTGCTCTGAATCCGGAGTCTTAATCGGCCCTAAGGTGTCATGCACTGAAAGGGGCTTCGAATCCGGAGGCTTTATTTGGGCCAATCGTGATATCCACGAAGGGCGCTCTGAATTCGGAGTCTTAATTGGCCTTAATAGGCTTAAATGACCCTAAGGTGTCATGCACCAAAAGGGGCTTCGAATCCGGAGGCTTTATTTTGGCCAATCGTGATATGTACGAAGGGTGCTCCGAATCCAGAGTCTTAATCGGCCTTAAGGTGTCATGCACCGAAAGGGGCTCCGAATCCGGAGGTTTTATTTGGGCCAATCGTGATATCCACGAAGGGCGCTCCGAATTCGGAGTCTTAATCGGCCTTAATAGGCTTAAACGGCCCTAAGATGTCATGCACCAAAAGGGGCTCCGAATCCAGAGGCTTTATTTTGGCCAATCGTGATATCCACGAAGGGCGCTCCGAATCCGGAGTCTTAATCGGCCCTGAGGTGACCTGCACCAAAGGGGGCTCCGAATCCGGAGACTTAATCGGCCCTAAGGTGACCTGCACCAAAGGGGGCTCCGAATCTAGAGGCTTTATCGGCCCTGAGGTGACATGCACCAAAGGGGGCTCCGAATCCGGGGGCTTTATTTTGGCCAATTGTGATATCCACGAAGAGCGCTCCGAATTCGGAGTCTTAATCGGCCCTAAGGTGTCATGCACCGAAAGGGGGCTCCGAATCCGGAGACTTAATCGGCCCTAAGATGACATGTACCAAAGGGGGCTCCGAATTCGGAGGCTTTATTGGCCCTGAGGTGATATGCACCAAAGGGGGCTCCGAATTCGGAGACTATTTTGGCCAATCGTGCTATCTACGAAGGACGCTATGAATTCGGAGACTTAATCGGCCTTGAGGTGACCTGCACCAAAGGGGCTCCGAATCCGGAGACTTTATTTTGGCTAATTGTGCTATCTACGAAGGGCGCTCCGAATCTGGAGACTTAATCGGCCCTGAGGTGACCTGCACCAAAGGGGGCTCCGAATCTAGAGACTTAATCGACCCTAAGGTGACCTGCACCGAAGGAGGCTCCGAATCCGGAGGCTTATTTTGGCCTTAGAAGGCTTAATCGGCCCTTAAAGGCTTGGGGGCGAGCTTGAGAAAATGAGAAGCTTTGTATTGCAACGGTGGAATATGTACAAGTATCAAGCCCACAAGTCGGGTCAATGATAGAATTTATGTAAATGTGTTAAATTCTAAGGCCGTGACAGGCTTCTTCCTGACATGTCTGAGAGCCGATATGCCCCTGTTCCTGCGATGGATTCTATCTGATAGGGGCCGTCCCAGTTTGGACCCAATTTTCCATCGGCCGGTCTCCGGTCGGCTGGAAGTACCTTCTTCAGGACAAGCTCCCCTGGTGTGTATCGGCGCAACTGAACTCACTGATTATACGATTTGGCGAGCTGCTGCTGATACCGTGCCATGGATGCCAAGGCGCGGTCTCTTCGTTCATCGATCAGAATCTGATCCAGGGCAAGCATCATGTCATTTCGGCCCATATAAAAAACTTGCGATTTCAGAGTTGGGAGGTCAATTTCCAGGGTTAAGACTGCCTGGGTTCCAAAGCATAGAGCAAATGGCGTTTCTCCAGTGGATCTCCTTAGCGTAGTACGATGAGCCCACAATACACTCGGCAATTCTTCGACCCATTTGCCTTTAGCCTTTTCCAGTCTCTTTTTGATGCCGTCTAGGATGGATTTGTTAGAGGCTTCGACTTGACCATTGCTTTGGGGGTAGGCCGGTGTCGAGAAGTAAGGCCGAATGCTATATTTGCTGCATAACTCTCGATATATGCCACAATCGAACTGGGTGCCATTGTCTGAGATGAGAGCTCTCGGAATGCCGAATCGTGTTATGATGTTTCTCCATACAAAACGTTTAATGTTGGCATCTCGTATATGTGTTAAAGCCTCCGCTTCGACCCATTTTGTGAAGTAGTCTGTCGCGACGATTAAGAATCACTTGTTCCCTAGGGCCCTGGGCAACGGTCCTACGATATCAAGTCCCCATTGAGCAAACGGCTAGGGGCTGGTGATAGAGTTCAACTTTTCAGCAGGCAGATGGGTTAATGGGGAGAACTTTTGGCACTGTTCGCATTTTTTTACATAACTCTCTGCGTTAGCTCTCATTGTCAGCCAATAGTATGCCTGCGTTATAGCTCGATGGGCCAGGGAGCGTCCGCCAGAATGGGCACCACAACTACCCTCATGTATCTCTGTCAGAAGCTCCTCCACTTTGTCGGGGTGCACGCATTCCAAATATGGACCAGAGAGGGACTTTTTGTAAAACCCTCATTGCGAATCCAGATAGTATCGCAGGGTTTTATTTCGCAGCTTGTGTGCTTCTTTTTTGTCCTCTGGGAGTTATTCAGAAGAGTGGAATGCAGCAATGGGGTCCATCCAGCTTGGTGTAGATTCTATAACATTGATGTGGATTTCCTCCGAAGGGCCAATACTCGGCTTTTGGATGAAACCTACATCGATGTTCCGTTTGTTCTCAGAATTGATGGCGAAGGCTAGGCACGCCAAGGCATCCGCGTGTGTGTTCTGGTCGCGTGTTATTTGGTTCAGTTCGTGATGGTCAAATTTTGCCAGCAAGGAATTGGCCATTTTCATGTAGGCCGTCATACGGTCGTTTCTTGCCGCATACTCTCCCTTTAGTTGATTGATTACCAATTTTGAATCACAAAACACAAGCAGACGCCGAGCGTCGAGAATGTGCGCATTTTGCAGACTGGCTAGAAAGGCTTCGTATTCGGCTTTATTATTTGATGCTTCGAAGCCAAACTTGACGGCCTGCTCAATTACTGCGCCGTCTGGAGACATGATTACAACTCCGGCGCCACTGCCCCTTTGGTTAGATGATCCATCACAGTATAATTGCCAAATATCCCCGACATAAATTCTCCAGTTCGGCTTTGGTAGAACTTCAGCCTTTGGTCGAACTTCATCAGGTTTGAGGCTGGCAAGCTCGCCGGTGAATTTGGCAACAAAGTCGGCCAACACCTGCCCCTTGATTCCAATTTTAGGTAAAAATTGAATGTCGTATTGGCCGAGTTCAAGAGCCCATTTTGAAACACGTCCTGATGCTTCTGCACTCCGTAGAACTGATCGGAGGGGATAATCTGTTAGCACGTCAATGCTATGTCCCTAGAAGTAATGCATCAGTTTTCTTGCCGCCATGACTAGGGCTAAGATGAGTTTTTCCGGTGGAAGTTAGCGTGTTTCAGCGTCAATGTAACAACCCTCATACTGATTACTGATTAATGACTGATTGATCACCAGTTACTGTTAAACGGAACTGATAATGACTGATAACTGACCGATAATTGAACTGATTAAAAGTACTGAACTGACTGACTGAAACTGGAACTGAATTGACTGAGTATATGTTAGTTAATTTCATTCTATCTGTTTGATTGTATGATTATCTGTTCATGTTCGTATGTTTAAACTGCTAATTGAAGGCCTTATCGGCGGCCGAATCTGAAACCGATTAGTGTTCTGTGACCCTCGTAATTTACGTGATTTTATTGTACAATTATCTGAAAATTGATTAGGTATGATTAAAGTAGATTAAATAAGCTAATTAAAGAGTTGGATTTAATTACAACCTTGCCACTAAGTGGGCCACTCACACACACACACACACATGAGCCTTGTAAACACTCCACGTATTGATTAAACCCACACTTCTTCTCACATTTTGAGCCTCAACCGACCCTAGAGAGAGAGAGACTTGAGGAGTTGGTTTTCATCTTGAATTGCTTGGAATTGCTTGAGAAATTGTTGAAGTGATTGCATATTTGAGCTCCCTTCTTGAAATACAAGACTTAAGGTAGCTCCATTGTCTTCTTATTCATGTTTTAAGTTGAATCTTGCATGATTTATGTCATATTGAAGGAGTGTAGAGCCAAACATGGTTTAGATGGCGAATTGTAGCTTAATTGTTGCATGCATGTACATATATTGAAGTTTTGAGGTTGTAGTTCATAATGCCTCACATGCATGTCCATCTTTTGGTCATACTCCATGAGTTCATCTTGTTTTTGAAGGTTTGAGCTCTTTTGAAACAGCATTGAAGCTTTGAAAAGGATTTAAGATCATGCATGTCATGTTTGAGGAAATGGTTTGAAATTGGGTTTAAATAAAACACCCTTGGGCTTTGATTTCTCAAATTGAACCTTGATTCATGTTATTCTATGTGTTTATAAATGTTTTCCAGAAAATGGGCCCAAGAGGAGTCTCGCTCGAGCGAGGCTCCTATTTTCAGCAAACTTTATGAAATGTTTTCTAAGTGTATTTTTGCATCCTCATCCCATCCTAGGCATTCTTAGGCCTAGTTTTAGACATCTTAATGAGGATATAGATGTAGAACACACCGGGGCAATTTAGGGATTTAATTATTACCTTTCCCAGCTGTGAAACTTAGAGTGTGTTCAATCTGTTAACTGTTTAGGGTTGGCATTTCGAGGAGACGCTCTAGCCTACTGTAGCCCAGAACTCTGTGAGTAACAATTGTGTAAAGATATGTTCAACTGATTATCTTTTGAATACTGAACTGAACTGTTTACTGAACTGGATTTTACTGAATGAATGTATGTCCTTTATTTCTGAACTGTACTGTGCATCCTTAGTACCTACGGTTTACTGTATTGTTACTGTTACAGAGATCTCTGTCGGTTCCCTCGTGGAACCACTAGTGTTTACTGACTGATGGCCATCATTACTGTTCGGTCTTTTAAGACCTACTGTTACTGTTATGCTAATGGATGTACCACATATGACTGTTTACTGTACTGAACAACTGAATGACTGATTGAAATGAACTGTTTTCATACTGTAAGGACATTCATTCTTAACCTCTTTACATGTTGTGTTATTCACTGGGCTTTAGCTCACTGCTCATATATATATGTAGGTGTACAGGCACCGGATCAAAGCTAGAGGCGTCAGGGTTATTCCAGTTTTGTCAAGCCAACCACCGTGCCTCACTGCGAGGTTCCGAGTTCGCCATGCTATGGCTTGGGGGGTCTTTTCCCCCGCTGGTCCCTGTTACTGTTTTGTATTACTGTATAGACTGTTATTCACTGAACTATACTGTTATCAAGGGATTAGATCCCTGTACTGAATGTCTGTAAATGCTTGTGTAGCCTGTACTATTGTGATTATATGAATGCATAAGAAAAATCTTTTTGGCATACAGACTGTCACAGCTCAATGGACATTATTTATTTACTGTATTAGCTTCCGCCAGGCCCTGTACTCTGTTTTACCGTACTACTGTTCTGTAGGCCTTCAGTAATCTCAGATTACTGGCCGGTTACGGTGCTAAACCCATAGGGCCGGGTTTGGGTCGTGACAGTCAACCATTGCTTTGCTCACATAATACATTGGCCGTTGCTCCCTCTCCTACTCTTTTAACAGTACGACGCTGACGGCCCTATCGGAAACTACCAGATATAGGATGAGCGGGTCACCAGCGGCGGGTGTTGTCAAGAGAGGTACTGAGTGGAGGTAGGTCTTGAGTCCGTTGAAGGCTGATTCGCATTCGGCGGACCATTCAAAAGCCTTACCCTGCCGTAGTGTCTGAAAGAATTGCCGGCAGCGATCTGTAGACCGGCTGATGAACCTGTTGAGTGCAGCGGCCATCCCCATCAACTTTTGGACTTCTTTTACTGAACGGGGGGAGCCGAGTTCCAAGATTGCTGTGACTTGCCTCGGGTTGGCTTCGATTCCTCGGTGATTGACGATGTAACCTAGGAATTTGCCAGAGCCGATTCCGAACGCACACTTAGAAGCGTTCAGTTTCATTCTATATTTGCATAAGATGCTGAATGTCGTTTCTAGATCGGCTATATGACTCTGTTCTTCTTTGGACTTGACCACCATATCGTCGATGTATACTTCCATAGTATGGCCGAGTTACTCTTTGAACATGACGGTGACCAATCTTTGGTAGGTTGCCCCTGCATTCTTCAGCCCAAAGGGCATAACTTTGTAGTAATAGGTTCCTCTTGGGGTGAGGAAGATAGTTTTGTCCTGGTCATCTGGATGCATGGCGATTTGATGGTAGCCTCTGTAAGCATCGAGGAAGCTCATGCGTTGATGACGTGCCGCCGCATCGACGAGCTGGTCGATTCTAGGTAGAGGAAAACAATCTTTGGGGCAAGTTTTGTTCAGATCCGTGAAGTCGACGCACACTCGCCAAGTCCCATTTTTCTTCTTCACCACCACTGTATTGGAGAGCCACGTAGGGTAAGTGACTTCTCTAATTTCCCTGGCGTCAAGCAGTCTGTCTACCTCCTCAACAACGGCGGCCGTGTGCTTCGCGGCTGACCGTCGGCCTTTCTGAATGATCGGCTTACATTTCGGATCGACATTCAGATGGTGCTGTGAAACTGACGGGTCTATTCCTAGCATTTTGTATGGAGTCCACGCAAAGACGTCAAGGTTGTTGAGCAAGAAAGAGATCAGCTACTGCCTGTCGGCCAGATTCAGAGAGGCGCCGATCATGAAGAACTTTTCTGGGCTGCCATCAATGTCAACTCGGTCTAAATCTTCCGTGGCCTTCTCATTTGGATACTGTCACGACCCAAACCCGGCCCTATGGGTTTAGCACCGTAACCGGCCAGTAATCTGAGATTACTGAAGGCCTACAGAACAGTAGTACGGTAAAACAGAGTACAGGGCCTGGCGGAAGCTAATACAGTAAATAAATAATGTCCATTGAGCTGTGACAGTCTGTATGCCAAAAAGATTTTTCTTATGCATTCATATAATCACAATAGTACAGGCTACACAAGCATTTACAGACATTCAGTACAGGGATCTAATCCCTTGATAACAGTACAGTTCAGTGAATAACAGTCTATACAGTAAATACAAAACAGTAACAGGGACCAGCGGGGGAAAAGACACCCCAAGCCATAGCATGGCGAACTCGGAAACTCGTAGTGAGGCACGGTGGTTGGCTTGAAAAAACTGGAATAGCCCTGACGCCTCTAGCTTTGATCCGGTGCCTGTACACTTACATATATATATGAGCAGTGAGCTAAAGCCTAGTGAATAACATAAAGCGTAAAGGGGTTTAGAATGAATGTCCTTACAGTAATGAAAACAGTTCATTTCAATCAGTATTTCAGTTGCTCAGTACAGTAAACAGTCATATGTGGTACATCCATTAGCATATCAGTAACAGTAGGTCTTAAAAGACCGAACAGTAATGATGGCCATCAGTCAGTAAACAGTAGTGGCTCCACGAGAGAACCGACAGAGATCTCTGTAACAGTAACAGTAAACAGTAGGTGCTAAGGATGCCACAGTACAGTTCAGAAATAAAGGACATACATTCATTCAGTAATACCAGTTCAGTAAACAGTTCAGTTCAGTATTCAAAGGTAATCAGTTGAACATATCTTTACACAATTGTTACTCACAGAGTTCTGGGCTACAGTAGGCTAGAGCGTCTCCTCGAAATGCCAACCCTATACAGTTAACAGATTGAACACACTCTAAGTTACACAGTTGGGAAATATCATAATTAAATCCCTAAATTTGCCTTGGTGTGTTTTACATCTATATCCTCATTAAGATGTCTAAAACTAGGCCTAAGAATGCCTAGGATGACATGAGGATGCAAAGATGCACTTAGAAAACATTTTCGGAAAACAGAGTCCCGCTCGAGCGTAAGTCACTCCGCTCGAGCGAAAATGCAAACAAAGGTACCCGCTCGAGCGTTCTGCAAAAACAGTCAAAAGTGCTGGATGGGTGAAATCTCCGCTCGACGAACACTCAACGCCCGTTCGAGCTTGAGACACAAGACTCCGCTCGAGCGCCCAGTCCTCCGCTCGAGCGGATAGTAAAATAGTGCAGAGATACTGGATGCTCGGATTCCACGCTCGAGCGAAACTTCCCTTGCTCGAGCGGAAGTGCAAAATCTGGGAATTCCAGATTGCACCTCCAAGCCAAAACCCAGGTTCAAAAGCATCAAAACCGATCTTCTTGGGCTGAATTTCTAGAAAACACTTGTAAACATATAGAATAACACGGTTCAAAGCTCAATTTTGAGAAATCAAAGTCCAAGGGTGTTTAATTCAAACTCAATTTCAAACCAATTTCATGAACAATATGAACATGCAAACATGCATGAATTCAAATCATTTTGAAGCTCCAATTCGATGTTCTAAGGAGCCACTTGATCCCAAAACAAGTTGAAAACATGGACCATACTCAAAACATGGTCATGCATGCAACAATTTGCCATGAACTCAACTCAAAATCCAACAATTCAAACATGCATGCATGGATTATGCTCTATATCAACATGTATGAACTAAAACATGGCTTAGCTCTACAATTTAACATGGACCATGCAAGAATTAGCTCAAACACAAGAATGAGAAGATGAAATCCTTACCTAAGTCTTGTATTCAAGGTTTGGGAGCTCAAATATGCAATCTATACTTCAATTACCAAGCAATTCACACGCAAATTTGAGATGAAATCAACTCCTCAAGTCTCTCTCTCTCTAAGGTCGGTTGTAGGCTCAAATGTGGTTGAAGAAGTGTTTTGATTCAAGTATGCAAAGGCTCTAATATGTTATAATAAGAGGCCCACTAACAATGGCAATATGGTGAATAAATCAACTCATGCACTCTAACTCATTTTAATCTAATTTAATCATACCTAATCAGTTTTCAGATAAATATACCATAAAGTCACATTAATTATGAGGATCATAAAACACTAACCAATTCCCGGTTCGGCCGCCGATAAGGCCTTCAATTAACAATTTAAACATAAAACACAAACAGATCAACTAATCAATCAAACAGATAGAATACAAATTAATATACACACTCAGTCAATTCAGTTCCAGTTTTCAGTCAGTCAGTCAGTTCAGTCAGTCAGTTCAGTACTTTAATCAGTTCAGTTATCAGTCATAATCAGTTCAGTTTAACGGTAATCAATGTTTATCGGTAATCAATCAGTCATTAATCGGTAAACAGTATGAGGGTTGTTACAGATACCGCCCAACATCGTCCAAGATCTCCCGATTCGGCACCTCAATGGAGTTTACTTGTAGTTCCTTTGGCGTTCTGGCGGCAAGGAGATAACATGCTTGTGCCGATTTCTGAGATCTGCGGACTTGCTCAATGCCGTGTTCTGTTGGGAAATGTAGTAGTTGATGATAGGTGCTTGGGATGACCTGCAAGGTATGCAACCACGATCGCTCCATGATGAGATTGTACAGCGATGGCAGCCTGACAACCAAGAATTCCACGTCCACCGTTCTGGAGCCTGCTCGAACGGGTAAGCTGATCTTTTCCAATGGGTACTCTGGAGTGGCATTGAAGCTGAATAGTGGATAAGGAGACGGAGTCAGGTCTGACTCGCTGAATCCGAGTTTGGTGAAGGTTTTATAATACATAACCTCCGAGGTACTGCCCTGGTCGATAAGAATGCGTTCGACGGTGAGCCAGTTTACGCGCAGCTCAATAACCAATAGATCGATGTGAGGGAGTGTTACACCGATCAAATCAGAATCGTCAAAGGTGATACTTGGTGTTTCTTGGGACCGCTTTGCTGGCGTGAGTTACTGTTGGGGCCTGGATGTGATTGGATCGTATGCACGGCCGAGGCTGCTGGCAGGCTTTATATCATGTGGACAGTATCAAGCGAAAATGCATTCTTCGGACGGGTAGGTGTTTCGACCACACTCCTCCGGACGCATTGGTGAAGACGTTCGTCCTTTACCAACTCCTCAAGATGATCTGTTGAAGCATGGCGGCCATCAGTTTCTTACTGTTGGGTCCGAGATCGTCGATCATATGCCCTCGGGGGTCGCTCAGAAGCCTGGCGCACTGTTTGTTTGGATTTTGCTATTTTCAAGGCTAGATCGTGACGAAGGCGTTCGTTCTCAGCGATGATGTTGTCCAACCTTTGTTTGGTTTGCCTAGCTTGTGCCATGGTCGCTTGTATTGTCTTTTGCGTTGGGTTTGGAGATGAGCAGAAGTCCGAGGCAAGTCTTGCTGTGATGGTTTTTGGTCCAAGCGAGTTCGTTGGAATGAGGTCACCTCTCTGTGCGGTCTCGTCAGTGGCTATCGGAGGATCTTCAGTCACGCTTGCCATGGATGTATTTGAGTATTCCCACAGACGGCGCCAGTTGTGGACAAGTGGTTTTGGAAATACTCTTCAGATCCTGAGAGACGCTAGTGATTCTTAGCTAGTCACCTGAAAAGACACAAACACTCCGGTCGGGGGTGCCGGAATTAGCACTCCGACGGACAAGTTAGTTTAGACATTCAGAACAACTTGTTTACCAAATTTAGTGAAATGATTCTTACATACCTTTCTAAATCTATGGTTCTTGTATTTATACTTGCTTTTTGGGCCTCGGGGCTTGAGCCTACTTTTATCCCATTCCCCTTTTATTCATTCGGAGCCACTGACCTCCGTGTGTTCGGCGTCCTGGTCACACAATATGAAGCCGGATAGTATCTAATTTCTAGAGTACGCATCTCCCGACTCTTCTACTTATTCGGCTCCCACATATTTTAATGTCATTCTCGGAATTAAGAGTACAAAAAAACACAGACAAAAACTATATGAGCAAACAAGATTTTACAAAATTAATTTGTTTGTGAGTGTCACTTCTTGAAAATTCTATAATTCATTTATCTTTTGTTTTATATTTTATATTTGGTTTCTGTGCTTTTTTTTATATATTTTTCTTTATTTTCTTTAAAAGCTTATTTTTAAAAATTAATTAATAAATAAATAAATCATTTTCTATTTCAAACAATTTCATTTTTATTTTTATTTTTTATTTTTTATTAAAGTAGTTTTAGTTTTGGGCAATTAGCTACTTTTTTTTCTCTATATATTGTAATTTTGTGCATTTTAAATATATGATATTTTCACTAATATACTTGGAGATGCACTATGAAAGAAATATCATGCGAAAATCAAGTAAGAAAAAGAAAAAGAAATAAAACAATACAATGAATGTGGAGCAAAGATCAAAGATCAAAACTCCCAAAGCAAGAAAGCAAATGAACAAGTAAGTAGAATAGAATGTTTAACAATAGACATTTGAAAATTTACAATAAAATTTTATAACTTTCCTTTTTGCTAAGAAAATTCTATTTGGTACTAGCTAAATAAAACGCTTTTAAATTTTTTTTAAAAAAATTGAAATTAAAACTATAGTAAATTTATGTAAGCATAATTGCTAACCATATTTTTTTACTTATTGTATAATATTTATATCGACTACTATTTTCAGGTTTATTTTTTAAGTATTTATATAGAAGGAAAAAAATATCGTTTGGAATAAATTTTTTCTTAATTTAGTTATAAATTTTGCCTGTACATTATTTTTAAATTTTGAATAAAAGCAAACACAAAAAACAATAGTTCCATTTAAAAAGCATTAACCCTTATTTTTTTTTTTTATAGGAATCATCACATAATATGATCAATATGGTATGCCTTGTGACATCACATCATGACCCTCAAACATGTTAATTTATTTACTTTTTAAATTACATTACAATGATGTCAATAAAAAATAATTACAAATAAATGATAAATATTATAAATATTAATAATTAAAATTATAAATTTTATCATGTATTTGTAATATATATTTTTTTCTTTTCTGAAACCACTTACCAGTGATTTCCCCTTTATTTTTAGCACTTTTCACATCCCTTTATCTCATCCAACTATCATTCTAGCTAGTGAGGTAACCAAAAATTCAGTGAAGACTGGGTTTGATGACAACATTAATTTTTATTATTTATTTTTTATTATAGTAAACAATAATGAAATATTACTAAACTTAAATATAAAGAATTTATTTGGATAAATGTGAATTTTAAATTAAAAGATTTGAGATTAAATTTTATACAAATATTGGGGAGTAACTATTTTATAGATGGATTGTAAATTAAAAAAGAAGATAAGTTAAGATAGAAATGATATATTTTAGTAGAGAAATTCTATAAAATATAACACAAAAAAAGTGTCTATCATATGTTGTAATTATAATTTTCATGGTCTTTAGTTATAACACATTATAGTGTTAGATATAATTTAGTTATAACTTCTTATGATTGTTATTTTGGTTGTGACTATATATTAAGTAATAGTTAGTTATGACTCATTATGATATTAGTTATGACTTATTGTAATTTTTTTTTTTATAATTGAAAATTTGTTGCTTGATTATAATTTATATAGTGGTCATTTTAGTTATGAATGGAAGGAAACACATGGAAGATAAACTCTACCTGTCAAATGTAACTAACAATCCAATAAATTTTATATCTTCATTGAGATTAATTATGTTTGCATGTCAATAATGATAGACATCACCATTATATTAAAATTTTCATAGAAAATAATATGACTTATTATAGTCTCTTTATTTTCAATCAAAATAACCATTATTATTTTCATAATTTTTAAAAATGTTATTGACATTTCACTTTACATAATATTTTTATATATTTTTTTATTTAAAATATTTTTTTTATATTTAAAAAAAAAATTCCAAAACCCGGGGCACACGACCCCTGGCCCTATGTGCCCCGCCACTGATTCTACCTCTATGTATTATAAAATGAATTATAAGATTATTTTTTGTTATTTGTTTTTCAGTTAAATAATTGTATGAGTATAATTTTTTTTTTCTTACAAATACAATGAGTTGAAAATTTTAAGCTTTTTTCTTACTGATTTGTAAGATTTTTTTTAGCTTTCTCTTTTAGTTTAATTTATTTATGTGCTTTTATAATTAATAAAACTAACTAAATTGATAGGCTTTATCTAAATTTTTGGACCAATGAACTCGAATTGCTGAGGACCGCCCTAGAGTTTTATCTAAATTTTCGGACCAATAACCTCCAAATGGTTGGGACTGCCGTGGATAAGGAAGTCCGCGTTTGAAAAGTCAGCAAAGATCTAATTTTTAACGATGATAGCTACGCGTATTGGAAAATGTTATAACTCTCAAATATTTTATCAAATAAATAATTAAATATTTTATATAAGTGTGCAGTCTATTTTTTTTATATAAGATATTTGATTATTTATCTGATAAAAAATTTGATATTCCTAACATTATTCACACACATTTTGTATTCACAAATATATTTAGGATAAATTACAAATACACTCATTGAGATTTGTTTAAAATACAAATTGCTCATTGTGATTTAAAAAATTACAAATATCTCAATGTCAGAATTTTTTATTTAACAGAATTAATTGAAAAAAATAAAATTTCTAATTGTTCACCTATACAATAATAAAATTATATGAATTATTAATTGAAATAAAATTTTAACATTATTAAAAACTGTTAATTAACTTAATGATTTATTAATAAAAAGACCTATTTGTTATGGTTTTTTTAATCACAGTTGGAGGTGTCCAATTGTGGTTTTTTCCACGTAAAATCGTTGTGTTTCTTTGTCTTGATTGTTTGATTGTTTGATTGGGATTGTTATATTCTGCTTAAAATTGATACATAATCACAAATCAACATCTAGGGGATTTCTAGATTTTTTAAAAACAAATGTGTTTTGGTTATAGGGTTATAGATATCCAATCAACTTAATTTTTTGCATGGTTGATCTACTCGACGAACCTTACAATATGAACGATTCAAATTATCGAAAGAGACTCGGGACAACACTCCACAAGGGAGCACAGCAAGATCCCCATAACCCAATCATCTATAGAATATCTCAAACGGCCAAAAATGTAAAATAGTTCTTCTAGTTGCATCAATATTCTACACAAGTTTTGTCCTATATATATATATATATAATTGCTGTGTATATATACTCTGGATTGTGTATATGTATACCATGAAAGTTGGAATAAAATAGTCATTTAATTAGAATATTTATTCTCATTTTGGCTCAGTAAAAAAATAATAATAATAATAATAATTTTGAATATAAGGGTGAATGAGAATATAATTCTCCATTATCATAATTTCCGTGTTTGAAATATATTGAAATAAGAAAGTTTATCTTGATAATTTTAGCTCGGATTGTGTTATCATATCAAACTAAGTAAGAATCTCATTCGGCTATTTCATCATGAAAATTTTATGTTCCTAAAGTATAACATATAAGAGTTTTAGAAATTAAATTTTTTTATCTCTAAAAGTAAAAATTTTGTTATAAAAGACATTTAGGGACTAATTTTTATCGTCATAAGAATAGTCGCTAAAAGGTCGTCCCGAAAAATAAAAAACAAGGCTTTTAGTGATAAAATTTTGAAAATGTCACTAATAAATAGACTTTTAGGGATAAAAAAATTTAGTCTCAAAATGGTTTATTTTTTTAGACAAAAAAATTGGTCCCAAAAGGATAATGATTCATCACTAATGTTTAATTTTCGTTGCTAAAAATATAATGATACTTTTTGCAACAAAAATATTTAGTACCAAAAAAATAATTTTGTCCCTAAATTTTGATCTCTAAAACTTCATTTTTTTATAGTGTTGTGTGTTCAATTCCGTATTACAAACATGTGCATAACAAAGTAAATAACAACTTTGGTATTATTAAACATCTTGTGGCCAACATTTGGAGGCATCTTGTTTATCTTAAACATTGGAAGCTTGTCTAATCAATTCAACTTTACATTCAATTAATGAACCATAAAATTTAGAGGTTTTTATTATTCAATTAATCATAATACCTATGTATTACCACTTACGGTTTCAAATAAAACATACAATACGCATACCATTCGAGTTCTATTTGAACATTTCTAAATATTTACTTCTTTCATGCATATTCAATTTCATGTTACCAACATCTGCATAACAAGGTAACAACTTTGGTATCTTATTTAACATCTTGTGGCCAACATTTTGAAACATTTGTTTATCTTAAACATTTGGACCTTGTCTAATCCATTCAACTTTTCATTCAATTAATCAACCATAAAATTAGGGTTTTCATTATTCAATTAATCATAATACCCATGTATTACCACTTGGGGTTTCAAATGAAACATACAATAGGCATACTATTGGAGTTCTATTTGTTGGATTTATTTTTCTAGTGTGGCCCAATAGTCTACATATTTTCTACATGTTTTAATTTATTTGGACTCCACAAATAGATAAAGCCAATATTTGAGATCAAGTTCAGTAAATAGAATTTTAATATAATCACTCATCTAAGATAAGAAGGAAACCTTGATGGATTAAGAATTCTTCTGATAGAATTTATCTGGCCCTCTTCTGATAGAGTTTATTCTTCTGATAAGGATGGGTGACTCCCCTTTCATATCATGAGTATTTTTCCATCACTTTAAGTTTTATAGTCATCCTAATTAAGAGAGACAGAGAGAAGAAGGTGAGCCAAAATTAAAAGTTCAACTCTAAGGGGTATTTTCTCAACTTCTCTAATTCAATGGCTAACAAAGGTATATTCGTTTTATTCTTGAGTTGTATTGAATTCAAGATCTTGTAAAGTTTAATTCCGCATTATTATTATGGTTACATGTATTATTAAATCTTACATGTGGTATCAGAGCTTTAGTTTGTGAATCAATACACCTTGGAATAATAATATATTTATGAATATTGTTATTATAGTTATAATTATTCATAACAACATATTTTTTGTTCATAAGGTTTGAACTCTCGGCATATATTGGTTATCTTGAATATACGCTGTATGTTCAACCTTATAAGCTGCATGCCATATTTATTAGGCAGTGTCTGAATGGTACATCTAATCTCTTTCATATTCAGTATGCATCAAAGAAACTCTTTTTGTGTTGTTAAAAGTCAAAGGTTGTGTGAAAGAAGATTTCATTCCTGATTTCTAAATCGTAACTAAGTATGCACATCATGGACTCCCTCACTCACTTTGTTTTGTGATATGTTAGGTGCAAACTTTTATGTAATTCTATATGCTGTTCATATGCATGTTTTGATTTATTATCAATTTTAGTGATAATAATTTTTATAATCATCATAATATGTTATTGAATTGAGTGTATTGCTTGCCGTTATGATAAAGTGCATAGATTAAAAGCAATTTTAGAATTTTGCTGAATCAATTTTGCTGAATCGTTCGGACTATTAAATAAATATATTTATTTGATTGTATCACATTAGAGGATTATGTTTTTGCTTTATTTAATTATGCACACTTATTGTCTATTATTGTTAAATATTTATATATTTTCATGATTTAAAATTGATATCATGATATAATTTTATGACATTGAATATTAAACCTTAAAGTGGTAAATTCATATTAGGTGTAATTCTTATTAACCATTATTTTAGATATTCATGATTGTTATAATACATAAGCTGGCAAGCATAGTCACCAAATGGTGGTCGGTGTCCTTAGCCCTAAGATAGTAGCGACCCTGCTGACCAGAGGATTTGGCCAAGGCATAACAATGTCGAATAGCAGGAATTCCAAGATTTAGCCTAAGTCAGCAGTTTAATTCTACTATTTCTATTATGATTCGGTAAAAGTTTACGGTAGGTTGAGAAGGGAGTAGACCCCAGTAACGAAGAACGGCCCTCAAAAACGGGTGAAGGGGGAAACGGACTCCGCCCTCAGCGATTGACAGGAGAGGAAATATGATTGTACTCACATCGGTCCTCTTTATGTCAACTACGCTCTCTACCACGAGTGACAGATGGACGTCATCAGGAATAGAAAAATGGCGTCGAAAAGCGGAAACACGATCCGTAGAAAGAAGGGCTTTCAAATGTTTCGCCATCTGAGCTAGAATAGAAAGTACTCTAAACTAAAACCAAACAAGGAAATGGGAGTTGGAATGAAGAAGAGAAGAACATACAAGGAGTAGAGAGGACAATGAGGAACGAGAAGAAGTTGCAGAGGTCATGAAATGAAGAAGGGATGCTAACAGGCAACCAAGAAGCCTTGCGTATTCAAAAAACATACATTCAAAGGGACAACACGGTTTCAAATCGCATTAAATGAACGACGCGTACGAAGGGGCCAAAAATTATAATGATTTCTAAAAGCGTGGACGTTCTGACGCTTCAATATTGGAAGGAGTGTAAGCACCGTATTTTTGACTTTCCAGGTTTAGAACCAAACATGCCGACTAATTGGCGTTAGTTAGATGTTTGGGGGGAAATTGTGGGGGCCGAATAATAATATACTAAGGAAAGCCAAATGAATCTGAAGATTTATCAGGACAAAGACGATTCGGCTCTGTCCAAAGGGGTCCTGAAGCCAAATATTTAAATCGGCCATGCAATCGGCCATACAAGGAGCCAAATAGGATTTGGAATACGACTAAAAGGCCGAATAAGCAATCACGCGCTGGATTAAGAGTGGGCCCGACCCCTGGGACTAGATACTAGTATAAATAGAGGAACATCAACCAAAGGAAAGTATGTGAGAATAGACAAAATAACTTGAGATAGCAGTAAACCTGAGAGCATACTAACTTGTCCGTCGGAGTGCTAATTCCGGCACCCCCGACCGGAGTGTTCATCTTTTTTCAGGTGATAATCAGAGGATCAAAAACGTTTTACTGGATCTTAGAGTATTTCCAAATCACCTCTCCACAGTACCCAAGCATCAACTTGGAAAGTTGTAGCCATTAGGGTATATAACTATGCGATTTTACTTTTACTTTAATTCTTGTAATCATATCATATGCTATAGATTCAGAATCTAGGATTTATGAATGTATATTACATATGTCACCTTTTGTAAAGTTCAAAGTTATGATATTGTTGATCAATTGTAAGCAATGCTATGAGATGAGTTAGTGTTATTTTTTTTTCCAAGGCATGATAGTATGAACATTAATATGAATTTTTAATTTGTTTATGAACACATGCTACATTTACTATATAGCATAATAAAAAGGAAAGGAAGAAGAAGGAACAAATAATATTTACCTTTTGTACGATAATATAATTTTTTTATTTTTATTTTTATTGCTCTTATAAGAAGTTTTGAAGGAAATATGAAAAAGAATGAAGAGGGAAGAAGAAAAAGATGGGTAGTGTCTTTAAAGCGATAAGTGAATAGTGAGTTTGCGATTTTGTTAGCTTTGTATTTACTGATTGAAATGCTTCATTGTGTGCTTAATGTGTTTTTAAAATATTTTTCTCCCTTTTTAAATTGCATCAACACATGCATTGGTTCTTATATGACTAATATAATAACTCAATCATGCATATCATGTTTGCATTTATTTAATGCTAGGAAATTTTAATTTTGATGAAAATATCTGTTATGATTTGTATGTGTGTGTGAAATATATGTTACGTGTTACATTTCAAATCATAAATGGAATGTCTATATCACTTAGAAACTTTTAAGTGATGAGCTGAATCAACTTAATTGAATATTTAGAACCTTATGAGAGCTTAACTAAAAATTTGGTTCAGATTAATATAAATTAAAAATAATTGATTAAGCTTAAATGAGATTAAGTCAAATAATTAGATTAATGAGATTAAGTAAAATCATTAGATTCATTTCTAATCATGATTAATTAAGGCTAAGGAGAGTTTAATTAATCTAATATACAATTTGTGATTAAGCTAATTGAATTAATTAAGCAGATAATTGTTGAGACCTCTAGAAGAATGAAGACTTAGAAACTTTAACTTCATATGTGCTAGAACAAGAGGAAGAGTTAGAGAAGAAGAGTAAACTCAAGAGTTTGAAGGAGGAAAGCTTAAAAAATTGAAGAATTTGAAGGAAAACTCAAAAATTCAAGCTTAAGGTATGAAATTCAAACCAAAATCTTGTAGATAACTCATCTATTACTTGAATGCAAGAAATAATTTGGAAATTAATCTTCTAATATGATAGAAATTGAGTTATGAATGTTTAAATTCAGTATATAATTTTTAAAATTTGTTAATCTTTAAAATTTGTTAATCTAAAACAATTGTTGTTCTGTTACAAAAATTAGGATCCTTTAACTTATTTGTGATTGTATAAAATAAAAAATAAAAATAAAAAAATTTCTTGAATCTAAAATTAGAGAACCCTAAGGGAATTCCAGGTTCTTGAACTAGATTTGGGAAGGAATTGAACTGGGAATAGGTTTATCGATTTTGTTTGATAACGCTAACTGATATTTGGCATTCTTATTCTCTTTCTAATGGTAAGCTTTAGATTTTTAGCTAAGTTATCATAAATTCAATGAGTCTCAAAGAGAACAAGCAGTTCTGAAGAGATTGCAACAGGGTGAAATTGTGGCCCAAATCTGTGATGCAGAAACACCAGGCATAAGTGATCCTGGTATGGAATTGGTGAGCATGTTATAATTTTCTGTTTGTTTGTGATGAGAAGAACTGAATGTTCTCCTTTGGAAAAATGATGGCTGTCATGTCAATCTCTACTCGACTGCCTTACATTTGAATCCTTATTGTTAGCTTGTAAGGTTTACATCACAGTATTAGAGCATATATATACACCTCCATATGCTATCATGGACTTTACCACACTTCATTCCCGCACACATTAATCCTACACTCTTTGTTGATGTAATTTTTTTTTATTTTTTTTGGTTATGTTTGATTGTTCGACTGATTTGGTCACCCTAGTCTGCTAATATAGCGCACAAATATAGCAGGGGAAGACAACTGTTTGTAATTTCCACACACTCGTACACTTTAATTTATTTTCTTCTTTTATTTTGGTTTACTAAATTTTATATTGTGATAACTGACAATCAATTTGGTATTTTCTCTAGTTCACATAGATTGAAAGCATGTAATGCTCCTTTTGAATAAACCAAATCTCTTAAGATGTAGGATCCCAAAAACAATCACAATTTTCATTCTAATGGTTTTTTAAATAATCTTTTTCAAAAATATTGCTAACTTTAATTTGTAATGTGTCCTCTAAAGGTTTGAAAGGAACTCAGATTTTAGTCGAGATGACAGTTTAATTGGATGCTTCATGGGTTAATTAATTGATATGGACATAAACAATGTATTTTGGAAACTTGATGTAGGTTAAGTTATGTGTGGATGAAAATATTCCTGTGATTCCTATCCCTGGTCCTTCTGCTTTGTTGCTGCACTTTCTGCCTCAGGGTTGGCTACTGACGAGTTTACATTTGGTAAGTTGCTCATGAATTCGACACCCTTAGTGTTGGCAACAATTTGGTGATAATGGTAGGCTATATATATTGTTGGTTGTCTGTAGTTGGATTTCTGCCCAAACATGCCGGATCAAGGAAGGAGAGGTTGATTGTATCTGCAAAGGAAGTAGCAACACAGATATTCTATGTTCTTCCTCATAAGCTTCATCAATTTGTTGAAGAGGCTTCTTCTATTTTTGGTGGTTGTAGGTAAATATTTGAGGAAGATCTTTATCATATCTTAGGATAATAATAGGAGTTTTCATGTCTTTGGGTATGTGCCACATCAACAAAAACAAAAAGAATCTTAGCCTGTTCCCAAACAAGGCCTAACTAAATAAATTTTGGTTTATAAATTTACTTTTATTGGCAGTGCAAGATTTTGGCTCCTATGTTTTCTATATATTCCTATCATTTCTTCTCCATTTAACCAAAAGATGCACGCTGCCTGAGGATTGGTTATGACCGTTGTTTTGATGTGTTGCAGACAATGTGCCATAGCTCGAGAGATGACAAAAATACATGAAGAGGTGGGTTTGTATTTTAAGTTATTTGCTATAGTTTCTCTTCTCTTTGATAATTGTTGTTGGCTGCACATGGTTTTTCTAGAAATTCACTATGTTGCTGGTTATATACCCTGCAAATTTGGGATGCATTTATGAAGTCAGTGGTTTCTCCCAATTGACACCCTTCAGAATATTTAGTCCCATCTTTTACTTGACTATAATACTACAATGATAGTCTTTTAATGACTTAGACACGTTAGTATGTTGTGACAATCATGGTATGTAAGTGGATAAACATATTTTCACTGCTGGTCATGTCACCATGTCTGCGGGTGTTGTTCTCTTTTGATTACTAATATAGATCATGCCTTTATAGTTTTGGTGTGGAACTTTGGAAGAAGCCAAAGGAGCATTCTTGACTCGCCAACCAAAAGGAGAAATCACATTCTTGATTGAAGGAAAGGCAAATTGTGTGGTGGAAGCTCCATTCGAGTCTCAGCTTGAGAATGAACTGAGAGAGTTGATCTCTGGAGGGCAATGTCTTTCTTCGGTATTGGATTTTTTCTGCTTGCAGTGTATATTTAAATCTGTGAAGAGTTGAAACTAATGGTTGTGAAGAGTTGGATTTTTTCTGCTTCCCACTATATGTATCATTTCACAAGAATATGAAGGAAATTGATGTATTGATGCTCATTTTGGACTTTTATTGGTCATTAGGAACTTATAATAACTACTAGTGTATAAGTGCTTCTATGAGTGTGCAAAGGGGCGCTGTTTGTGAAACCAAAATGTTACTTAATCTTATCTGTTCTATGAGTAGGAACAGATTAGACTAGGTAAAGTTTAAACTTATGGCATAATTGGAGGGGCTGATTAAATCTAAGGAGAAAGGAATGTGCAATGTGGTATCATGCTTGCCATATAAAACTTC
Source organism: Camellia sinensis (assembly GCF_004153795.1). NCBI lineage: Eukaryota > Viridiplantae > Streptophyta > Magnoliopsida > Ericales > Theaceae > Camellia > Camellia sinensis. The sequence continues at coordinate 658,977 of NW_021025496.1, read as the reverse complement.
CCCTTCATTTTTCACTACTTCCACATTACACATCACTCCAGAAGCACTTATTTATATCGATCCTAGTCTTATTCTATGGAAATGTCCTATGTTACATGGACTCGGCTACAAGTACTACGGGTGTATGTGTGTGTGTCTAAGTATTAGACCTTTGCAAATCTAAATCTAAGGATATAGGGATATGTATCATGGACTCGGCTACAAGTACTAGGGGTGTATGTGTGTTTGTCTAGGTATTAGACCTTTGTAAATCTAAATCTAAGGATATAGGGATATGTATCCAAAAGAGGGATATGTATCAAAAAGTTGGATATGAGAATGAGGACTCGTCATGGACACATATATTGCATATTGTATAATATTCTCGAATAAGATGTGGTAAATTATGTAAAAATGTACTTGAAATTAAATAGAATTTAGAGAAAATACAGAATTTTCATCTCTTATCTATGTTAGAGCTACAAATGTTTCTTTACTAGCTAATGTGAAATTCTTATTCTTCAAGTATCATAAAAAGTTTGAGGATTTGGGAGACACATGTCCTACACCCTTATCTTTGTCATATCCGGTAGACACTGATACTTTAGAAGAAGTAGAAGAGTCCATGTAACAGGGAATGTCCTCTGCATTCTTTCTTTTCTTGTGGACAATAATAGATAAAAGATATTGGAAATGGTCACTTTTAAGTCTTAGCTGCCAAGTTTTATCAGTCTCATTCCTACATTTAATTTTGCTAAATTTATACGCCACAGATTCTTATTCTGCCAAAGCTTTAGATCCTATTTTCTAACTTTAAAATAACTTATTTGTTTTCTCAAACTTAAATCATGTTGCTAACCATTTAACGAACAACATAGGAATTCTCTTGGGTATGCTTAGTAAGTTAGCCAATTCAAAAAATAAGGTGTTTAGTACCAATTTTTTGATGATGTAAAGCCTATTTGCTATATTTATTTGGTATGTCAGAGGTGAGATTGTATGCTTCGGCCAATGGTCTATATTAAATGTTCAAGCTAATCCTATCTTATTCTTCACTGGTTTGTGAGGAATATATGAAGTGACTGATTTCATGGAGTGCATTGTCTGTGTGATAATTGCATTGTTGGCTTGAAGTGAAACTTCTCTTTTTGGATGTTAGAGAAAAGCATTGGCTACAATTTGTTTGATTTTTAAAAATAAGATTCTTGTCTGAAGGATGATTGATCTGATAGTAGTATGGGAAATTTGACCCAATGAGCAGTTATTTTGCTGTGGGCTAGCCTTTCATAAGTACATTGTCTTCTACATTAATATTATTTTTGAGCCAATAACTTTTATGATTACATGCATCTAGGCAGTCAAGTTGGTTGCTGGAGGATATTCCATGCGAAGAAAAGAGATATATTCACTTGCACTAAGGAAATTTGGGAAGCAGGTTGACAAGGAGAACTGATGCAGATTATATGGTAATTCTCACTGCTTTTATGACTTCTTTTTTCCTGTCATTAAAGATTTCAAAGTTCATCTCTCTACAATTTTTGCTGGCACTTGATCTTTTTGGTTGTTACTGGCAACTGCTGCACGCAAATCCCTTTCTCTTTTCTTGTCTTCCACATTGCCCTTTGTTTTTGGGTAATGCATGGCCATATGGGTGTTTAAGGTGAAAATAATGCAAAAATATTTAAAATTCCGATGCACTTTCCATGTATTCTTAAACATTTTTACACATTTCAACACACTTTTTATACATTTTCTACACTTTTTACACATACATTATGACTGATGACCACCCATTGGTTGGTCATTAGCATATCTCTTGTTTTCTTTATATATGTCAAAGGGCTCTCCTTTTTTATATTATATTCTCTTGCTCCTCCATCTTTGTTATATTGTATTCTCCCTACTTTTTTACTCTTATATGTTTCAATTTTTACTTTCATCTGTTTTCAGGTTCTGCTTGTGTACATAGGGTTGAATTAGTCACATGCGAAACTGCATTCCATAGTTACCTACAGAACTTTTGCTATCCCCTGACAATTTTATTATTAGCTTTGGTCTATGAAGCACCGACACACTATCATCTCATGTATTATTGTCCCACATGTCTGAGACACATACTTCCGAACATGTCACCGACTTGTGTTTGAGAAGCGAAAAATAGTATCCAATTTTTCTTTTTTATTTTTTTAAATTATGGACATGTGATGGACAAGACCAGACACATTGCCGTTTCTTCCTTTCTATTAGTTGCTTTAATGAGAAATTTGATGCATTTCAAATCTAGAACTTGAGAATATTTATTTAATATCTGTGCAGGCAATTGTGTTTTATGAACTTGCTTTCCACTTCAATCCTCATTGTGCAGAGGCATGCAACAATTTAGGAGTGATATACAAAGACCGTGACAACCTTGATAAAGCTGTGGAGTGTTATCAGGCAAAATTATGATGCTTATGTGCAAATTTTAAGTCTCAAATCATCGTGCACTTTATATTATAAAAATAATTTATTCTTTTGCAGTTGGCTTTATCCATGCAAACCAAAAATTTTTCCAGAGTCCTTTGAACAATCTCTGCGCTGTCGTCGTACACTGTCCCAGGTTCAGTACTCTATACCAGTGTAACAAAAAAACTTTTTGTTTGGAAAGGACATATGCAGCTGTGATCGATTTAAACGTTTTAATTTCTCTTTACAGGGTAAAATGGATGCTCCGCTGCAAGCATGATTGAGAAAGCTATTTTGCAGAACCCCACCATATGCGGAAGCATATAAGGTAACTTATGGTCTCTTTGTTTCTCTCTCTCACCTTGTCGGTCAATCATGTTTTTTGGCATGTGTTACTTCCTCTTTTTGTTAACATGGTCATTTATTGTTGCCTCCGGTTTTGGTTGATCATTGGCATTATATTGTGTTACTTTGTCAAGCTGGGGATAAAAATTGTATTTGTGAATGTTGCTTCTCTGCCAAATATTCCAAGGCTTACATAAATGTATTTCATTTGATACTGAAGTTAATGTTTTATTTTTTTTTTGGGATTGCAATTTCACACACTTGAATTGGCTCTTTACGTTGTTTTCATTTTTTGTCTGAAAGGGAAAAAA
>NW_021025496.1:602311-653171 GCF_004153795.1 Camellia sinensis | reverse complement strand
ATGCTTCGATAAAATCCTACTCTGAGATCACGTTGATATTAATTTCTTGATGGATACATATTACATTCTACTAATATGGGACTAATCTTCAGAAAATTTCATGGTGCATATTTTATGAAGATTTATGTGATCTTCACATTATTACTGCAATTGACTAATTTACTTTAGGCTACTATTTTGGACAATTGCTTATAGTTAAGGGCATTGAAAAACAAACATTAAATTTAAGGCTTGCGGGTGAGACAATGGTTGAAAATATAGATGTTGAAGTTGATGTTCTATCCTTTACCTATATTTTCTATGTTGCTTATCTGTCTTGTGAATGGTTAGACTTGATGTACTAGTTATTGTTGGATTTTTGGTAAAATTGAACAAGTTATAACTTTTGGATATTTTGTGGATATATATTTCACTATTTTATTGTATTAGGATGAAATTATTTGTGATGATGAATGGATATTTTCATTTTGTTAATTCGTAAATGTGTTGATAACAGGTTAGGTTAAGTTGTGATGAAATTGTTATATTCAACCGGTTTCAACATGAACAGGGTTATATTTGTTGAACTAAAATTTAGATTTTGATAAAATAGGTATATAATATGGAAAAAAATATTATGAAATTATTGACAAAATTTTCCATCCCTAAAGAAGGTTCTTTTGTCTCTTATTTCACTTAGGTGGATGATTAATTTTGTCATGAATTTTTTATTTCGTCATTAAATGCATTTGTCATGACAAAATATTTGTCACATTTTGTCACTATTATCCTCAATGTGTGACGAATTTTTTTTGACATTATTTTATCATTTTTAATGATGAATTTGTTTTTGTCTCTATTGGTAGCTTCTTTGACAAAAAAATTTCGTCTTCGTTTATATTAAATGTGACAAAATTATTGTCTCCATTTCTTATATTTATGACAAAATAATTGTGTCTCTAATTTCTCCTTTAATGACAAAATATTTTGTCGCTAATTACTTACAAGTATGTTCCCAACAGAGTGTATTTGAGACAAAAAAAATTCGTCACAAATTTATCATTTTTAATGATGAATTTGTTTTTGTCTCTATTGGTAGCTTCTTTGACAAAATTTTTTTGTCATCGTTTATATTAAACGTGACAAAATTATTTCGTCTTTATTTCTTATATTTATGACAAAATATTTTTGTCTCTAATTTCTTTCTTTAATGACAAAATATTTTGTCGCTAATTACTTACAAGTATGTTTCCAACAGAGTGTATTAGAGACAAAAAAATTGGTCACAAATTTATCATTTTTAATGATGAATTTGTTTTTATCTCTATTGGTAGCTTCTTTGACAAAAAAATTTCGTCTTCGTTTATATTAAGCGTGACAAAATTATTTCGTCTTTATTTCTTATATTTATGACGAAATACTTTTGTCTCTAATTTCTTTCTTTAATGACAAAATATTTTGTCGCTAATTACTTACAAGTATGTTCCCAACAGAGCGTATTGGAGACAAAAAAATTCGTCACAAATTTATCATTTTCAATGATGAAATTGTTTTTTCGTCTCTATGACCCTTTAGCGACGAGGCTTTGGCGACAAAACGGGTGACGAAAAATTTTCGTCGTAATTAGTTTGGGTGACGAAATATATATATTTTGGGACAAATTTGTTTCGTCTTTAAATCCCAAATTTGTTGTAGTGAGACTTTGGGGTACTATCTCCATCAGCGCCACTGTCGGAACCTGAACCAGAGCCCGAGCCGGTGTCATCTTCGGTTTCTGCCTCAGAGCTCGCCTCGGCGTCACCTCCACTCTTGGAACCCAAGCCAGCATCGTCTCCACTCTCAGATGACTCCAAATGCTGACTCATTGGCTCCTCAAAGTCGTTCATTTCAGCATCATCATCACTTAGAATGGTGTGACAACCCTCACCACTGTTTACTGATAACACCACTGATTACTGCTAAACTCTGGTTAAGCATGCTAAGTAACTGATTTGACTGACATTCTAAGCTGATTGACTGAGTGTATTAGTTTAAACGCATTTCTATTTGTTTGACTGTTAATTGATCTGTTCATGTTTTAAGTTTGAACTGTAAATTGAAGGCCTTATCAGTGGCCGAATCTGAAATCGATTAATGTTTTATGCTAATTAGAATTTATATGATTTTATGGTAGAGTTGATTGAAATGTGATTTAGAATGATTAAATTAGATTAAATAATGGTAAATTGCATTAGTGGGCTTATTTACCAAATTGCCACTTAGTGGACAATTCTAGGACCATTTAGTTGACTCTTATATGCTAGCATTAGCACCTCTTCAGCCATTATTCAAGACCCAAAACTGTAGGAAAGAGAGAGAGAGAGAGGAGAAAACTTGGCTTCAATTGAGATTTGACTTGGAGGCTTAGAAGATTTGGAGGATAATTGCAAAAATTGAGCTTCCCTTCTTGAATTTGAAGACTTAAGGTAGAGTTTTTACCTTCTTGTTTATGAATTGAGTTGGTTCTTGTATGGTTTAGAAGAATGTTGAAGTCTAGAGCCAAGTTATGGCTTAAAATGTGGAATAGTGAGCTAAACCATGCATGCACGTATACATTGTTGCATTTTGAGGTTGTTTTCATAGAAATTGCTACATGCATGTCCATATTTGGGTTATAGTTCATGAATTCATCATGTTTTTGGAAGTTTTGACTCATTTGATTATGTATTGGAAGCTTTGATTCCAATTGAACACTTGCATCTCATATGTTCATCATGTTCTTGAAGTTTATTTGAAATTGTGTTTTATTGACTCACCTTTGGGTTTTGATTTTGCAAATTGATCTTTGAAACATGTCATATTATGAGTTTTAAAGTGTTTTCCAGAAAATTAGCCCAAAAGGATCGAATTTGATGCTTTAAAGGTTGAGTTTTGTGCTTGGAGACAAATCTGGAAATTCCAGATTTTGGATCAATGCTCGAGCGAGGAACTTCACGCTCGAGCGTACACTCTGAGTTCATGCAGTCCGCTCAAGCGAGTATAGTAACGCTCGAGCGTGAAATGCATGTATCCAGTACTTTGCATGTGTTTACAGTCCGCTCGAGCGAGGACTTGTGTCTCACGCTCAAGCGGGGGTCGAGCGCCCGTCGAGCGTGAATTTTGTGCATCCAGTACTTTTGCAGTCTACTCGAGCGAGAAAAGTCACGCTCAAGCGGAGCTCCTTTGTCTGCATGTTCGCACGAGTGTAGAAAGCCACGCTCGAGCAAGACCCCTATTTTCTGAAAATTTTGAAAAATGTTTTAAAGTGCATCTTTGCATCCTCATTCCATCCTAGGCATTCCTAGGCCATGTTTAAGGCATCTTAATGAGGATAATGCTATAGAACCACACTGAGTCAGGATAGAGATTATGTCATTGCTTCCCAAACGTGCAACTTAGTGTGTGTTCATCCTGTAACTATGTAGGGTTGGCATCCGAAGACGCTCACTAGCCTATCTGTAGCCCAGAACTTTGTGAGTAACAATGTTGTAAAGATATGTTTAATCATGAATATTTTCTGAATGATCAACTGTACTGTTTTCTGAAATGATATTTCTTACTGAATGAATGTTTGTCCTATTTGTAAACTGTATCTGTTGCGTCCATAGCAATTTACTGTTACTGTACTGTTACTACTACTGTCATAGAGATCTCTGTCGGTTCCCATGTTTGGAACCACTACTGTTTACTGTTATGATGGCCATCAACTGACTGTTCGGTCTGTTAAGACCTACTGTACTGTTTTGCTATTGGATGTACCACATATAACTGCTATGGTTTCTAAATGACTGATATGATTGCTTATTGACTGAAAGGACATTCATTCTTAACCTCTTTACGCATATGTTATTCACTAGGCTTTAGCTCACTGTTTATATATATATATATATGTAGGTGTCCAGGCATTAGATCGGAGCTAGGAGCTTTGGGTTAAACTCCCTTTTTCTCGAGCCAACCAACGTGCCTCACTGCGAGGTTCCAAGTGTGTTCAAGCTTAGGCTTTTTGGGATGTCTCAATTCACCCTTCTATCTCTGTTTTGTAATACTCTATAGACTTGTACTGTACAGTTATGGTAGGGATTTGGTCCCTAACCTAAATGCCTGTATATGATGTATGTACATACTACTTTTGTTCCGAATGTGAATGTGTTATGAAAAGTCTTTTTGCATACAGACTGACATAGCTCATTGGACATCTTTCACTCTGTTTTGGCTTCCGCCAACCCCTGTACTCTATATTACTGTTATTACTGTTAAGCAGGCCTTCGGTAATCGCGAATTACTGGCCGGTTACGGTGCTAAACCCATAGGGGCAGGTTTGGGTCGTGACAAATGGGCTCTAAAGGATCTCTCTCGTCTTGGGTGTCGCTAGCTCTGCCTCGACCACGTGCTGGAGCCTGTCTCTCTCACCTCCCTGTTGCTGGAGGAGATACCCCTAGTGTTGCAGCTGCCGCTAGTGCCATCGGTATGGGTGGGATCTAAAAAGACAATTGTCACATATCAGTTACAGTATGTGTATCAGATGCGAGCATGGTATACAGAATGAGTGTATTCAAAAATCAGATACAATGTATGAATACAGTGTGTAAGTACAGTGTGTCAGATACAGTGTATCAGTGCAGTTTGGAAAGTTTTCAGTTGAAATGTTAGTGTCAGTGTGTCAGTGGAAATTTGATGCCTGGAGTGCAAATTGAAGAACTTACTGGGATATTGTGGAGGTTGAGCAGCATCTCCCTCCTCTGTACTATCCCCATCAACGAGGCTATAAGCTCAAGAGCGCCTCATGTGTATTCGATGGATGCCTGCAAATGTATTTGAATGATCAGTGTTCGTAGTAAACATATCTAAAATGAAATGTGGGGTGCGAAACGTAAAGTGTGGTCCATACCTGAGTCGAGCCTTGAACCCTAACAAGCTCGTACGCAACCGCTGCAAGCTCAATTAGGACATGGTAAGGATCTCCAGTATGCCGCCAACATTTCAGCACGGTCGGAAGCTCTAGACAATTGGTCCTCTGCCTCGCCCAGGAAGCCCCTCTACCATGGGCCATGGTTGCCCGGGTCACCCTAGGCGCCTATTACGTAGTAGAGGCTCTCACTTCCTCACCTCCACGAGCGCTTGTCAAAGGTGGCATGAGATGCATTTGAATGAAGGTCGCATAATCTCCCTCTACTCGAAAGTAGTTAGCATCCAAGCCCACCATAAATTGCATAATCTCTTCAATAGATAGGCTATCTGCTGATCGCATGGACTCTGGCGGCGCCATCGGAATGATCGGGTCAGGCAAGCCCACAGTTTGGCACACGAATCACTCGTTCAAGAACCAGGCCTGGCAGACTAGGCCCTCAAGTAGAATATGGAAGCGGGAAGTGGCCCAGGCCCCGGCGAACTGGTCTCGAATCCCAGCAGGCATCATAGCCCATGGCTGCCACATAATCTGCAAATAGAGGTTGTACAGATTATTAGTTGCTATCAATTGCTAAATGTCAATTAGAACAGTTATAAAGAAAAAATGACTGTGTTTTGGATCACCTCATGAGTAGGCATGGTGTCGAAGTAGTGGCGGAAAAATGTGAAGGGCTCATGGGCCTCACGCTGGAGGCGGCCGTCATACCTCCGTGAATAGGGGACTACTAGTGGAAGCTCCTCCACAAGCTCTGGGGCGAGAGTCGAAAAATATGCATAGACCTATAGCTGGAAGGAAAATGCAGTGATATGTGATCAATAAAGTATGAACAGATACAAAAAGTGGAAAGTAGAAAGCACAATGCATATAGAAAGTGAAAAGCAGAAAGCACATGTGTTGAACAGATGTAAAGCAGAAAATGTAAAGCAGAAAACATAAAGTACAGAGAGGGAACTGAGATACATACCTCCCAGGCTCACCAGTAGCCCCCAATCAAGTCTCCACTCAGATGGGAGATCGAACTCACGTATCCATATAGGGTAGTGTAGACCGCCCCGAACGCTCTCCGCGCGAGGGCGCAAATTGGGTTCTAGCTACTACAGTTCAAACTCCTGTCATAGTTCTGAATCTAATCTCCTAAAGTGCAATGTAAGACTGATAAATCACTAAAGAGTCCAAATCTGGAAAATCATTTTGGAAAATCGATTTTAATCAAAAAGCGCCAAACATGGACTGCTTTGCCAGATTTCAGAGTCGCCACCTAAATATTTTATTTTGAAAATTTAGGAAACCTTGACTCGTGCCTAAGGCCACGTGTCCGTCATCACCAAAGTTGCCTCGGCTCGGGAACTTGGGTACAAGAGGGGAAGGTTCTAAAATGAGCACCCCCGCTCGCCCGATCAAAGGATCGGCCTCTACTAAACATGATATGTTGTTTCATAAACACATGCGTTCTTATTCCGATTGTTAATCTAACTTACTATGTGATGCATACAGCACACAAGTATGGACTCAAAGAATTGGAACAAAAAAATTCATGTTTGTTTTTCGAAAATGGTTTGAAAGTGCTACTTGCAAGTAGGCTAAAGCGCAGATTTGCCACCCTCAAGTGGGCTTAAAACATGATTTTTCCACTTCAAGTGGGCTTAAAACTCACATTTGTCAAAATGTTCCAATTCAAGCAATCAAGCCTTCATCCATAAGCATTCATGCATTTAATCATTTAAGCACATAGCCTCATGGCAAGCATGCTAAACATGGCAACATACACATCTCATGCAGTATGCTAAAGTGTAAATACTTACAGTGTACTCCGAGCCAAAACAAAAGCTAGTTAGTAATCATGCATAATCCTAACTATGTTAAAATGCCTAATGCAACACATGCAAAAATGCAACTAAATAGGCTCGGCTATCTAAGATGGCATATGAATACAACACTTTGATACATGTATTCAAATAGGTATTGAAATACGATGCAGTTTGAATGATGCGCCGAGCCCGGTGCATGCAAGACAAATGAATGATGCACGCATGCATAGCATGAGGTATGCTAATCGAAATATGCCCTAAACTAACCATCGAAAGCGGTTAAGTAAAAGGGAGAAAGAAATGGGGTTGGAAGACATGCACACACACACGCACCCTTATTACGACAATACGCCCTTTCGCAGGAGGGTCCGAATGAATACACTAACTAATCTAAGCTAAGCTAACTAATCAATAAAGAAATAGCTAAGCTAAGCTACTTAATTATTACAACACTTTAATTAATTAACAAACTAATTAAATTACAACTTGAAATGCTAACTGATAAGTAAAGCATTGAACTGTGCCACCTCAGCTTTGTTTGAGGATGTTGAAGATGCATGCTCGCATTTGGTTTCTCGCCTCGAAAAACTCTCCGGTTTACTCTTTAGAGGCTTTGTTTGCAAGGTATCTTCAAGATCTTTCTGCTGAACCTTACCACCACGTCAAGGCTGGGGAATGCACCAGTGGCCTGCCGTCCACCTGCCGGCCAAAGATGGGCCTCTACCGGCCAACAATGACAGGGTGCCGGCCGTCAATGTGGCACTGCTGGCCACTGGTGTGCTACGACACCAAACTGCAACAGAGCACAAAACAGAGGAAATTGAAGGTCTCCCCAGGGCATGTATGTACTGTGCCACTCCTTATCATTTCAAAACATCAAGGGAGAGGCATTATTGGATCCAAGACCATCAATCAAGCATCTTAATGCATGATGGCCAAGTGTCCAATTTGTACAAATTCAATGAATGCATAACAAACAAGACACTAAGTCCACTACCTTATCAAGGGTGATCAAAGGCAACAGAGACAAAGGGGATATGCTCATTTTCATCACTTCAAGTATGAAATGGACCAATCCGCCTTGTGTTCAACATAACGCCCGATTGAACACAATGCAATGCACACATGCAACATGCTTATCTTGACATGTTTTACTTGATCAATTCTTGTTTACACATTTTACATTATCGATTAATCCTTTAACTGGTTAAGTCCAATGTAAAAGTCCTCTAATGGGAAAGATGGCCTCAGCCACAAGCACCTTGAGCATGAAAGAAGCCTCATGCTTTTGGTTAGTAGAAACCCTCAAGAGGAGGCTAAAACCATTAAGCATGAGAACCTCAATTCCATGTTCAAGCTAACAACGGCTTAAGACCACTTTCAAAGAAAACAAAAGAGTGAAACCATGGAGTGCAATGGCACATATTTCAGTACTGAAATGACATGCTAAGACACTAAATCATGCAAGCAAGGCATGCTAAAAGGCAAAAAGCACCAAAGCTAGTGAAGTGCAATACACAAGAGGCATGCAATACATAGCACAAATGACCAAACCAACTCTGGACAGAGCTCAATCATGCCAAAATAATGGTCTAAACATGCTGAAATGGGAGCTCAAAATGCTAGAAGAACATGCACACATGTTGGCCTATAAGCAAGGCATAGTACACAACCCTCAAAAGCTATGAAGAAGTGAAGTATGTGAGAGTATGACTACACTATATGCACTGAAATTACATGCTAAATGGTGCCATACCAGGCAAACATCACATGCATAACATGTTGAAGCCCTCAAAACTCAAAGCTAGTCAAGGCCCTTTATACTATAACCATACTAAGCAGTGCTCAAATGACCTTGAACATTCAAAACAGACCTAAGGCAGGTCAAAATAGTAGCAAAAACATGCCAAACTTGCACCATAGATGGCGAGAAAGATATGCTCATGTATTGGCTCACAAATAAGCCTTGAGGCTTAACTTCTCAAAAGCATTGAGAGAGTGATACATATGAGAGCATGACAGTGATATATGCTCTAAAATCACATGCTAAATGATGCTATGGCATTCAAACAACCCAAGCAAAGCATGTTAGAAGCCTTAAAACTCAAAACTAGTTACAACACTTGCACTATAGCTACGCAATACATGAGCCATATGACCAAAACAACCCAAAACAGTCCTAAAACAGCCTAAATGGAGTTCTAAAACATGCTTGAAACAAGTCATGAAAGGCTAGATTTAGAGGCCAAAACAATAGCACATGTTAGGCAATTTAGCACAATTGCACTACAAGCATACAAAGCAAAGCTTGAGTGATCAAATCGGCTCAAAACAGAGCTTAATCATGCCAAAATATTAGCAAAAAGCATGCTGAGATGGAGCTAACATAAGCTAGAATGATAGGCCAATTCATTAAGCGTGTCAAGCTAGTATGCAAGATTACACTACAAGTGCAAGATGCAAGCAACAAGTGATCCAACCAGCCAAAAACAGAGTTAAAGCATGTAAAAATACAGCCTAAAACACGCTTGAACTAAGCTACAAAAAGGTAGGAAAGCATGCTCATATGGTAAGCCATCAACACATGTAAACAAGACACAAGGAGGGGAGGCCACCCCCTCCTATTTTGGACCTCAAAACATTGTTTTTACCACTGAAAATTCTCTGGATTTTAGTGGTTAAAAGGCCAAGAAACATTGTTTTGAAAGGCCTTGAAAAATGGCACAAAAGCTTCACAAGTAAAGAGACTAGAAGGGTGGACCACCCTCAAACTCAAAAGGAGCTTAAACCACCACTTTTAGGACTGAAAAACAGAGTTTTCTTCAGTTCAAAACTAAGCCAAAAACAGTTTGCAAAGGTGGTAAAAACAAGTATGAAAACGAACTTAAAGGGTGAGTCTTATACCTCTTGAAGCCAAGCACACTTTGAGGCAACAAAACCAAGCAAAACCACCTTAAGGAGCTCCAAGAAGGCTCCAAGAGAGGTTCAAGCAACCTCAGCCCAAAGATAAACCACTCTTGTTAAGGGTTGATAGGTCGAAGATTGATGTATGCAAGCCTTCAAGCACAAATGCTCAAGAGAGAGAGAGAGAAATCTAGAGAGAGGATTTAGAGAAAGAGGCTCCCAAACCTTTTTCCAAATTGTTCTAACCCTTCAATATGAGATATTTGGTTTCAATATATAGCAATATAAGAACCTTAGTTCAAAAATATCTCAAGAGAGACAGCTGGAACAGTTGGACAACAAATATCTACAAAAATCTGTTTTCTGGCATCAATGGCCGGCACTTGACCATTGTTGGCTGGCACTTGATCATACATGGCCGGCATGGGACACTCTTGGACAGTAGGGGGTCGACATTGGCCATTCATGTCCGGCACATGGCCTAAAAAGCCCATTCATGGTCATAAACTTCCACCTCTGGTTGGACAGAAAAATCTACTTTTTGGGCCGGACTTCAACCGGACATATCTCCTTCATCTGGACCCATTTGCAGGTCATTCTTGAGCCTAAATTGTATCCCTGGAAGTCTTCATTCCAATGGTGGCAGACTCACTTCAAAATTCCAAGTATGAAAAAAGTTATTCCTTTTTGAGTGAAGACTGCTCAGTTTCGATCCTACCTGGATTCATGCCCAACTGTTTCTACAACTTGGTTTTCTTCTCTCCTCTCCTCTTTTCTTCAAGTCCAAACCCCTAAACAAGATGTTTTGAAAGATTTTTCAAAATAATTCATCTCTCTTTCATTTATTTCCACTTCGTCCTTGCTAGGTTTATCGAAAAGCGTAACATTTAACAAAATGCGAGCGTCGGAACATCGTCGGAACTTTTTCAAAAACTATTTTGAAAGAGAGGGTTTTGAAGGTCTAAAATCTTTTGGTCAAGATCATTTTGGTCCAAAAGGGGTATGAAGTTGGGATTTGACTCTCTCTTTGCCGAAGAAATCGAACCCTTGCACTGCACATCTTTCACCACCAAGTAAACAATAAGTGGCACCCAAGTCTTAAGGACGGTCAAAAATACGGTGTCTACAGTTGCTCCTCTTTAACAGAGCTCGAAGACATGAAATGATGTGAGTGAATGTCAAAACCCAGAGATGACCCATTTTTAATAAGGCCGAAGACTTGGACAAATAAACAAAATGTAAATGCAAAAACAGATGGTTGCGCCCGTTGCCTACGTATCTCTTTGCAAGGAATCAAACCAACGTAATTTAGAGGCAAAACGCAAAAAGATACACAATATAACAAAACAATATAGACAATATGCAATGTAACGAAACAATGCACATGATATCCAATGTATTTGAATCATCAAACCACTAGCAGTGCAAAACCACACAAATATCATAAAGGGACAGAGATGCAAAATCCAACTAAGTTTAACATAGAAAAGGTGCCGGAGCGCTCTAACAACAATTCTCTTAGTGGAATAGGTGCATGCACATGCAGAACTATGTGTTTCGTAGCAGGAATACAAGATACAAGTAATTGGGTGGCATGATATAAGTGAGGAATGATCTACTGTAGAAAGATCATGATCCTACATGTTGAATGCAACAAAGCGACATACGATGCAATGGATGCAGTAGATGCAGTGAATAAGGTGCGCGGCCGAACCATATTTTGCCTAGAAAAGGCATGGACACAAACTAGACCACATCTAACACAAAAAGGTGCCAAAACCCTCAGACCACAATTTTCTTAGTGGAATAGGCACGTACACATTAACACAGAACCATGCTTCAACGAAGGAGATGTATGGGCGCATGCCAAACCAAGCTTAACATGGAAAGGATGCAAGCGATAAAACAATGTAGTAGATGCATGCGATAGATGCTATATGCAATACAATATAGTAGCTAAAATGCAATGTAGTAGCTAGGAAGTGAAGGTACCTTACAGGGGCAATTGGCAATGACTCACCTCATGCTGTTGGGAATCTTCTCCTTTTGATTGTGCTTCCAAACCGCAGGTACTACTTTTCTTCCTGACTATGGTCGTAGCTTTCCCTATTCTCCAGCAGGGTGACAGACTAGGTTGGTTCAGTATCCAGAATTGAGGCGCATACCCGCTACCTCATCCTATGGGGTTTCCACATAGATTTCAAGCTGAGGATACACCCATGGGTATTTAAACCAGACTTTAGTCTTGGAAATCCCAAACCTTTGCGTTCTAGGCATCAGTCATTCGAACTCTAGTTTCCACCATCTCAGTTGATCTCTCAGGAACTCATCGCAAACACAGGCAGGTGGCTATACCAGACCACCGAAAGTCGTTTGGGCATGACAAACACCAAAGGAATTGCACCTTTAGAGGATTTAAGGTCTCCTAGACCAGAGAGGACGCACAAGACAGTGCGATACAAAGTGAATGCACAAGACAGTGCTATGCAGGTGCACAAGATAGTGCAATTGAAGATGCAGGATTTAAGGTCTCCTGGATCAGGTGAGTGCACAAGACAGTGTGAGTGGCACACAACCACAAAGTGCACAAGACAGTGTGAGCGAGGGTGAATGAATGCACAAAACAGTGCGAATGCAGGTTAAATACAGAAAACAATGCGATGCAAGTGTGCACAAGACAGTGCTAACAAGATGCACAAAACAGTGCGATGCAGGTGAATGCAAAAAATAGTGCGATGCAATGCACAAGACAATGCAATATGGGTTACATGCACAAAACAGTGCGATACGTAAAAAAGCATGAGCAATGCACTAACAAGTACATGTAAGGTGCGCAAAACAGCGCGATCAATGCACTAACAAGTGCGGGTAAGGTGCGCAAGAAAACGCGTGCAATGCACTAACAAGTGCAGGTAAGGTGCGCATAACAGCGCGATCAATACACAAACAAGTGCAGGTGATGTGCGCAAAAGAGTGTGAGCAATGCGTGTTCTATACAAGTGTGGGAGCATGTAATGAAAAGGACAAAACAGTGCGATGTGCAAGAAAGCGCGAGTGTAAACTGCACAAAATGGTGTGTTGCGCAAGAAAGCGCGAGTATAAACTGCACAAAACAGTGCGATGCGCAAGAAAGCGCGAGTGATTTTGAAATGCACTAAACAGTGCGAGTGATTTTGAAATGCACTAAACAGTGCGATGCGCAAGAAAGTGCGAGTGATATGAAATGAACTTGGCAGTGCGATACGCTAAACAGCGCGAGTGTAATGCAATGCACAAGATAGTGTGAGTGAAACACAACCACAAGGTGCACAAGACAATGCGACTGAGTTAAAATGCACAAGAAAGTGCGATAAAATGCATTTTCTATGCAAGTGAGGTGTACAAAAAAGTGTGATGAAATGCATTTTCTATGCAAGTGAGGGCATTTTCTTTGCAAGAATGGGTGTATTTTTTATGCAAAAGATACTAGCATTTTCTATGCAAGTATGGGGGCATTTTCTATGCAAAGGATTCGAGCATTTTCTATGCAAGAATGAGGGCATTTTCTATGCATGAGGCATGCATATTCTATATGCAAGAGACAAAAGCATATTCTATGCAACACTGAAAGCATATTCTATACATGAAACAAGAGCACATTCTATGCAATATTGAAAGCATATTCTATGCATGAAACAAGAGCATATTCTATGCAATATTGAAAGCATATTCTATGCATGATTGATAAACGATGCGTGGCACACATACAATAGAAGTGTATATGAAAGGGCACATTCTATTCAAGAGAGGGGCATCAAATATGTACTTTGGTACCTCCGATTTACCTCTCATAGGACTTTGCAACATGCTCAGCTCAAAAAGGAAACACCCTTTTCATATTAGTGAGAGATAACATCTGCATGTTAAAACCACAGGTGTTGCTTGGACTGCCATTCTGACTTGAAACAGGCTTACACTTGGGGTCGAGATACACTCATACTCCCGAGAAAGGCGAGGCCTGAGAAGATGCACCTGGAATGCAGTCTCGGAATTTACTGAAGTTGAAACATGCTAAGATGCTCCAAATTTTCCCTTTTTTCTTTTGCTTTGCAGTCTGGAACCCAGATAGCTTCAGATAGTTCCTGGTTCGATTGTTCTCATATGATATGGGTTGAACCCTGTAGTTTATGAAAGAAAGAATCCTGTTTTGTACAAATGTGGAGAATGACACAGCACTCTGAGCACAAAACGATTTATTTTTTGAAATTGAGAAATGAGTTCTTAACCGGGTATTGAGCCTACGACCGACCACAGTCAAAATGACTGAACAAAGGGAAACAAAGGTAAAACAACCTAAACACATCTATTGACACTCGAAACAATTCAAAACAATAATCGAGACAAACAAAACAACACACATGACACTCAGACGTGTTCCAATGGCAAGAGACTTCTCAGTTCACAAGGAGCCTGTTTCTTCGAGTATTGTTTCCCATCCTTTCTCATTTGTGATCCTCACATCACTCTAGCACTAAATCTCTTTTTCTCTGAAAAGCCCTTTTCTTACTTTTCTCTCAGCGTACATCTCTCTGTTCTTCAATCTCTCTTCATTTTTATCCCTCCCCTGGGTGGCTGATGGATAAACAGGAAGTTGTGGGCTCTTGCTCCTAGCATTCAACTAGATTCTCCTTTCGCTCACAACAGTGAGCTTCTCCCACAAAGGGATTACGGTGCGACCAGATGCGCAGCAGATCTGCAATTGACATCAGTTGACGATGCCCCTGGCCTAGCTTGATCAAGGTGAATGACAATGTCTCACTAGCCAGGTATACAATTGATTGGTCTCACACACATCATGTTTTCTACGTCCCAATTCTGGGTCAGACGCCAATTTGAGCATGATCATCCCAGATGAGGGAAACGAATATCCAGCTCCATTTCCAGTTCGTGCTTCACACTTGGCTTGACACCTCGCTGCTTGGAGGATGAGAGAGCTTTCGGCCCTTTGCTGTTAGCTTCAGTCGTGCCCTTTCTGGCGAATATGGTGCCCTTTCCAGCAAGTATGTTGCCTTTTCCGGCAAGCATGTTGACAATGGGGGAATAGACAGAAAACCTAACTCAACTGTGCCCCTAGTTCATCATTTTGACCATTTTTTATTTTGGCTTTCTACTAAAACAATTTTGACCAAATTGAAAGTTAGATTAACATACTTGTTCGATTTTCTGATTTGAAATCATGCAGCTCAGGTTGTGAGCATGGAAAATTTTCCTTTTTTGGGTCCAAGAAATGGTCCAGTTTTTGGAAAAATGAAATAATTTTCGAGAGAATTAGTCAACCTTAGTAAAAATTCTCAAAAACTGTTTTTGCAAATGGCCACTGCTCAACCAACATAGAATTTACTCTCGAGATGCACAACCTCAGATCTGAACTTTGAATCATCTTGCAGCTGAATCTTTCTAACGGAATAGGACAGTCTGAATTTGAACAAAGACAAGCCAATTCGCATATGGATGAGATAGCTGAGTTGAACAAGGATAAACCAATGAACGTGGATGAGCCAAGTAGGCTGAAAATGATTGGGGCCAGACTTTAGAATGAAGTTGCCTACGTATCCCAAACATGGGAATCAGGCCTAACGTAGTTCCGGGTTACGGTGCACTCAGGTGTTGACACTCTCCTTTTACGCTCTAACTTTTTCCAAGGCCGCCCTTTCTAGGTTTTCAACCTTGCGAGCTCTGTTTTTCGTTTCTTTCCATTTCTTTTCATTCTTTTCTTTTCTTTTCTTCTTTTTCTTTTCATTTCTTCTTCATTCTTTTTTCATTTTTGTTCTTTTCTTTTCTTTCTTTTTTTTCTTGCTCTAACTTTTTCCTGGGTCGCTCTTCTGGGTTTTCGGCCTAGCGAGCCTCTCAAGGGTAAAAGTGTATTTTGTCCATGTTGATCAGTTTGAGATCTCGAAGCCATCTGAATCCAGGAGAATGACTACTGTTCGCTGACGATGTAGGAGTCCATCCAATAGGGGTTGAAGTTGCCCCTAGTTTTGTGGATAGGAACTCAATTGTCCTTTAGCAATAAACTTTCTTCTTCCAGCTGTTGGAATTTGGCTTTCTTGCCAATCTTCATTGGTTTGCAGAATGACTCATCTTTTGAATCTTTGAGTACATCTGACATTTTTTGCCCCTAGTTCAAGGGATATTTCTCATTCAGCTTTGCAAGCTTCCTTTGATAACATCTGATCTTCTTGATCTGACCTTTTTGCCCCTAGTTCAAGGGCTGCTTCAAATTCGGCCATGCAAGCATTCTTTGATGTCATACAACCTTATTGCCCCTAGTTTATGGGCTGCTTCAAATTTGTCCATACAAGCCTCACATTGTGATTGACCATTGAACATTCTGAATTTAGGTTCAAGGTTTGAAAGCAAAAGGGGGTCAAGTCTCGAGGCTGAGAATGATCCTATGCTGCACAATCTAAAGAGTGATTCCACACAGGTCTTCGCAGGATCACGCAAAACACTTTTTGAAATCTTTTAAAAAAAGCGACTAGTCGCGCTGAAGACAATGTAGAACCAATCTAGATTAAGCCGGGATCCTTCTCAGTACTCACATCAACAAACATGATCTCATTCATTAAGGGCTTAGCATGCCTCTCTTTCTCTCAGTTGGTCAAATTTTTTGCAATTCTCGAGGAATTCCTCCCTCTTTGTTTTCATCACAACTTTAAGAAAGTTTTGAAAAACTTTGGTCAATGCAATGACTTAAAGGCACAGAAAAGTAAGTGAAAAGCACTGCCAATTCATTCAGATCTTCTGGCACAACTGGCTCCATGGCAGAAAGAGATGCAAAAGAAAGAAAAAAGACAAACACGATACAAGATAGTGATGTCCGAGGTAACACCCCCGAAATCACTTGACTACAACGCAACAGAACTGACTTGATACAACAAGACAAACTCGACTGACTCAGTACAAAATGACTGACTTAATACAACACAACAAGACTGACCTAACACCCAAGTCAGAAAGTAAAATTAACAGCATTCGCAAATTGCTCAAAACAGTGCGTGCCATCTCCAAGTCTGGAGTGAATCGAGCACCATCCGCAGGTGGTTCATCCCCCGATCACATGATCACATTATCCCCCAAGTTCACTGATCCAGTGATGATAGACTTTGCAGAGCCTGGTGCGACGATGACCTCGTTGTCAATCAAATCTTGTATTTCGTGGTGAAGACGAAAGCAACTGTCAGTGCCATGACCGGTTTGTTGATGGAAGGCATAGTACTTGGCAGCATCCTGCTTAGCTGGAACGAGATCCGGGAGAGGCCGAGGCTCAAGAAGTTTGAGATGGCCTTGTCCAATGAGGATTTGGAGAGCTTTGGACAAAGTCATGTAGAGCGGAGAGAAGACCCTCCGGCCTCGGGGTTGGTACTTCAAGGTCTGTGGAGTTTTGGATATACCAGCAAAGGGATTGGCAGGTGCTGGCTGAGTTTGCTAATCTCTTCCATGTGTAGGATTGGAGCCGAAAGGGGTATTTCTAGTACGACAGCCCTTCTTCCGGCTTGCCCATTGATTCTGAATACTCTCATCCTCAGTAGCAAAAGTGTTATCCACAGTCTTTGTAACAACTATAAGCACTTGCTGTTTGTTCAATCCTTCGGCTTCCAAAGCCTCAACAGCCCACAAAAGGTGTTCATGGGGACCAATGTCTACCCCTGCCTTGTTCTTGCCATTTGCCTCCACTTTGCCGAGGGATTGGGTCGCTATATCAGAGCGGAGCCCAGTTGTTGTCGACATGTCGTTGCACAGACCTGGGATGGCTTTAGGTTGGCCATTTTCAATTGCAGCTTGCCCCAAGATTGGAGAGCCTTTTCTGGCATGTGATGTGGTCAATGACGGAGCCTATATCCCAAAGGCCAGATCTGCCACTGTTCTCTGAAGATCTTCAATCATTCTCATCAGCTCAGAAGTAGTGGGTTCATGGGTTTGAGATGATTGGGGCTCGAGTGCATCCATCATGCATAAGTCCATGTTTTCTGGGATAAAACCTCAGGCTTGGGCAGATGGGTCGGGGTGATATATACGTTGGGGTTGTAGGTGGATGACAATATATGGATGTGGTTGAGGTAGGCAGGAGAAGTTTGGTCATTGGGGTCTAGAGGCGGAGCTATCGTCCGGTTGTCGATGAGATTCTGGACCTCATGATGAAGGCGGTAGCAATGATCGGTGCCATGACCGCGCTGCTGATGATACACGCAGTATTTGGTGGGGTTATGTTTGGCTAGGAGTGGGCCAGGCAGAGGTTGAGGATCAAGGGGTTTGAGATACCCTCTTTCCATCAAGACTTTTAGTGCGCTGGTTAGGCTCATATAGAGGGAGGTGAAAGTTCTACCCTGAGCTCGGGTTAGGTCGGCTGTTTGTAGGCTTGGTTTGCAAAAGGGTCGGCTGTGGCGACTTTATTGATTTTAGTGGGTTTGGGAATAGAGCTACTACCAGCATTGGTACTCCTTGCAAAAACCCTCCTTATCGGTTCACTTGTTTTGGGAATAATCCTACTGTTGAACGCATTCTTGATCTGAACCCCCAGTTCATGCAAACTCTTGAAAGTGGATAGTGGAACGACTATCAAATTTTGCAACATATCAGGCTCAAGATTATGCACCATTATCTGCACTTGGTCCCTCTCAGAAGACCGATTTGTCATTTATGCTGCCATTGCTCTCCACCTTGCAACAAATTCTACAAAAGACTCTGTAGGATTCTAACGGCTTGCTTCGAGGTCATGAATGGTCATTTCAACTTGGGTATTGTAAGAGTACTGATCGACAAATGCCTCGGCAAATTCATCCCAGTTCTGCTTCACCGTATCCTCCAACTTGGCCTACCAAGTGGCTGCTACACCCGACAAGGTTCTTCCGTACAGAGAGAGTTTATGCGGCTTAGTTAGACCCATCGGTTTTAGGACGTCCAAGAAAAGTCGGATATGCACCATAGGGTCTCCAGACCCGTCGAAACGGTCAAGGTGTGGCATTTTGAATCTGTCTGGGAGCTGTACGGCTACCTCGATGTACCCGTCCCCAATGTCGGGAATGGAGTTAAGGCCCTGTGCCTTTTTGAATTGCTTCTCAAGGTTAGCAATTTTCACTGCGGTCAAATCAAGCTCATTAACATCAAGGGAATAAAGCCTCTCATTAGGCTGCACCAGGGGTCTGATAACTCGGGCTTGAGCCAACCCTTCTTGGGGATCCGGACCCCACAAATCTTCAGCTGGCGAAAGTGGGTCAAAGTTCGGTTTGGGTCCCGAGGCTGGATGTGTGGTAGATGCCCCAGATGGGCGTTGCATTTCAACATTGGTCTCACCCTGCATGATGATTCCCTGGTTTAATGCCCCTATCATGGCCACAACTTCTTCCAAACTTTGTGTCATGACGGGTCTGCTGAGTTAAATAGAGGTGCTGTGACTGGTTACTGTCAAATCAGTTGAACCGGTGAGCGCTAACTGGCCCTTTTTTCCCTTACCTTTAGCGAAGGAAACACTGGTTGCCCTTGAATGGAATCCCTGACCTGACAAAGTCTATCAACACAAGTCCAATGTACCTGGGGGATATCGGAGCCTTCTGAAGCTATGGTTCCGGGACTACCTTGCAAAAGAGAAAACAGACACCACCTCAGCCTGATTTCACCAGAACAAATATGAGCATAACTGAATGACTGTGCTCTCTACTGAATTCTGCCCAAAATTTTGCGTGTAAACTGATACCCTCAGGCCGATACTCAGACTTGCAACTGATATATACATTCATGTAGAGACACACCCTAACAGCACATATCAAGTAAGTAAGAGCAAAAACACCCCTATGGTGGGGTAGGGTTTCCCTGTCCTATTTTGTCAGGAGCTAGGGTTTCACTACGCACGCATGCGGTTTCAAACAATCCTGCAATCAGGCAACCAACCTGTCCTAGCTTGGAATGGTCTCTAGGGCGTCCAATATGCAACTAGGTCGAGTGGTTAAAAAGGGTGCCTCGGCAAAACTGAGGTTTGTGTTCCCATTGTGACAAAGCCCGCAACCGGTCAGCCTTATGGCACGCTTTTCCAAGCATGCCTCCGGCAAACTGTTCAGGAATAGCAGATGGCAAACACTGTGACTTAGGCGCACCTATGCAAATGCAATGCAAAGAAACACATAAATGTAAACAAAACAACATATCATGATGTTCGAGTCAAGTTCTCTAAATCCCCAACAGAGTCGCCAAAAACTGTAGACCGCCCCGAACGCTCTCTGCGCGACGGTGCGAATTAGGTTCATAGCTACTACAGTTCGAACTCCTGTCACGGTTTTGAATCTAATCTCACAAAATGCAATGTAAGACTGATAAATTACTAAAGAGTCCAAATCCGGCAAATCATTTTGGAAAATCGATTTTAATCAAAAACCGCCAAACATGGACTGCTTTGCCAGATTTCAAAGTCGCCACCTAAATATTTTATTTTGGAAAATTTTGGAAACCTTGACTTGTGCCTAAGGCCACATGTCCGTCATCACCAAAGTTGCCTCGACTCAGGAACTTGGGTACAAGAGGGGAAGGTTCTGAAATGAGCACCCCCCGCTCGCCCGATCAAAGGATCGGCCTCTACTAAACATGATATGTTGTTTCATAAACACATGCGTTCTTATTCCAATTATTAATCTCACTTACCATGTGATGTGCACAGCACACAAGTATAGACTCAATCCCAAGAATTGGAACAAACAATTCATGTTTGTTTTTTGAAAATGGTTTGAAGGTGCTACTCGCAAGCAGGCTAAAGCGTGGATTTGCCACCCTCAAGTGGGCTTAAAACTCACATTTGTCGAATTGTTCCAATTCAAGCAATCAAGTCTTCATCCACAGGCATTCATGCATTTAATCATTTAAGCACATAGCCTTATGGCAAGCACGCTAAACATGGCAACATACACATCTCATGCAGTATGCTAAAGCGTAAATACTTACAGTGTACTCCGAGCCAAAACAAAAGCTAGTTAGTAATCATGTATGATCCTAGCTATGTTGAAATGCCTAATGCAACACATGCAAAAAAGCAACTAAATAGGCTAGGCTATCTAAGATGGCATATGAATGCAACACTTTGATGCATGTATTCAAATAGGTATTGAAATACAATGCAGTTTGAATGATGCGCCAAGCCCGGTGTATGCAAGACAAATGAATGATGCACGCATGCATAGCATGAGGTATGCTAATCGAAATATGCCCTAAATTAACCATCGAAAGAGGTTACGTAAAAGGGAGAAAGAAATGGGGTTGGAAGACATGCACACACACACGCACCCTTATTACAACAATACACCCTCTCGCAAGAGGGTCCGAATGAATATGCTAAGCCAATCTAAGCTAAGCTAACTAAGCAATAAAGAAATAGCTAAGCTAAGCTACTTAATTATTACAACACTTTAATTAATTAACAAACTAATTAAATTACAAATTGAAATGCTAACTGATAAGTAAAGCATTAAACTATGCCGCCTCAGCTCTACTTGAGGATGTTGAAGAAGCACACTCTCATTTGGTTTCTCGCCCCGAAAAGCTCTCCGGTTTACTCTTTAGAGGCTCTGTTTGCAGGGTATCTTCAAGATCTTTCTGTTGAACCTTACCAAGTCAAGGCTGGGGAATGCACCAATGGCCTGCCGGCCATGAGTGGTGGCTGCCGGCCACTTGCCGGCCAACAATGAGAGGGTGTCGGCCATCAATGTGGCACTGCCGGCCACTGGTGTGCTGCGACACCAAACTGTAACAGAGCACAAAAAAGAGGAAATGGAGGGTCTCCCTAGGGCATGTATGTACTGTGCCACTCCTTATCATTTCAAAACATCAAGGGAGAGGCACTATTGGATCCAAGACCATCAATCAAGCATCTAAATGCATGATGGCCAAGGGTCCAATTTGTACAAATTCAAAGAATGCAGAATAAACAAGACACTAAGTCCACTACCTTATCAAGGGTGATCAAAGGCAATGGAGACAAAGGGGATTGGCTCATTTTCATCAATTTAAGTATGAAATGGACCAATCCGCCTTGTGTTCAACATAATGCCCGATTGAACACAATGCAATGCACACATGCAACATGCTTATCTTGACATGTTTTACTTGATCAATTCTTGTTAACACATTTTACATTATCTATTAATCCTTTAACCGTTTAAGTCCATTGTGAAAATCCTCTAATGGGAAAGATGGCCTCAGCCACAAGCACCTTGAGCATGAAAGAAGCCTCATGTTTTTGGTTAGTAGAAACCCTCAAGAGGAGGCTAAAACCATTAGGCATGAGAGCCTCAATTCCATGTTCAAGCCAACAAGGGGCTTAAGACCACTTTCAAAGCAAATGAAAGAGTGAAACCATGGAGTGCAATGGTATATATTTCAGTACCGAAATGACATTCTAAGACACTAAATCATGCAAGCAATGCATGCAAGGCATGCTAAAAGGCCAAAAGCACCAAAGCTAGTGAAGTTCAATACACAAGAGGCATCCAATACATAGCACAAATGACCAAACCAACTCTAGATAGAGCTCAATCATGCCAAAATAATGGTCTAAACATGCTGAAATGGGAGCTCAAAATGCTAGAAAACATGCACACATGTTGGCCTATAAGCAAGGCATAGTACACAACCCTCAAAAGCTATGAAGAAGTGAAGTATATGAAAGTGTGACAAGACTATATGCACTGAAATTACATTCTAAATGGTGCCATACCATTCAAACATCACATGCATAACATGTTGAAGGCCTCAAAACTCAAAGCTAGTCAAGGCCTCTTATACTACAACCATACTAAGCAATGCTCAAATGACCTTGACCATTCAAAACAGACCTAAGGCAGGTCGAAATAGTAGCAAAAACATGGTAGACTTGCAGCATAGATGGAAAGAAAGATATGCTCATGTATTGCCTCACAAATAAGGCATGAGGCCTGACTTCTCAAAAGCATTAAGAGAGTGATACATATGAGAGCATGACAGTGATATATGCTCTGAAATCACATGCTAAATGATGTTATGGCATGCAAACAACCCAAGCAAAGCATGTTAGAAGCCTTAAAACTCAAAGCTAGTTAAGGCACTTGCTCTATAGCTACGCAATACATGAGCCATATGACCAAAACAACCCAAAAATAGTCATAAAACAGCCTAAATGCATACTTGAAACAAGTCAAGAAAGGCTAGATTTAGTGGCTAAAACAATAGCACATGTTAGGCAATTTAGCACAATTGCACTACAAGCATAAAAGCAAAGCTCGAGTGATCAAACCGGCTCGAAACAGAGCTTAATCATGCCAAAATAAGAGCAAAAAGCATGTTGAAATGGAGGTAACTATAGACACCCCATTTTTGACCGTCCACAAGGCTTGGATGTGCTTGAAGGTACATCCAGTGACAAGTTTGATTGCTCGCTGAGCGCTCGACTCTCGCGACGCAATGCTCCAGGTTTGATCCATCCAAACCCTATTTCCATTCTATCTCATTTCTGGACCACGTGTTGGTCTTTGCCTTGTGATGTCCTTGATGGCCTACCGGCCATCAGAGACGGCTGCCGGCCATGGGTTAGGCCCCGCTGGCCATTAATAGGCCCTGCCCGCCATCAATGAGACACTGCCGGCCACCACTGATGGCCGGCCGGCCATCATTATTTCAAAAGATATATTTTAGATATTTTTGTGCCAGTTGTTTGCAGGATAGACCATCTGCTTGCACGTGGAGGGTTGGATTACTTTGAAGGCTCCTTGTATGTCCTATATATATAGACCTTCCTCTTGCATGCAAAGGGTTCACAAAATTTCAACGCTGAAATTCACTCTCTCTCTCTCTAGAATTCTCTCTCTATATATATTTTTGTGCTTGAAAGTGGGAATTCTTGGTGCATTTGCAAAGGGACTCTTGATCGAAGACCTCTACCTTGAAGCTAAGGTGCTTGGAGGTCTCATTTGAGCTCTTAAAGATTGATTTTGGCTCAGAAGTTGCTGATTTTGAAGTTATGCTTCAAGCGTGAGTGTCTTACCTCTTTAAGCTTTATTTTTTTGATCAATCTTGGTCACCTTTGCATGCTGTTTTAGGCCTATGTTTCAGCTACAAAAACCTTTATTTTTAAGTGTTAAAAATGGTTGTTTGAGGCTTGTTTGAGTTAGGGGTGGTCTACCCCCTTTTGTGGCTTGTTTTGCTTTTCTTTGAGCTATTTTTTAAAGCCTTTGAGATCACATTTTCTTGGCCTTTCAACCAATGAATTCCAGAGGAATTTCAGTGGTGGAAAGTGGGTTTTGGGACCCAAAATAGGTAGGGGTGGTCCCCCCCATTTGTACCTTGTTTGCATGTGTTGATGGCCTCACTCTTTGGCATGCTTTTCTACCCTTTTGGGGCTCTATCTTAGCATGTTTTTGGTCCTATTTTAGCATGTTATAACTCTATTTTAGGCTGGTTTAGCTATTGCTTGCATGTTTCTTACACTTGTGGTGTAATTTTGCTAATTGGCCTAACATGCTTGATGCTTTAACCCACCATTCTAGCTTATTTTGGATACACTCCAGCAAACTTTCACTCATGTTTTGCCATGATTAAGCTCTGTTTCAAGTGGTTTTGGTCATGCATACCTTGCTTTGTATAGCTATAATGTAAAGGCCTTTGACTAGCTTTGAGTTTCAAAGCCCCTAGCATGCTTTGTATGTGTTGATTGCATGCCTTAGCCTCATTTCTCACATGATTTCAGTGTATATGGTGTAGTCACACTCTCACATGTTCCACTCTTTCAATGCTTTTGAGAGATGTGCCTTATGCCTTGTTTGTGAGCCAATACGTATGCATGCTTGTCTAAGCTTTTGGGCTATCATTTCAGCATGTTTTGGCCTTTGATTTGGCATGGTTGAGCTCTGTCTAGAGTTGGTTTAGTTGTTTGGGCTATGTATTGCATACTTCTTGTGTAGTGCTCTTTACTAGCCTTGTGCTTTAGGTCTTCTAGCATGCCTTATTTGTGATGTCTATGTGATATGGCATCATTTAACACATAATTTCATGGCATATAGCATTGTTATATTCTCATGTTTACCACTCTTTAATTGCGTTTGAGAGTTGAGCCTTATGCCTTTCTTGTGAGCCAATGTATGAACATCATTTTCTTGCCTTTCATGCTATCATATCAGATCATTTTGGCCACTATTTTGGCATGCATGAGGTCTGTTTGGGGCTGGTTTAGTCCATTGAGCATTGTATTACATGGTGCTAGTGTTGTATCCTTCACTAGCTTTAATGCTTAAGTCTCTTAACATGTTGTGCATGCGTTGTTTGCATGTTAGAGTCTTGCATTTCATGCCAAGATTGGCATGTTGTTTGCATTGCATTGTGTTTAACCAGACGTTATGTTGAACACAAGGTGGATTGGCCCACTTCATACTCAAAGTGATGAAAGTGAGCCAATCCCTTTTGTCTCCATTGCCTTTGATCACTTATGATAAGGTCGTGGTCTTAGTGTCTTGTTTGTTGTGCATTCATCGAATTTGTGCAAGTTGGATCTTTAGCCATCATGCATTGAGATGCTTGATTAATGGTATTGGATCCAATGATGCCTCTCCCTTGATGTTTTGACGTGATATGGATTGGCATAGTACGTACATACCCTTGGGAGACCCTCCATTTTCCTCTAGTTTGTGCTCTGTTACAGAATGGTGGTGTAGCACACCAGTGGCCGGCAGTGCCTTGCAAATGGCCGACACTGCATCATCATTGGCCGGCAGTGCACATCATTGGGCGGCAGGTGGCCGGCAGGCCACTGGTGGATTCCCCAGAGTTGGTTTGGTAAGGTGGAGCAGAAATTTCATAAAGACACCCTGCAAACAGAACCTTTCAAGAGTAAACAGGAAGGCGTTTCGAGGCGGCAACTGAGAGCATGCATCCTTCATTGTTAAAGGCAGAGCTGAGGCAGCCTAGTTTACATATCTTACATGCTTAGTTAGTTGTTATGATTAGTTAATTTGTTAATTAATTACAGTGTTGTAATAATTAGTAATTAGTTTTCTAGTTATTCATTTGATTTGTAATAATTAGTCTAATTAGCGTAATTAGATTAGTTGGTTAGCTTACCTTAGATTAGCTTAGCGTATTCATTTGGACCCTCCGTCGAGAGGGCACAATGTTGTAATAAGCATGCGTGTCTGTGTGCATGTCTTCCAACCCCTACTTCTTTCTCCCTTTTACTTACCGCTTTCGATGGTTAGTTTAGGGCATATTTCAATTAGCATACCTTATGCTTTGCATGCGTGCATCATTCATTTGTCTTGCATGCACCGGGCTCGGCGCAACATTCAAACCGCATTGTATTTTAATACACCTACTTGAATACGTGTTCAAACAGTATGTTATCAAGTGCTGCATTCATGTGCCATCTAGGGTAGCCGAGCCTATTTTAGTCATATTTTTGTATGTGTTACATTAGGCATTGTTAACATAGCTAGGATCATGCATGATTTCTAACTAGTTTCCTGTTTTGACTTGGAATACACTATAAGTGTTTATGCTTTAGCATCCGTACATGCATGAAAGTGTTTCCATGTTAGCATGCTTGCCATGATGCTATTTGCTTAACTGCTATAACTGCATGAATGCCTGTGGATGAAGGTTTCATTGCTTGAATTGGAACAATTCAGTGAATGTGAGTTTTAAGCCCACTTGAGGGTGGCAAATCCGTGTTTTAGCCTACTTGGAGTAGCACCTTCAAACCATTTTCGAAAAACAAACATGCTATGTTTTGTTCCAAATCAAGCGATTTAGTCCATACTTGTGTGTTGTGCACATCACATAGTAAGTTAGCTAATAATCAAACAAGAACACATGTGTTTATCAAATAACATATCATGTTTAGTAGAGGCCGATCCTTTGATCGGGGGAGCGGGGGTGCTCATTTCAGGACCTTCCCCTCTCGTACCCAAGTTCCCTAGCCGAGGCAACTTTGGTAATGACGGACACGTGGCCTTTGGCACGAGTCAGGGTTTCCTAAATTTCCCAAAACAAAACATTTAGGTGGCGACTCTGTAATCTGGTAAAACAGTCCATGTTTGGCACTTCTTGATTAAAATCGATTTTCCAAAATGATTTGTCGAATTTGGACTCTTTGGTGATTTATCAGTCTTACATTGCACTTTCTGAGATTAGATTCAGAACCGTGACAGGAGTCCGAACTGTAGTAGCTATGAACCCAATTCGCGCCCTCTCTGAAAAGGGGGGCGCACGGAGAGAGTTCGGGGCGGTCTACAATTTCTGGCGACTCCGCTGGGGACTTAGAGAACTTGACTCGAACATCATGATATGTTGTTTTTTTTACACTTACGTGTCTCTTTGCATTGCATTTGCATTGGTGCGCTTAAGTCATAGTGTTTGCCATCTGCTATTCCTAAATGGTTTGCCAGAGGCTTGCTTGGAAAAATTTGCCATAAGGCTGACCGGTTACAGGCTCTGCCACGATGGAAACACAAACCTCGATTTTTACCGAGGCACTCTTTTTGACCATTTGACCTAGTTGCATATCGGAAGCCATAGAGACCATTCCAAGCTAGGAGAGGTTGCTTACCCGAATATAGGTTGTTTGAAACGGCTGCGTGCGTAGTGAAACCCTTACTCCTAACAAAATAGGACAGGGAAACCCGACCCCACCATAGGGGTGTTTTGGCTCTTACTTGCTTGATATGTGCTGTTAGTGTGTGTCTCTACAGGTCGTATGTATCAGTTGCAAGTTTGGGTATCAGTCTAAGGACATTCAGTATTTGGGCAGATTTGAGGCAGTGATTTGGGGGGCAACGATCAGTGTTTGAGAACAGTTTGTTCAGCTTACAATGTCAACTGTGTGTTGTCTTTATTTAAGCTGAAATGCTGTCCGTTTTTCTGATTATTGTTTCCTTATTTCTTACTTTATTTATCTTTTTGCAAGGTAGTATTGCATCATTGCTTCCGAGGAGGCAGTTTCCCCCAAGGCACTCTGGGTTAGAGGTAAAAGGCTTCACCGATCTGAGGATCTAGTTGACGGACAAGCAGTGTTCTTTTCATTACCCCCGGTTACAAGACAGAGGGTAGTTAGGCAAGGAGTCTCAGTACAGCAATCGTTGGTTCAGCGGTCATTGTCCACCCCACCTGTGTGTAGTCGGGTTGAGGTTTCCGTTCTTACTGTAGAGAGAGATACACCTGTTCAGTCAGATCAGCACCTTATGGCCGGTATGGAAGACATGATGCGTCAGCTCCAAGATACCATGCTAGCCATGCAGCAGGATGCTGCCCGCCAACCGGAGGTCACCGCGCGTCAGGCAGAGGTTGTGGCTTAACAGGCAGAACTAATTGCCAGGCTTCAGTAACAGCAGCAACCACAACAACCCAGAGCATCTGCTTTGCATCCACCCCCACCCCCACCTAGGGTTCTAACACCTGAGGAAACAGCTCACGTCTAGGAGAATACGGGCGTTCCAACGGGGCCAGTCCCACCACTAGTTCTACCGCAGACTTCAAAAGCACCGACCTTTCCAATGGAGACACCGTTTAAATCTGAGGTGGACCCAACCGCGCTGAAAGTCAGCAAGCTTGAAAAGCTGTTTAAACGGGCTCAGGGAGTCAACTCCATCCCGGATATAGAAGATGGATACACCGATTCGGCGGTTACATTGACGGATAGGTTCAAGGTGCCTCACATAGATCGCTTTGACGGCTCGGGTGATCCTATGGTTCATTTGAGGCTATTTTCTGATATTTTGTGCCCGATGGGCTTAACGAGACTCTAGAAAGTTTCACTCTTCGACTGGACCCTGTCTGGTTGTGCGGCCATTTAGTACGCCAAACTGGAGGACTTAGTGAAAAGAAGTTGGGAGGAGATGCCCGAGGCCTTCGTCACACAATATTCATATGACACCCAGATTGAGGTCACGACCCGTGATCTTGAAGTGACCAGGCAAGAGCCGAATGAAGGCTTTTCTGACTTTGTCACTCGATGGAGGGCTAAGGCCTCCATGATGACAACTCGGCCACCCGAGAAGGATCAGATAAGGATGGTTGTTCGCAACCTGCAACCCAAGCTGATGCAGAAGATGATTGTCTTACCCCTCCCCACCTTTGCAGCTCCAAGATACCATGCTAGCCATGCAGCAGGATGCTGCCCGCCAACCGGAGGTCACCGCGCGTCAGGCAGAGGTTGTGGCTTAACAGGCAGAAGGATCAGATAAGGATGGTTGTGCCCAACCTCCAACCCATGCTGATGCAGAAAATGATCGTCTTACCCTTCCTATCTTTGCTGATTTACACAAGATTAGGGTACAGATTGAAGACGCTATGAAGAAGGGTCTGATCGACCAGGACAAGGAACAGCCTAAGAGGGCATTTACCCGCAGTTCGAATGCAGGCACGAGTAGTGCTGCAGCTGCTAGGACTTCTGACGTGGGCATGGTCACCACCACCACTCCAAAAACAGCTACAGCCTTCACCTATGCGTTCGGGACCAGCTCTCAAACAACCAAATATCCACCCCGGGCCCAGAGGACTTTTACCCCACTGTATATGCCTTTGTCCAAAGCCCTGGCGGTTCTAATAAAAAAGGGGCATCTGAAGCCCCTGGAACCACGCCCACTACCAAATAACCTCCCCCCAACCCATAACCCGACCAAATATTGTGCCTTTCACCAGCAGCACGGTCACGACACCGACCTCTGTTTCAGACTACGTCATGAGATTCAAGATCTCATTGACAACAAGGTGATCGCGCCTCCCGACAAGCCAAATGTCACCACCAACCCGCTCCCACCACATAACCAAGCTTCACCACCCAAGCAAATCAACCTGATCCAAACCGGGGTCGTGTCATTCGACCCTAGCATATACATCACTCACTCTCACCTACCCAATCCTGAGGTGTTCATCCCAGAAAGCACAGACTTATGCATGAGGAGCACCTCCCTAACCCAGCCCAAGCCAGTGGTGGTGACCGTCGAAGACGAAGCCAGGGTAACCTTGGAGAAGAATGAGAGTGTTGGTTAAGAACCCGAGAGATCTGGGAGCTTTACTTCGGAATCATATAGCTCGTGTGGTTATATCGTATTGACGGATCAGGCTAAGCCAAGGGTAGAGTTGCCAACTGGGGCAGAAATCAGTGTGGTCTGGGAGGATGGATCAAGTCAGGGCCTAGATGACCTAGCGGAGCTGGAGGAGGACATTGCCAATCTGCAGTTCTTTAACGAGCAGGACCCGGGGATGTGAACATCAACTGGTTCGACCTAAATAGATCAGCAGATACTACATGGTGGCTCAGTGACGGGTCGGATATTGTTGAGGAGCCTCAGCCAGAACAGGGACTGTCAGAAATGGGAACATCTACAGTGGCCGGAACGGCCGAGAATCAGGCAGAATCGCTGGAGAGCACCGGTGCAAAGAATTTTGCTCGGGACTTGGGCAATTTATGTACAACAGACACCGAACAAGAAACCGCACTGAAGCAATTTGAGCAGGAATAGATCGAGAATCTTTAAAGGGCTAGAAAAGCGAAGGCACCTGAGGGTACAGAATGTGTTGTGAGCACAAAAGTAGCTACAATGGAATCAGACAGCTATCTGTCGGTTACCGATGGGATGTGGTGGGAAGATGACGAATTGCGTTTTGCCCACACCGATGAGGACTGGGGTCAGAACCAACTAGATGACACCTGGTATGTCGTGGAGATTGACCATATGACCCAAAGTGGGCAGTACTTCAAGCCCCCACATTTGGACCAGCTGGAGGTGCCTAGAAAGGATAAAGAAGCGGAGAGGCAGAGAGAAAAACTGCTAGAAGAGGAGGTTGTACTGAAACAACTAAAGAAGATTCAAGCAGATATCTCCATCTGGGGACTGCTTATGGCCTCGAGGGTTCACAGACAAGCCGTCCTTACAGCCATGGATAGGGCCAAGCTTTCAATTAATACAACTCCTGAGTAGTTGGTGGGGTTGGTTTTTCCGGGTGAAGCTTCGCCGACCCTAACCTTCACAGACAAAGAACTACCTCCTGAGGGCTCTAATAACAATAAGCCACTCTATATCTCTATGGAGTGTAGAGAGAAATGGATACCGGTGGTTTGGGTTGACACAGGATCTCATGTTCGTCGCGAACGACGTATGCTATCGGGTAGAAGCCCGCAGATTTTCTGTCTACAGCTTAGGTAATACGGGCCTATGATAACACTAATCGGGAGGTGATGGGAACAATACAGATCAAGACTCAGGTTGGCCCAGGGCAGTAGGACATCGAGTTCCATGTCTTGGATGTTCCAGCCACCTTCAATATACTCCTTGGGTGGTCATGGCTGCACCAAGTGAAAGCTGTTTCTTCCACCTTACTCCAGATGTTGAAGTACCCCACGGAAAGGGGGTGGCAATCGTTTTTGAAAACTCTTCAATACATCCACCGCCAGAGGTTTCTACACCAGTTCTAGAGATTGAGCATGGCGTAGAGGATGTGTTCTTGTCAGGATTCACCTTAGCTAAGGCTTGAGTTGTACAGGATATGCTAGCTATTGATGAGGGACTGTATGTCAGTGCACAATCTGTCTACCTCTTGAACAAGCTTCAACACATGCCCGGAATGGGATTGGGGTGAAGTGGCTGGAAGGGCGTCGCTGCATTGACCGAAGTGCCACACAACCCATATACCTTTGGTTTAGGTTCTCTGCCTACCAAAGAGGATTGGGCCAGGAAAGAAAGAGAAATGGCTGGAAGAGCCAAGGCAAAGCAAGCTGGGAAGCACTATGAGTTGGTGCACAGACCTATCTAGGGAACCCTAAACAGACGTTTTGTCCAGGAGGGGGAAGACTTCTCGTTTTGCGGCTTTTTGGAGCCCTAGCTGAATTTAGAGAAGCGGCGCTTGCCCGGCTTTGAGATCTTTTTTGACCTTTAGTTGTCAGGGGATAAAGTTACCGAAGAGCAGACACACCCACCAGCTAAGGCTAAGCAGTGCAAGCAGGATGAGTCTGAGGGCATAGAAATTGAGATGAGGGTAGCGCTAGCTTGTCTCCTCTCAGATCCTTAGATCGTACCGGAGTGCTTTGGGGATAACTTTTTAGTTTCCGTGATCGGGGATCAAGCGGCAGTGGGCCCATCTTCTAGCATTCTTGATGCATCCATCACATCCTCCCTCGTCTGGCAGTACGAGGAGGGCTTTTTATCAAGTAGTCTTGGATCAAGTAGTGAACCAGAATCTGATTCCACAGAGTCTGTGGAGTCGGAATCAGATTCTAGTTTGTCAGAGTCAGAGTTAGGTATTCTTGGAGGTGATAACCCGGATGCCACTGTCCTTTCCAGGTCGTCTTTTTCTTTTTCCTTTGAGTCTGTTGTAACCGAAGGATCAGACGGACTGTATGTTGCTAATGAAAACTGTACAGCTGTGGCTTCTGAGTATTTTTTTGTGCCTTTAGTTTATTGCATTAATCAGGACTTTCAAAATTTTGATGAAAACGATGAGGAATAAATTCCTCCAGTTTTGAAACGTTTGAT
This sequence comes from Camellia sinensis, assembly GCF_004153795.1. Taxonomy (NCBI): domain Eukaryota; kingdom Viridiplantae; phylum Streptophyta; class Magnoliopsida; order Ericales; family Theaceae; genus Camellia; species Camellia sinensis. The sequence goes on along the minus strand of NW_021025496.1, from coordinate 621,039 downwards.
TGATCAAGAACAGGAGAGGTTTGTAAAACCTTTGGTTGATGAAATTACCTCAATTAATGTTGGTATTGAGAAGGACCCGCGGCTGGTCCAGATCAGGTCCACGTTGTCTTCTGAGGAACGCGAGCGCCTAGTCACTTTATTAAATGATTTCAAAGATGTTTTCGCATGGTCCTACGAAGACATGCTTGGAATCGATCCTGAGAATGTACAGCACTGGATTCCTCTTGACCCAAAGGCCCGACTTGTTAAGTAGAAGCTCCGAAGGATCCGCCCGGACTGGGCTCTAAAAATCAAAGAAGAGGTCACCAAGCAGATCGACGCAGGGTTCCTGTTAGTATCTGAGTATCCAACTTGGTTGGCCAATATAGTTTCAGTGCCGAAGAAGGACGGCAGGATTAGGGTATGTGTGGACGTCGGAGATTTGAACAAAGTCAGTTCGAAGGATGACTTTCCTCTGCCTCATATCGACGAATTAGTGGACTTCACTACTGAGCATGCACTGCTCTCATTCATGGATGGATTTTTAGGCTACAATCAGATTTTGGTGGCACCCGAAGATAGGGAGAAAACTGCCATCACTACCCCGTGGGGAACTTACTGCTATAGGGTGATGCCATTCGGTTTGAAGAATGCAGGGCTACATATCAACGGGCTGCAACCACAATTTTGGATGATATGATCCACAAAGAGGTTGAGGTGTATGTGGACGACATGATTGTCAAGTCCAAGGAAAGAGAGGGCCACTACACCGCCTTGCAGAAATTTTTCCAACGAATTAGAGAGTATCGGTTGCGGCTGAATCCTCAGAAATGTACTTTTGGTGTTACAGTAGGGAAAATGCTTGGGTTCTTGATCACACAAAGGGGTATCGAGGTCGATCCTTCCAAAATCAAGACCATCTTAGAAATGCCACCACCAAGGACTGAAAATGAGGTGCAAGACTTTCTGGGTAAAGTGCAATTCATAAGACGTTTTATTGCAAAATTAACCTTGACTTGTGAACCACGGTTTGGTCTCCTGAAGAAAGGAAAGAAGTTCTAATGGGATGACCGATGCCAAGTTTCTTTCGAACAGATCAAGCAATATTTACAGAACCCACCTGTGTTGTCACCGCCTGAGCCAGGGAAACTATTGATTCTCTACCTATCAGTGACAAAACGACAATGAGCTGCATGCTTGCGTAGGAATCTGAGTATAAAGTGGAGAAGGCTATCTACTACCTGAGTAAGAAAATGCGAGAATACGAGACCCACTACACTCCGCTGGAGAAGGCTTGTCTGGCCTTGGTATGGGCCACAAGGAAGTTGAGGCACTACCTGTTAGCTCACTCTGTAATACTGGTTTCGAGATTAGATCCCATCAAATATCTCTTCGAGAAACCAGCACTTACGGGTAGGCTAGCTCGTTGGTTGCTTCTTCTTTTCGAATTCAATCTAAAGTACATGATGCACAAGTTAGTGAAAGGGAGAGCGGTAGCAAAGTTCCTAGCCGATCACCCAGTGGAAGAGGGAGATGAAGCAGCTAAATAACTGTTCCCAGACGAGGCCATTCTGCATGTTGAAGAAGAAACTTGGACTATGTACTTTGACGGAGCGTCAAACCAGTACGGGTATGGGATAGGGGTGTTGCTAATAGCACCCGACAATTCCTGTATACCCTTAGCCTTCAAACTCTGGTTCAAAGTATCGAATAATGAAGTAGAATATGAGGCATGTATTGCTGGACTAGAAGCCGCCCTGGAACTAAGGGCAAAGTAGTTGGATGTCCTGAGAGACTCGAGCCTTGTTGTATCTCAAGCTAAAGGAGATTGGAAAGTTAAGGAAGAAAAGATGAAAATCCACCACCAGACCTTGGACGTTCTGATTCCTCAGTTTGAAAAATTGAACTTTGCTCATCTGTTAAGAGAGAACAACGGGTTCGCTGATTCATTAGCAACTCTATTTTCTATGATAGAGATCCCTTTTGGAGTCCGGATGCGTCCGATCATCATTGAACAGAAATTCGTGCCGGCCTACGAGCTGATTGCTGCCATAGATGAAGTACAAGATCAAAACCCTTGGTATTATGATGTTTGGAACTTCTTGGAAAAGGAGGTTTATCTACCTGGGGCAAATGCCAAAGATAAAAGGGCACTTCGAAGAATCGCTGCTCAGTTCATCATCTGCAGGGGTAAACTGTACAAGAGGGGTCATCTCGGGATGCATAAACTGTGTGTTGATGCTGAAGAGTCCAAGCGCCTGATGGAGGCCATCCACGGAAGAGAGTGCAAAGCGTACATGAGTGGGTTGATGCTAGCCCGGAAGATCCTTAGACAGGGTTATTACTAGTCAACCATGGAGGAGGATTGCATTGGCTTTGTTCGGCAATGCCACAAATGCCAGATCCATGCAAACCAGATGAACATTCCGTCGTCGAAGCTGTACAACATGACTTCACCATGGCCGTTTTCAGTCTGGGGGATCGATGTAATTGGGGTTGTCACTCCGAAGGGGTCAAACAGACATGAGTATATTCTGGTAGTGATAGACTATTTCACAAAATGGGTTGAGGCCCAATCTTACGCCGTGCTAAAAGCATTGCACGTTGCCAAGTTTATCAGAAACAACATCATCTGTCACTATGGGGTCCCGAATGAGATTATTTCGGACAATGGTTCTCACTTCAAGAAGGAGGTGATCAACTTGTTGGAGAAGTACAACATGGCTTTTTATAAGTCATCCACATATCGACTGCAAACCAACAGAGCTGTTGAGGCCGCCAACAAGAACATCAAACACATTCTGCAAAAGATGGTGGAAACCTACAAGGACTAGCCAGATAAGCTACCATTCGCTCTTTGGGGCTATCGGACTTCAATTCAAACTTTTACTGGAGCAACTCCGTATTCTTTGGTCTATGGGATGGAGGTTATTTTGCCTATTGAAGTTGAGGTTCCGTCATTACGGGTTATGGCTGAGTGCCAGATAGCTGAGGCAGATTGGCAACGAAGCAGATTCAAAGAACTCATGTTGTTTGACGAGAGAAGGCTGAAAGCACTGTATCATGTCCAGGGTTATCAACGAAGAATTTCCAGGGCTTTCAATAAGAAGGTTAACTCCAGGAATTTGAAGGAAGGGGATTTGCTGCTTAAAGACAACCGAGCTCCCATCCACGACCCTAGGGGCAAGTTCAGACCTAATTGGACTGGTCCTTATATCATCAAGTTAATCTAGTCAGGTGGAGCTGTCGTTCTTATGGACTTAGATGGCCTTGAGTTCTCCCAGCTGATCAACATGGACAAGTTGAAGAAATACTATCCCTGAGTGGCTCGCTAGGCTGAAAACCCGAAAGGGCGACCTAGGCAAAAATTAGAGAATGAAAAATTTGAAATAATAAAAACTGAGCTCGCAAGGTTGAAAACCCATAAAGGGCGGCCTTGGCAAAAGTTAGAGCGCAAAAAGAGAGTGTTAATACACGAGTGAACCCGAACCGAACTACGCAAGGCTTGATTCCTATCTTTGGGATACGTAGGCAACTTCATTATGAAGTCCAGCCATAAACACTTCCAAATCGACTTTGTTCATGTGATCATGTTGGTCATCTTCGTCTGTTCTACATTCAAGAGCTCGATTGTGATCTCCAGTGCAGTGCTATTTAGACTAGGGGCAACTTTCCAGTTGTTGGGGTCCGGGGTTGTGCATCTCAAGGATAGATCTCAGGCGTATCCAGTTTTGATCCATATCGAAAATGGTTTTGAAAAGTTTTAATAAAAGTTGATTTTGCTCAAATTAATCTTTTTATAACTTAGACCATTTTTGAACCAAACAGAAAATTTTCAGTACCCACAACCTTCAATTTCATTGATTTTAGTACAAAGTTCTCCTACTCTTGAATACAAATTGAAGTTTCTTCTTATTACATTCATAAAGAAAACTCAAAAGTACTGATTAAAGCAAATAAACTCGGGGCATAGTCAGGTGTTCCTGCGTCGCTTCCCAGAGCTTGTGGAAGCCTCTGATGCCAAAGTAGGCCCAACCTGCGCCTCTTCATCGAGCCAAGCTATGCACTCATCAGAAAGGGCACAACTGAAACTGGGAGCGGGGGCCAGAAGCTGTCTCGTCCTCCATGCTGTGGCATACCAAGCTAGCTGTGCGCTTCAGACTGGAAATGCAGTAGGGTACTCTATCCCCTCTTCCGGGCAAGTCTGCTCATGTCCCAATTGGCGCTGGAATCGAAATGGGAAGTAAAAGACACAGTGTGTCAGGCCAATCATCTGAATGCCCAACTGGCGAGACATGTTGTAGCTCATCGTTGGCAGATTAAGCCAGGGGCAGCACCAAGCAATGTTGACAGTGGATAGGCTACACATCCATTCGCACCACTATCCCTTATTTGGGACGTCAACTAATGGTTGCCGGAAGAAATAGCCACGTACTGAATATGTTGGGCATAAGTCCACTACTTTCAATTTGTCCATCAACCATATCTTGGAAGGGATGAAAAATAGGAGAGATTAAAGAATAGAGAGGTGTACGTGGGGAGAAAAGTGAGAAAAAGTTTTGAGGGAAAAACAGAGCCTGAGGGCCGAGTGATGTGAGAAATATATGTGAGATAGGGCGGGAAACATTACCTGTAAGAGTAGTGGACTTCCGACGAATCTAGTCATCTCCCGGCGACGGAAAGCATCCAAACCCATCAGAGTCTCAGTTAGTGTCATGCCAATGCAGCTCTTGCCCTCTTTCAAGCCCTGGGCAACCTCAATCAAACGGACACTAGATCCTCCAAAGCCTGGGGCAAGCAAGAAATAAGACAACATGCATAAATAGAGGGCCTGTCGCCGAAAACTCTGCAAAAGATGGCCGCCGCGGTCACTGGCGTCAGAAAATCGTTGGATCAAGCTTGGAACATCCAGTTCTCCGTTGCGAATCAAAGACTGAGCGTCATGCAAAGTAAGCCCACACATCCGTTCTAGAGCTTGGATGTGGCCAAAATGGAATTGGGGCAAGATCTCTTCATCGCGCTGAGATTCCATCAAAGCATGGAAATCTTCAAAAGTGGGACACATCTCTTGTCCGCCAAAGCTAAAAACATGAGTTACCAGATTCCAACATCTAGCCACAGCATGGAGGAGCAGAAAACGCAGCGGGGTGCGGCTCAGTGTGAATAGTGCATTTATTCGAAAACCTCAGAAACTTAACTTTTTCGAGCCATCCAAGTTTACAATCCAATTTGTGAGGTTTTCGGCAAGAAATGCTTCCATTTGGGGGGAAATGGAGTTGAAATGAAGGAACCACGGAGTTGGAACCTTTATAGAAGGTAAGGCATTGAGTGGAGGACAGGTGTTAACGTTTCAGAGGTTTTGCCATCGATGGCCGGCAGCAGCACATTGATGGCCGGCAGTGGCTCATCAATGGCCGACAGGGGCACATTGATGGCCAGCAGGCCATTACCCATGGTCGGCAGGCCATTCCCCATGGCTGGCAGTCCCTCGGTGGTGCTCACGGACCTCCTATGTGAAGATTCAGTTGTTTTCAATAGTTGCATTCTGTTATCGGTATTTTTCGGGGTCTTGTTTTGGTTCTTTTCAGGCTTGAACATGTCTGTTTAAGTTGTAACTATTTAACTTTGCTTATCGAGTTGTATGCACTTTACTTATCGAGTTGTATGTAGTTTGCTTATCGAGTTGTATGCATTTTGCTTATCGAGTTGTATGCATTTTGCTTATCGAGTTGCACTTGTGTTGTTTATCGAGTTGTTTTGTTCTATTCAGTTATTAGTTGGTTTGCTACTTGATTAAGACTAATGCATTTTGAATGTGCAGTTTTCAAACAAAGATCAATCTCATTTTCGTAACGTGCGATGCGATACGATGCTTAGAATGTAAAATGCAACACTTTTTAACCAAAAAGTTGTTTTCATTCCCATCATGGTTTCTTTTGCAAAAGAGTACAAGTTTTAAGAAAATAAAACTGCCTAAGGCTGTACAATGTGCAAAAACTACAAGCAAGAAGAAAACAAAGCAAAAGCGTCTGAACTGGTGCCGTCTATCTCAAGATCGAGAGGCCCTTTTCATCTTCTTCCTCGGTCAAGCGACCTCTGGAGCACTGTTACCGTCGGCGCCATTATCTGAGTCTGAAGCAGAGCCAGAACCGGAGCCCTCCTCAGTCTCTTTACCCTTGCCCCCAACTGAACCTGAGTCGGGACGCTGTCTCTATCCCCAAAGGACTCTGAATGTGCACTTGCCACCTCAGCCTCCTCGCTCGTCTCATCATCATTATCACCTAGAACGGGCTCTGAAGGGTCACTCTCGCTGCGGGTGCCTCTAGCTCTACCTCGGTTGCGCGTCTGAGCCTGTCTCCCTTTCCTCTCTGCTGCTAGGGAAGGCGCTGAAGGTCCTGCCTCTACTCCTGCTGGAGTGTATGACGGGGCTGGCATCTCAAAAGGAATCTGAAAAGGGCAATTTATGAGAATGCATTAGTCTGTGTACATGGGATGAAAAAGATGATGTGCCGTGAGCAGTAAATGATTACAGATGATGTGCTATGAACTGTGGATGATTGCAGTGTATGTATGCCGTAGGCAATGTGTGGGAACAGTGTACCGATGCCGTGTTTTTGTGCAATGTGTCAGATCAGTGAATCTTGGAGTAGTTGCAGTGCTAATGTGTTAGCAGAAAAACTTTATGGCGTGAAATGCAAATTGAAAAATTACTGGGATCCGGTAAAGGCTGAGCAAATCCATGCTCGTCTGCACCATGTCTGTTAAGGAAGCCACAAGCTTAAGGGCCTGCCCTGTGTACTCAATGGGTGCCTGTAAGTGCATTGAAGTGATCAGTATTCTATAAAGCATACTTGAAAGGAAGTAAATATGCAAAATGAAAAGTTTGGTACATACCGGAGTCGGGCCTCGAACCCCGACAAGTACGTGACCAGCTGGTGGAGGCTCGATGGGGATCTGGCAGGGCTCCCTAGAACGTCTCCGATGAGTCACTGTAGTAGGCAGCTCTGGCCATCTAGTCTCCTGCCTCGCCTCAGGATCTCTCCTCCTACGAGATTCGGTCACTCTGTCTCTCCCTCTCGCAGCTGGAACTCTAACTCCCTCACCTCCTCGAATGCCAGTCAGAGGCAGCATCAGATACGTCTGAATAAAGGTCGCGTAGTCACCCTCCATGCTAAAAAGGTCTGCATCTAGTCCTACCATGAACTGGATCACCTCCTCCTCAGAAAGTTTGTGTGTCTCTCTCATAGATGTCGGGGGTGCCATTGGTATAAACGGGGCAGGCAAGCTCAAGGTCTGACGCACGAAGCGCTCGGTCAAGAACCAAGCGCGGTAGATCGGTCCCTCAAAGAGGATGTGGTAGCGAGCCACGACCCTAGCGGTCTCATATGCGAATTTGGCCTCTGACGGTATCACGTCCCACAGCTGCCAGGCGATCTGAGGATGAGAAAATGAACAGATGATTAGTCGTTATCAATTGAATACTGTGCGTATTAAACTAGTTAAAAAGCAGTGTGACTACGTTTTGGGTTACCTCGCGCGTCGTGACCGTGTCAAAATACTGTCGGAAGAACATGAAGCTCTCCTGAGTCCTACGACGGAGCAGGCCGTCATACACCCGAGAGAATGGGACTATCGTAGGGGTCTCCACTATGGGCTCTAGGCAAGAATTGGGAAGTAAGCGTACACCCATAGCTGCAAGGAAAATGTGATCAATACAGTGTATAAACAGTGTACAGAAAATGCAGAGAGCAGAATGCAGTACAATGCGTAGAAAGTGCAAGTTTAGAGCAGAGATTAGACTTTGTGTGTGCAGTGTTTAGTATGTAGTGCGCGGTGTGAACAGTGTACAGAAAATGCAAAGCAGAAAGCATACAGTGTATGAGCAGATACAGAGAATGCAGAATAGAGAGTATATGTGTTGGACAAATGTAAAGCAAGAAATGCTAAGCAAAAATGTAAAGTGAAGAGGAGGGAACTAAGCTGTGTACCTCCCAAGCTCGCCAGTAGCCGCCGATCAAGGTCCCGCACATCCGGGAGGTCGAGCTCATGTATCTATAGAGAGTGGTGAGACCAGCTCCGCCCCAGTCGTAGAACAGGACTTGCTGCAGCACCACCAATGCGCTCAGAAATATAAACCGACGGTATTCCACCTATTTAAGAACAAGGTGGTACCGAAGAGGAACATGAGAAAGCCCCTGGCGAACTGTTCGGTCTACTCAACGGTCTCAGGCTCGACTCCTCTGAACTGCTCCTCAAACCAACTGTATCAGACCATGCCTGCCCGAAGTGTCGGTGGCTGTGCCTCAAGTAGTGCAGCCCATACAGCCTCCCACTCTCCCATGTCATGATCGAGGGGAATCGGATCACCTCCTACACCTAAGCCAGTGATCATGGCGAAGTCGTAAGGAGTCATCGTCATCTCCCCCGCGGAGGAGAACTGGAAAGAGTTGGTGGTTTCCTACCACCTCTCCACAAGAGCCCTTAAGAGAGGACGGCTCACTATGACTCGTGTCAAACTGGAGCAAAACAGACCAAGGCAAGTCCCGTCGATGATATCACGGACCCCGGCTGGAAGCTCCTCATACTAATCCCGAGCAGTCGTGGTATCGTAGCCTCGAAAGGAGTGGGATCCATCCTGTGTTAATGCATGTGATGCAATTAGATCAAGCAGTAATGTATGAAGTACAGTTGAATGTGAAGCAGCAGTGTATGAAACACAGTCAGATCAAGGCATGTGAGGCAATCAAATCAAAACAATGCAAGAAATGCAACAGTTAACGGTGGTATTGCAGAAAAGTGAAGTATGTACCTCTACGGCTATGGCCGACAAGTGAGACATAGGCTCTCTCAATAAGAGGTCGTCTGGCACGTCCTCGGCGAAATCAGTGAAGGCCTTGATGTCTCTCGCAACAGGTATAATGTGCGTCTCGGGGTGGTACCTTGTCGCATCGAATGGGCGAATGCTCGGCGGTAGTGGCTCGGGCTCAACTGCAGACTCGGCCTCAAAGTCCGCTACAAACTCTGCTGGAGGCAGTGCGGGGAAGCCGCCATCATGAGGGATGTCGTCAGCCATCTGAAATGGATGCAAAATGAGCAAAAAATGAGCAAAAATACGAAAAATAATGAACTTTGAATAAAGTAAACCCTAGGAGAGAAAAAAATCAAAGAAAGTTGAAAACCCAGGAAAAGTGTACTAACCTTGGGAGAAACTCAAGGGAAATCAACCTTGAATGGTGGAAATGACGGAAGAGGCGTCGAAATCAAATTCTGATCAGTTCAAATCGAAGAGAACGAAAGGGTTTTTGGGAAGAAAATGTTTCTAGGGTGTTTGGAAACGCATAGATGTGTGGATCTAGAGAGAAGGCACACCTAGAGAGCAAGGGAGATGATTTTCGTGCAAGGGTTTGTAAGGAAATAAAGTGATTTTGCCTCTACTTAAAGAGCCACGACTGAAAGGACAATTCTGCCCCAATCGGCCATCGATGGCTGGCAGTGTACAACTGATGGCTGGCAGTGGCCACTGATGGCCGGCAGGGGGCCGGCGGCATCCCCTGATGGCCGGAAAGCCTCCACCAGCTCCCTTTGACCTCCTGCCTTGGGATGTGTCCTTGGATCCCAAGAAATGCAAGGTGTGCTCAAAATTTGATTTAAAATGCCTCTGCAGAAGCCCGGAATCATGTTCTCAATCTGCGGTGGCCATCGCCCATCAACCCGCACAAGGTGTATCCTTTCTAATACATTGCAACTCTTCCGTGGGGTAAACCGGAAGTTGCCTTCAAGTTTTCTTTATTGAGCATGCTTTTGTTGTCACATAGCATTTGCACGTTACGTTGAACATGCATTCTAAATTGTTGCATAGACCATGCATTACCATTTTGCATTGAATATGCGCTTTTGTTTATCTTGTATTGAATATGCACTGTTGTTTATCTTGCATTGAATATGCATCGTTGATTATCATGAATTGAATATGCATTGTTGGTTATCTTGCATTGAATATGCATTGTTGATTATCTTGCATTGAATATGCATCGTTGATTATCTCGCATAGAACATGCTTCGGTTCCATTTCTTGCGTGTTGAGCATTGAGCATGCCTTGGCATCGTGTTGCGATCCTTTGTCTCGCATGAGATATGCATTGTATGGCATTGTACCTTTCAAGTTTCTTTCTCATACATGCACGATATTGTATGTAAGGTTCATTCAGAGGAATTCCGGGTAACACCATTCCTCTCCCTTACCCTGTTAGTTAGAAACACCTCAGTACGCCCGGTGTTTACACTAGCACCTTGTTAGAAGCGTTTGGACCGTGTGCTCGACGCATATACCTCTTTGCTTTGGTTAGAAACATTGGAACGTGTTTTGATGTTTATACCACTCTTCGGTGTTTACACTATTTCCCTTCCCTCTCTCGTGTGTGATACGCTACGAGGTGTACCTTTCCCTCTCTTGCGTATGATACGCTGAGAGGTGTTTCCCTTCCCTCTCTCAGGTGTGATACGCTGAGAGGTGTTTCCTTTCCCTCTCTCGCGTGTGATACACTGAGAGGTGTACCTTTCCCTCTTACGCGTGTGATACGTTGAGAGGTGTTTCCCTTCCCTCTCTCACGTGTAATACGCTGAGAGGTGTACCTTTCCCTCTCTCGTGTGTGATACGCTGAGAGGTGTTTCCCTTCCCTCTCTTGCGTGTGATACGTTGAGAGGCGTACCTTTCCCTCTCTCACATGTGATACCCTGAGAGGTGTTTCCCTTCCCTCTCTCGCGGGTGATACGCTGAGAGGGGTTACCCTTCCCTCTATCACGTGTGATATGCTGAGAGGTGTGCCTTTCTCTCTGTCGTGTATGATACGCTACGAGGTGTTTTGTTTGAGACTTCGGGTATTCTCGGTAGTCGTTTTTGCCTTTTCCTGCGTGACGCGTAGTTAAGCTTGCTTAATTTTCTTGTATCCTTTCGGTTGAAATGTGTGAGACTGTTGTGACTTGTTGATTTGCTTAAAATGTTGTATTTATTTTGCATAAATGCTTCATTACAGCCCTCTTTGCATAATCATAAGTTATGCTCTTGCATCATGCATATCACTGGCATTTTGCCCCAGCCTGCAGGCGCATCTCTATATTGTTATATTAAATGTATGTCTGAGTCTTCGGCCTTCTCAAAAATGAGTCGTCTCTGGGCTTTGACATTCACTTCCGTCATTTCATGACTTCTGAGTTTTGTCAAAAAGGGGCAACTATAGACACCCCATTTTTGGCCATCCACACGGCTTGGATGTGCTTGCAGGTACATCCGGTGACAAGTTTGATTGCTCGCTGAGTGCTCGACTTTCGCGACGGAATGCTCCAGGTTTGATCATTCCAAACCCTATTTCCATTCTGTCTCATTTCTGGACCATATGTTGGTCTTTGCTTTGTGATGTCCTTGATGGCCTGTCGGCCATCAGAGAGGGCTGCCGGCTGTAGACATCCCCGAACGCCCCGGGAGGGATGAGTCCCGTTTTGTTCATTTGCGGTTCACTACAGTTCGGACTCTCAAATTGTCACGGTTCTAAGTCTGAACCAAAGAGTCCAAATTCGGCAAATCGTTTTGAGAAAACAGATTTTGAAAGAAGTGCCAAACATGGACTGTTTTGCCAGATACAGAGTCGCCACCCAAATGTTTATTTTGGGGAAATTTAGGAAACCCTGACTCGTTTGCCTAAGGCCACGTGTCCGTCATCACCAAAGTTGCCTCGGCTCGGGAACTTGGGTATGATTGGGGAAGGTCACTTCGTGAGCACCCCTGCTCGCCCGATCAAAGATCGGCCTCTACTAGCCATGATATCTATTTTTGAAAACATTATGCGTTCTTATTCCGGTTATTAGCCTAGATTTACTATGTGATGCGCACAACATACAAGTATAGACTAGATCGTCTGTATTGGAAAAAAACATTTCATGTTTATTATTATTTTTTAAAGTGGTTTGACGGTGCTACCCGCAAGTAGGTTAAGACGTGGATTTGCCACCCTCGGGTGGGCTTAGAAAACACATGATTTTGCCACTATCTAGTGGGCTTAAAACACACATTTGATGAATTGTTCCAATCCAAATAACCCAACCTTCACCCACAGGCATTCAGGCAGTTATATCACATAAGCAAATAGCCTCATGGTAAGCATGCTATTCATGGCAGTCACTCACACGCATGCAAGGATGCTAAAACATAAAACTTACCGAGTACTCCAAGCCAAAACAGAAGCTCATTAGAAATCCATGCATGATCCTAATTATACAGAAATGCCTAATGCAACACATGCAAAAATGCAACTATAGCAGGCTCGGCTATTCTAAACATGGCATATGAAATGCTACAGCTAACATGTATTCAACTTGGAATTGAAAATACAATGCAGTTAGTATGATGCGCCGAGCCCGGTGCATGCAAAACAGATGAATGAATGCAAACATGCTATCATACTGTATGCTAATTGAAACATGCCCTAATTTAACCATCATAAGCGGGTAAATAAAAGGGAGAAAGACGTGGGATTGGAAGACATACCTCACACACACGCACACTTATTACAGTTGTGCCCTCGCTCGGAGGGTCCGAATAAATAATACAGTCCCGAATAAATAATTACAGTCCAAATAATTACAAAATCCTAATTAATTAACAAATTAAATTAGGAAAGCAATAAATTGGCATGCAAGCCAGGGACTGCCTCAACTCTGCTCCGGATGATGGATGATGCATGCTTGGGTTGCCTTGTGCAGAGAATCCCTCGCGATGCCCCGGTTTGCCTCTGTTTGCAATTGTTCTTGGAATGCGTGCCAAGCTCCGGAAGGCTGTCAATTTCTGATTTGCTGTAACAGAGAGCAACAAAGGGGCATGGCAAAGTATTTTCACATATGTATGTATGACTACTCTTCAGGGAGTGTAGTCCTCTGTCCTCATGCCACCAACACGCATATCGATGCATGATGGCCAAGAAGTCGAATTGCACGACTCAATATGAAATGAATGCACATATAAACACAACAAAACCTAAACTCCATCATGGATAATCCGGAGTGTTGGTGACTGGGAATTGAGACACGTTCCGTCACTTGAAGTACGAAACGCCCCTCGTTTCCCGTGTTCAGGCTAACTCCTATCCCAAGCACAATGCGATATGCATGACATGCATGAATGCAACTAATATACAACCTAGCATGCACAATGCTATGAGATGGCATACACAATGCACAATGGACTTACACCAACATGAGTGGACCTCAGCCACACTCACATCAGTGGCCATACGATGAAAATGAGATAACTCGAAATGCGTGCCCACGTGCACGCGAACCGGGGATCGACCCTAAGGCACCAAATGGGGTATGAAGTTAGGATTTGACTCTCTCATTGCCAAAGAAATCGAACCCTTGCACTGCACATCTTTCACCACCAAGTAAACAATCAGCGGCGCCCAAGTCTTAAGGACGGTCAAAAATGGGATGTCTACATGTGGCAAGGCCAGCTCTGCCCCAATCATAGAAGAGCACCCAAGGAAGGGTCACCAAGGTGCTCAACAGATATAAGCCGACGGTGTTCCACCTGTTCGAAAACAAGGTGGTACTGAAGACAAACATCTAAAAGACCCTAGCATACTGCTCTGTCTCCACTACGGTCTCGGGTTCACTCCTTCTGAATCACTCGGCAAACCAAGTGTATCTGACCATACCTGTCCGGTATATGGATGGATGCGCTCCCAGTAGCTCAAACTAGGCCGCCTCCCACTCCCCTATGTCTGAATCAAGAGGAATCGGATCACCCTCTACTTCTAAGCCGGCGATCATGGCAAAGTCATAGGGAGTCATCGTCAACTCTCCTGTAGTATAAAAGTGGAAGGAGTTGGTGCAAGCGCTCCCAAAAAAGGATGGCTCGCAATGACTCGCGTCAGGCTAAAGTAGAATAAGCCGAAGCCTGTCTCGTCTATGATGTTGCGAACTCCAGCGGGGAGCTCATCATACCAGTCTCACGCAATAGTAGCTCCATACCCAAAACAGGTATGGTATTTTACAATTAGTGACCGAACCCAAAACAGTGCACATGCAAGCTTAAAATACTATGCAAAATAAGGCCTAAAGAGAGGTTTAAACACAAATAGTAAAAAGGGAGCTTCAAACAGCAAAAGTCCCTTGATCAAACATGAAGAGGGGGTCAAAATAAGGCTATTTACAGTTTGGATCAGAGCCCAAAAACGCAAGCACAAGGGGCTAACAAAACATGCAAAAGTAAGGCCAAAAGAGGGATGAAGAGGCAAGTGACAAAAGGAAGCCTCAAACAGTGAAGAGTCGTTCAAAAAATTTTAAGAAGGGATCAAAATAAGCCACTTTTCAATTTATAACCAAGCTCAAAACAGTTTACAAATGAGCCTAAAATACTATGCAAGAAAGAGGCATACAAGAGAGGTAAAGAAGCAAGTGGTAGCTAGAGACCTTAAACATGGAAGGACCCTAAATTAATCATGAAAAAGACATCAAAACATAACTATTTTCAGTTAGGGTCGGAGCCCAAAAAAGTAAGCAAGTATGGCTTAGATGTAGAACAAAATAAAGCATAAAAGAGGGAGAATGAAGACTCACCCTTGTAGACCAAGCTTCAGCAGCTCTTGGCTTGAGAAAAGGTGCTCCTAAGCTCTGGAAAACCAGCTCCAAGTGTTAGAAAGGATGGTGGTGGTGTGGTGCTATGTGGTGGTGTAGAAAGGGATGTGGGATTTGAGGGGTTTTGAGGGTTGGAGTGTTGAGAGAGAGAGATACAATATAGGAGGCTTAGACAAGATTTTCTAACCCTTCAAATGGGAGCTGGAGGGCTTGGATATATAGGCAAAAGAGGGGGGAAAAAAGGGGGGGAATGAAATTCAAATTTCTCCCCAAAAGTTGGCCCTCCCGGATACAAAATCTGGGGGGAAACAGAGGGCATTTTTGTAAAGTACCTGGAGAGAGGATCATGGCCGGCCGGTTTCCTAGGGTTTAGGTGGCCGGTCGGCCTTCCCCATGGCCGGTCGGCCAAGGGTCAAAAGGGTCAATGAAGGTTAATGGCCGGCCATGCCAAAAGGAGGGCCTCTCATGTGTGCACAACACAACCACGTGGTCAAAAACTAGAGAGAATGAACCAGGAGAGAGAAAAGGCCACTTTTAGGAGGGTTCAAAAGGGTCACACACAATTACTGGTCGTCCATATGATATTGGTGGCCTCCTAGGTGTGTACAACACAAATATGTGGTTTGGGGCAAGAAAAAGTGGCCTTAGGGTGGTCAACATTGGCTTTCAAGTGGGAAAAACGGGCGACGGAGGGCGATGGAGGAATAAAACATGGTCGTCAGAACAATTGCTGGCCTTCCACCCTTCTACGACCTTCCTAACAATGAAACAGAGGTCCCTGCCAAAAATGAACTCAAACCGATGCAAAATGGAGGTTCGGGGGCCGAAACGCGCAGCCCAAGGCCCCGAAAACTGACTGTTAGGCACCGGAAGTGGTGTTCAACCACGAAGTTGGTTTTTCGGACCGCAGTGTCCTTCAAAAGGGAGTAAATAAGATGCATGCCAAAAACCAGAGCAAACGGAGGTGGTTAAGCGGTCCCGAACCGAGGAACACGGCCAACGGCTCCGAAAAATCGGAAACCGGACTCCAAACGGGCAAAATGGCCTACGACCATGAAACATAGCCTACGGCCACTGAGAGATGATCTACGAGACCTCTCTCTCCCTTCTGGAAGAGAAACAGAGAAAATCGAGCCTGGTTCGCGAACCGAGGCAAAGCACGCAAGAGCCCCGAAGTTCGGAGGCAAGGCCCGCAGCTGAAACTTTGAAACCTCAGAACGAGCACAATATGCAACATCACCAAGCACTCAATCGGTGACGTCTGAGTCTTAAGGTCGGTCAAAAATGGGGTGTCTACAGTTGCCCCTCTTTGACAGAACTCGGAAGTCATAAGTGACGGGAGTGAATGTCAAAGCCCAGAGACGACCCATTTTTGACAAGACCGAAGACTTAGACAAACATACAAAATAACAAAGATGTGCGCACAGGCATGCTCGCAGGCAGGGGCAAAATGCAAAATGATATGCACAAAGCCGAATATAGCTCATGATCATGCAAATGTAGCAAGCTGTAATGGGGCAAGTATTCACAAATAGATGCAACAGTTTTAAGCAAGAATGCAAAGCAACAACTACATTTCATGCAATTAGGAATGCAGAGAATTTATTCAATTCTCGTCGCGTCTCACACGGAGAAGATACGATACCTGCACGATTCGTCTGGTCGCACCAGCCTCAAATGAACCGTACATACAATATCGTGCCTGCAAAAGAAAGAAACTCAACAAGCACAACAGATCTAACAACATAGGTTCAATGTGATATCGAATGCAGACAATCGCGGTGCCGATGGAAAAATGCATCGCAATGTAGGAAGGAACGCGCGTGACGACGCGAGTTTGAGCACGGAGGCTCGGTGATATCAAAGAGTCGTCCATAACAATGCAAGTATGTTCATGAGAATGCAAGTCACGTGCATGATAATGCAGAACAAGCGTAAACCAGGATGTATGTTTGTCCCAAAACAATGAGCAAGGAAATGCGCGTTTCGGCGAGGGTGACTCGATCGCGGCCTCCGGTTCACCTCCCGGAGAGGTTACAACATGTTCAAAAGGATATATCTCGCTTTCAATGAGTAATGATGAGACACGCATCGGGAGTTGAAGCAGAGGTTCCGGCGGAGCGATTTCGGAACAGAAAATGCACTTCTCTTGTACTTTATACTCTGTATCATGCACTTTGCCCTCAGCACTTCGTATTCTGCTTTGTTTTCCACAGTTGTGGTTCTATGTGTATTTCCCGACATTGGCCCCGGAGTTGGTGGTAGAGGGACCTCTCGTGACCCCGTACTCACTTGTATTTGAAGGCCAGCACCGGCCAAGACCTCGGGAGTCTCTCCTTTATTTGCGGCAGTACTTTGACACGGTGCGGTCGACGAAGGTATTTCAGAACTCTCAGTTCTTTCTGTTTTCATCTTTGATTTGTCCTGTACATTTTCGATTTCTACTTGGTTTATGCGTCTATTATCCGTAGATTACATGGCAGCCTTGGGCGCCTTTAGGTGAAGGTCTCCAATTCCAGTTTGCCGGAGCGTGGGGTGTCTCCCGGTACAGGATCCTGTTCGAAGGGCCAGTTGGAAGGGCCTGGTTTTTGGGGGACCACTTCTTGCGTCAGGTCTGGGGGTACACTTCTCAGGACCCTCCCTCAGCACCCCCAGTCGATACGCGAATTGCTGATAGGCTCTCTTCTCGGGATGTTGTTAGTGCTATGCTGGGTACTGATGCTTTGCTACATCTTGAGGAGGGGGGTTACGCTACTTACCGTCACATATACCTGATGCCTCCATTGACGGGAGTTCGTACTTCGACGATGAGGCCTACTGGCATGCCATCTTCGAGCCAGGCCCGGGCTTGGGCTGCAGACGCCCCTTCCACCAGCAGGGCTGGTACATCTAGAGGTGGGGGTGGATTGGTTCCCCCGATTCCTCCGACTTATCCTCATCCTGGATGGTCGGACATGTCGACCGAGTTGATGGGGTGACAATATGGGACTACCTTTCCGATTCCGATCCCGATAGAGCCTCCGATGCCCGGCCATTGATATGTTAGAGACCCCTACTCACCACCGGTATGTTTTACGGCTTTGATTCATTACTCAGATACTTGGACGTTCATTCCTTTACTGATACCCTTGCCTTTGCATCTGCAGCCCCCTGTTGAGTACGTGGATCAGGTGCTCGAGATGGTAGCCTCACTTGAGGGGATGGTCCTTCGGAGGGAGGCGCAGTTGTCCATCATGGGCTTCCAGATACCCTTTAGTTTTCTGGCATTTATCATACTTCTGATGATATGCTGATTTCTACTGCATTGATAGGCTACTTGTGTAGAGCACATCTGACACACACCTCACTTATACATTGTGTTTACATGTACCCACTTCATGTAGTTTTCTTGTATCTGCATCTGATGTACATATTTGGACTGATGTATTTAAATTGAACTCTTTATTCTCAGATGCCCCCGGTATATGCTCAGCTACAGGCCGGGCCACCTGGGCCTTCTCGGGGAGGTGGACCATCCAGGCCTTTTCGAGGAGCTGGCCCATCCAGGCCTTTTCAAGGAGCTGGGCCATCTGGGCCTTTTCGAGGAGCTGGAGGGGGGGTCGACTCGTAGACGCAAAGCACACATTGTAGAGGAGGAGCCCGGTGAGGATGAGGAGGAGGAGGCTGCAGATCGTCAGTCGGAGACATCTGCTGACAGAGAGGATGGCTCCGGTCTTGGTTCCGGGAGTGGAGGCAAGGCTGAGGGAGATCCCGAGGATGACGACTCCGATTCAGATGATGATGATGGCGATGGTGGCGGAGAGTCTATTCCGCAGAAGAGGGCAAAGAGGGCCTCTTATTCCTGCTCTTGAGAGCACAGATGCGGCTGTTTGCTGTTTTATTTATCTTTTTGCTAGTAGTCGTAGCACGTTGTACATTTATCAGGCAGTTTTATTTTTTGTAAAACTTGTGCCTTAGTCTGTAAAATGTTGTAACAAGCGAGGCATGATGGAATGAAACAGCTTTTGAAAAAGTGTTGTATTTTTTTAAACCCTTAGCATCATATCGCATCATTTTGCACCAAAATGAGATTGAATGGAAATGTGGCATTGTGCATTTTGCCCAGTCAGGTAGTGAACCGA
>NW_021025496.1:406362-589493 GCF_004153795.1 Camellia sinensis | reverse complement strand
CATGCGTGTGAGTGACTGCCATGATAGCATGCTTACCATGAGGCTAATTGCTTATGTGATATAACTGCCTGAATGCCTGTGGGTGAAGGTCGGGTTATTTGGATTGGAACAATTCATCAATGTGTGTTTTAAGCCCACTAGATAGTGGCAAAATCATGTTTTTCTAAGCCCACCTGAGGGTGGCAAATCCACACGTCTTAACCTACTTGCGGGTAGCACCATCAAACCACTTTAAAAAAAAATAATAAACATGAAATGTTTTGTTCCAATACAGACGATCCAGTCTATATTTGTATGTTGTGCGCATCACATAGTAAATCTAGGCTAATAACCGAAATAAGAACGATAATGTTTTCAAAATAGAATATCATGGGTTAGTAGAGGCCGATCTTTGATCGGGCGAGGGGGGTGCTCACGAAGTGGACCTTCCCAATCGTACCCGTCCTGAGGCCGCAGATCATTCAAGGATGCTAAAGCATAAAGCTTACCGAGTACTCCAAGCCAAAACTTAGGGTCTTTAGAAATCCATGCATGATCCTAACTATACAGAAATGCCTAATGCAACACATGCAAAAGTGCAACTATAGCAGGCTCGGCTATTCTAAACATGGCATATGAAATGCTACAGCTAACATGTATTCAACTTGGAATTGAAAATACAATGCAGTTAGTATGATGCGCCGAGCCCGGTGCATGCAATACAGATGAATGAATGCAAACATGCTGTCATACTGTATGCTAATTGAAACATGCCCTAATCTAACCATCATAAGCGGATAAATAAAAGGGAAGAAAGACGTGTGGTTGGAAGACATGCATCACACTCACGCACACTTATTACAGTTGTGCCCTCGCTCGGAGGGTCCGAATAAATAATACAGTCCCGAATAAATAATTATAGTCCAAATAATTACAAAACCCTAATTAATTAACAAATTAAATTAGGAAAGCAATAAATTGGCATGCAAGCCAGGGACTGCCTCAACTCTGCTCCGGATGATGGATGATGCATGCTCGGGTTGCCTTGTGCGGAGAATCCCTCGTGATGCCCCGGTTTGCCTCTGTTTGCAATTGTTCTTGGAATGCGTGCCAAGCTCCGGAAGACTGTCGATTTCTGATTTGCTGCAACAGAGAGCAACAAAGGGGCATGACAAAGTATTTTCACATATATATGGATGACTACTCTTCAGGGAGTGTAGTCCTCGGTCCTCGTACCACCAACACGCATATCGATGCATGATGGCCGAGGAGTCGAATTGCCCGATTCAATATGAAATTAATGCACATATAAACACAACAAAACCTAAACTCCATCATGGATAATCCGGAGTGTTGGTGACTGGGAATTCAGACACGTTTCGTCACTTGAAGTACGAAACGTCCCTCGTTTCCCGTGTTCGGGCTAACTCCTATCCCAAGCACAATGCGATATGCATGACATGCATGAATGCAACTAATATACAACCTAGCATGCACAATGCTATAAGATGGCAAACACAATGCACAATGGACTTACACCAACATGAGTGGACCTCAGCCACACTCACATCAGTGGCCATACGATGAAAATGAGACAACTCGAAATGTGTGCCCACGTGTACGCGAACCGAGGATCGACCCTAAGGCACCAAATGGGGTATGAAGTTAGGATTTGACTCTCTCATTGCCAAAGAAATCGAACCCTTGCACTGCACGTCTTTCACCACCAAGTAAACAATCAGCGGCGCCCCAGTCTTAAGGACGGTCAAAAATGAGGTGTCTACAGGTGGAAAGGCCAGCTCTGCCCCAATCATAGAAGAGCACCCAAGGAAGGGTCACCAAGGTGCTCAACAGATATAAGCTGACGGTGTTCCACCTGTTCGAAAACAAGGTGGTACCGAAGACAAACATCTAAAAGACCCTAGCATACTGCTCTGTCTCCACTACAGTCTCGGGTTCACTCCTTCTGAATCACTCGGCAAACCAGGTGTATCTGACCATACCTGTCCGGTATATGGATGGATGCGCTCCCAGTAGCTCAAACTAGGCCGCCTCCCACTCCCCTATGTCTGAATCAAGAGGAATCGAATCACCCTCTACTTCTAAGCCGGCGATCATGGCAAAGTCAGAGGGAGTCATCGTCATCTCTCCTGTAGTAGAAAAGTAGAAGGAGTTGGTGCGAGCGCTCCCAGAAGAGGATGGCTCGCAATGACTCGCGTCAGGCTAAAGTAGAATAGGCCGAAGCTTGTCTCGTCTATGATGTTGCGAACTCCAGCGGGGAGCTCATCATACCAGTCTCGCGCAATAGTGGCTCTGGCTTCGGCTGAAGTGCAAACTCCGCCTCGAGGTCAGCCTCAATACCTCCAGCTGCCTCGACAATGACTGGCTCATCCACCCTGGAAATAGGTGAAAATAATGGAGGAGTCTCTGGAGGAGCCCCATCATATGGTACATCGTCCGCCATCTGGAAATTGGGTGCAAAGCACGTGAAAAATGGAGAAAATAGGGTGAACTTGGAAAAAATCAACCCTAGGAGAGAGAAAATAGAAGAAAAAATCAAAGCCGAGAAAAGTGCACAGAACTTGAGAGAAACTCGAGGGGAACAAACCTAGAAGGGTGAAAATGAAGGAAAACGCGTCGAAATCAAATTTCAATCAGTTCAAAGTAAAGAGAAACAAGAGGGTTTAACGAATAAAGTTTGCATGGGGCGTTGGAAAACGCGTAGAAAGCCCAAATCTAGAGAGAAGGAGTGTCTAGAGAGAAAGGGAGAAGAATTTCGGCCTTAGAGTTATAAGGAAATGAGCCCTTGTCACTTATATTTAAAGACCCGAGCATGAAAAGTCAGTTTTGCCCCGAACTACTATCGGTTACCGACATGGAGCCGGCAAGGTTCATTTATGGCCGGCGGCCTTTGCTTGCGGCCAGCCAGTGGTCGGTAGCCCTCCTCTGAGTCTTGATGTTGTTTTGTGTCCTTCTTTCCCAAGAAGTGTAAGGAAGGTTCACTGTTGGGTCCAGATTGTCTCTACGGAAGCTCAAAATTGTACTTTGGCGCACGACGTTCGTCACTTGTCAACATGTGTATCCTTTTTAAACATATTGTAACTCTTCTGAGAGGTAAATTGGGAGTTGCCAGTGCATTCATTTTTGCCAAGATATGCTTTTGTTCCTTGCATAGAATATGCATTTCACGTTGTTGCATAGAATATGCATTTCACGTATAAACTACGTACGTGTCTTGCATTGGTTTTGATTCACGCATAGAATATGCTTTCGTTCTGAGTTCATGCATAGAAAATGCTCTCGTCTCATGCATAGAACATGCCTTCAACTAACATCGTATCTTGGTTGTTTGTCTTGCATAAAACATGCATGGTTATTGTATCGCACTAGTTTAATTCGTTTCTTTCTTCGTTTGCCAAAACAGACAAATGATACTGTATGTATAGTTCATTCAGAGGAGTTCTGGGTGAAGTTATGTGTGTCTCGGTAGGAGAACCCACACATTCATTTTGTACATCTATCGCACACATTCATTTTGTGCATCCATCACACATATTCACCTGTCTACTTTGTGCATCTATCACGCAGCTCTCTGTTTTATCTCAGGACGTGTGAAACACGGCCCCAAGCGTTTTTTGTTTCTCAAGACGCGTGAAGCGCGGCCCTGGGCGGGTTTCATCTCGGGACGTGTGAAACACGGCCCTGAGCAATTTTTGTTTCTCAGGACGCGTGAAACGCAGCCCTGGGCGGGTTTCATCTCGGGACGTGTGAAACACGGCCCCGAGCAATTTTTGTTTCTCAGGACGTGTGAAGCGTGGCCCTGGACGGGTTTCATCTCAGGACGTGTGAAACACAACCCTAAGAGGTTTTTGTTTCTCAAGATGCGCGAAGCGCAACCCTGAGCAGTTTTTGTTTCTCAAGATGTGCAAAGCACGGCCCTGGGCGGGTTTTATCTCGAGACGTGTGAAACACGACCCCAAGTGGTTTTCTCAGTTTCTCAGGATGCATAAAACGCAATCCTGAGTAGTGTTTTCTTTCCTCGTCTCTTGTTTTGGCGTAGTTAGAGTGTGTTTTAGTTCTTCTTGCATAGAACTTGTGTTGATTTTAGCTTGAAGTTGTTCATTTATATGTTATTATCTCGTTATCTCGCTTATTGTCCTGTTATTGCTTATTGCATCATCTCGCATGATCATAAGTTTTCAAAATAGCCAGCTTCGCAAAGCGTGTAAGTCCATCTGTCAGAGTTGCATTGTGCTTATCATTTACATATTGCCCCAAAACTACGCTAGTTTGATTTCTCGCGAAGGGATACGTACGTAGCCTGCAGGCGCAACCATTTGTTTCTGTCTTGATTGTTTGTCCAAGTCTTATGGCCTTGTCAAAATAGGTCGTCTCTGGGCTTTGACATTCACTCACGTCATTTCACAACTCCGAGTTCTGTCAAAGAGGGGCAACTGTAGACACCCCATGTTTGACGGTCCTTACGACTTGGACATCCTTGTATGTACATCCGATAATGAGTCTGTTTTCTCGCCAAGTGCTCGAAGTCCTCAACGGGATGCCTCAGCCTTAAGCCTTGCAAACCCTGATAGCCTTTCAAACCCTACTCCCTTTTGCCTCATTTTTTGACCAAGCCTATGTCCTTCAAGCCTATAGATTTTGGTGGCCTACCGGCCACTTTTTGAGGCTACCAGCCATCACTTTTGGACTACCAGCCATTGATTTGGCTTGCTGGCCACTAGTGTGTTTTGCAGATATTTTATGCCAGATGTGCCAGCTGTTTGCACAGGTGCATGCATCTATCCCCACGTGTAGAGTTGGATCTCCTTGAGGAAATTTCATGTTTTCTATATATAGGAGACCCATCTCTCTCGTAAAAAGGTTAGAAATTTTAAACTCAAAAATTTTCCTCTCTCTACAATTCTCTCTCTCTCTCTCTCTCTCTTTCTCTCTCTCTCTCTAGCAAATCTCTACACTTTAGCCTACAATTCCTTAACCTTTGTCTATACATTCTTAACCAAATCTTCTCATCTTTGAGATGATTTAGCCTCCAATTCCTTAACCTTTGCCTATACATCCTTAACCAAATCTTCTCATCTTTGAGCTGAGGTGTTCTTGAGCTTGGTTTGCGCTCTAGAGGGTGTACTTACTTGGTTTTGTTGCTTGGAATTACTCTTCTCTTCAAGAGGTATAAGGCTTTGCCTCTTTACTTGCTTTCTCTACTATTATTTCTACTATTTTTGGGCTATTAAAACTTTGTTTTTTTTTTTTGGGGGCAGAAGCTTAGGTTTATGGCCATTAAAGGTTGAGGGGTTGATAGCCCTTCTTTGTACCTTACTTTGAGGCCTTTGCCCTTGTGTTTCCCACCCTTCTACTACTTGTTTTTAAGCTTTTAAACACGGATTTTTAGAGCTTTATCAATGGCCAAAATCATGTTTTGAAGTTCAAATTTGGAGGGGTTAGCCTCCTCTCCTTGTGTCTTGTTTACTAGCCTAGTTTATGCTATGTTTTAGCTTAATTTTCTAGCCATTTATAGCTTAATTCCGGCATGTTTTAACCTCTGATTTGAACTATTTTAACTCTGTTTTAGGTTGGTTAAGTCATTTGAGTCTTGTTTTGCATGCTTCTAGGGTAAGTGTCCTCACAAGCTTGGTGTTTTAGGCTTTTAGACACTACTTGTTTGAGTTGATTGCATTGTTTTAGTGCTTTTCTCACTTAATTCTAGCAAGCATAATCTCTACGACCTCCCTCATTTCTTCACTCTTAGTTTGCTTCAAGGGTTGTTTCAACTTTGGGATTGTTTAAGTTTAAGATTGAGGTCCATGCTTAATGGTTTAATCCTCTTTTGGGAGTTCATTATCAACGGCATGACATCTCTCTCTCGCCTTAAAATACCCCTTGTTTGACACTTCCTTCTCTTTTAGAGGACTTAACTCACCAATAGACTTAATTGGTTAAAGAATGGAAGGGTAATTAAAAGGAGTAACTAAAAGTTGAAACTAAAAATTGTGCAAAGATAAGAATTTGATTGTGTCTTGGTGTGTTCAATCGGATGTTAATTGAACACATGGAACTTGGACCATTTCATACTTGCTAGTGATGAAATGATCCAAGTCTCCAAGGTGAACCGTTTCTCTTGATCTTTCATGAAAGGGAGGAGGTTTGTGTCTTCTTTTTTTTTCTTGCATTTATTGAACTTGTACTCTTGGGTTCACAAGCCATCATGCAATGAAATTGCTTGAATTGGTGGTTTGTGGCTTAGGTTCACTACTCCTTGGATTTGTTCATGAAAAGGAGGGGTGAGTCATGCAGACAATCCTTGAAAATACCCTGTATATGCTCTGTTTGACCTTAGTTGCAGCAAGATGAACCTAGGCATCAGTGGTCGGCAGGCCACTTTTCGTGGCCGGCAGGTGGCTGTGGACTCGCCTTTTTCACGCCCCCTTTCGGAAGGTTTGAAAAGAAGGCCTCACAGTTCGGACTCCCGCGATTCTGAATCTAATCTCACAAGTGCAATGTGAAACTAATAATCACCAAAAAGTCCAAATCCGGAAAATCTTTTTTGGAAAATCATTTTTAAATCAAATAATGCCAAAATTGGACTGCTTTGCCAGATACAAAGTCGCCACCTAAATATTTTTTATTTTGAGAAAATTTAGGAAACCCTTACTCATGCCGAAGGCCACGTGTCCGTCATCACTAAAGTTGCTTTGGCTCAGGAACTTAGGTACGAAGGGGGAAGGTCATGAATTGAGCACCCCCGCTCGCCCGATCAAAGATCGGCCTCTACTAATCATGATATGATTTTTATCAGCATTATGTGCTCTTATTCAGGTTAATAAACTAGCTTTACTATGTGATGCGCACAAAGCAAGTATAGACTAGTTTGCTCAATTTAGAACAATTTAGCTCATGTTTGTTTGCAAAAATGGTTTGAATTTGCCACCTCAAGTGGGCTTAAAGATGCGGATTTGCCACCAAACATAGTGGGTTTAAAACATGATTTGACACTCAACAAAGTGGGCTTAAAACACACAATCATTGAATCGTTTCAATCCAAACAAAAAGCCTTCATTCACAAGCATTCATGCAGTTAATCATTTAAGCACATAGCCTCATGGCAAGCATGCTAAACATGGCAACATTCACATTCATGCAAGTATGCTAAAGCATAAAAACTTACCTAGTACTCCAAGCTAGGAAAACATGAGTTAGAAAAATAATGCATGATTTCTAACTATACAAGATGCCTAATGCAACACATGCAATATGCAATTAATAGGCTCAGCTACTAATATGGCATATGGATCGATTTGAACAACATGCGGTTAAACACGTATTCAAATAAGATATTGAAATGGTAATGTAGTTTGAATGATGCGCCGAGCCTCGGTGTATGCAAGACAAAATGAATGGATGCAAGCATGCGATATGCTAATTGAAATATGATGCTCTTAAATTAACCATCGAAAGTGGTTAAGTAAAAGGGAGAAAGACGTGGGGTTGGAAGACATACACACACGCATGCACACTTATTACAACATTACTCCCTCGCGAATGAGGGTCTGAATGAATAAGCTAACCAACTAGCTACGCTAATTAAGCTAATTATTACAAACTGAAACTAATTAACTATTCTAGTTAACTAATTATTACAAACCGAAATCAAATAACTAGCTAGACTAACTAATTATTTACAATACTTAATTAGCTACAACTAATTAATTACAACATGCATCTAAGCTAGATATTTAAATGCTAAATAAGCTTGAAAATGCAAGGGAGGCTCATGCACGCGCTCGGTTTCCACCCGGAAAGCCACTGTTTTGCTTCTGCAAGCCTCTGTTTGCAAATTTGATCACTGAAAATTCTGCCAACTTCCAGAACACCTATGTTTCATCTTACCATCACATTGTGCAAAAATCACTGATGGCCGACAAAAAGGACAAGGGGCCGGTCAGCTACCATTAGTAGCCGGTCAGCCACTGGTAGTGGCTGTCGGCCACTGCTAGTTTAAACTTCCATGCTGCAACAAAGAGCAAAACAGTGTATTCTCGCAGGTTGTTTGTATTGTTTACCCTCATTATCATCACACAAGCTCAAAAGGGAGAAACTCTTGGCCCTCTAACCATCAATCAAGCAATTTCCATGCATGATGGCCAAGGGACCAAGTTTGTACAAGTTCAATACATGCACAAACAAGACCAAAATGGCCACCACCATATCATGCATGATCAAGGGTAATGGTGACCTAGGAAAATAACACATTTCATCACTTTGACTATGAAATGTCCCATTTTCCTTGTGTTCAAATTAATGTCATTTTTGAACACATGCAATGTAATACAAAGAATGCTTATCTTGCACACTTTTACTTGTCGATTTTTGTTTACTCATTTTAATTACCAAATCATCCTTTAATTCATTAAGTCCAATGGTGAGTATCCTCTAATGGAAAGAAGGCTCAAACCACAAGTTACTTTGGGTATGAAAGAGGCATTACACTGTTGGTAATGAACCCCCTAAGGGATTAAATCATTAGGTGTAACACCCCAATTCCACACTTAGGCAAACAAGTGGTTTGGAACCACTTTCAAAGAAAATCAAAAGTGAAGAATTGAGGGGGATTGCAGAGGTGATTAAGTGCTGGAAATGAATGATGAAAGCACTAAAACATGCAACCAACTCACACCAATGAGAGTTAAAGCCTTAAAACACTAAGCTAGTGAAGGAATTAACACTACAACCATGCCATACAAGGCTCAAATGAAACAAATAACCAAAAACAGAGGCAAAACAGCCCTAAATATGGTCTAAAACATGTTGGACTCAAGACACAAAAAGCCAAAACATTAAGCTAATGCATGGGGTTACACTACAACTATGCAAAACAAAACACAAACAAACTAACCAGCCCAAAACAGAGCTAAAACAGGTTATTTTAGAGGCTAAGACATGCTAGACTTGAGCTATGTTAAGCTAAAAAAACATGCTAACATGTGAAGCTAACTAGGCATGCAAATAAAACATGAGGAGAGGAGGCTAACCCCTCTAATTTTGGACTTCAAAATGAGTTTTTCACCACTGAAAAACCTCTGAAATTCAGTGGTTAAAAGGCTCAAAAAAGTTAATTTGAAAGTGATGAATAACACAAAAGCTTAGCAAACTAGTAAGCAAGAAGGGTGAACCACCCCCCACTTGAAAATGGCCTCAACCAAAATTTTTAGGTCATAAAAACAGTGGTTTTTTTTTTTTGGTTCAAAACCAGCCTCAAAACAGTTTAAAAATATGAGAAAACAAGTATAATAAACAAGTGAACAAAGCAAATAAACTACCTTTTGAAGCAAAGAGCAACTCTAGGCACAAATTCAAGCTAATACCACTTGTTAGAGCCCAAAACAAATCTCAGGGAACCTCAGCTCAAAGTGAAGTAACTTTGATCAAGGAAGTGTATGTAAAAGGGTAGAGAAAACTAGCTACGAAGTATAAAATTGTAAGAGAGAGAGAGAGAATTTTGTTCCAAAATTGCTAACCCTCAAAAATGGGGGAGGAACCCCCCTATTTATAGAAGCATCCCACCATACACATGTAGGCAGATGCAACTCATTGTGCTAACAGCTGACATAACTATTAACAAATATCTAAAAAAGAACACTGGCGGCCGTCAGCCACACTGGTGGTGGACCGAGCACACCCCTGGCCGACAACCAATTGTGGTGGCAGACAAGTCACCAAGAGGTTCCAGACTCAAAAACAACAAGAATTGGTCCAAAACCAAGCAAAGAAAAGGAAAGATTAAGAAGCTCAAAGACAGGGCGTTCCATCGAGGACTTCGAGTGCTTAAAAATAACACAAACAAACACAATCATCGAGTGCACAACCTTCATCTTTGGCCGGCTGGCCACTAATGCTAATTTCAGTAAAGTGTTGGTAAGATGAAGCAAAGTTGTTCTAGAAATGTTCAACTGTGCAAACAGATGCATTTGGGAGCAAAACAGTGGTCTTTTCGAGTGGAATCTAAGCATGCGCATGCACATCCCTCGTTTCCCGAGGCGGAGTAGTTAGTTGCTTAGTCTAATTGCCTATTTTTAATTACACTTGTGTTGTAATTATTTAATTATTTAGTTAACTAGTTAGTTAATTCAAGAGTTGTAATAATTAGTTAAGTAGTTTAGCTAGTTATCATTTTGTTTCGTAATAATTAGCTTAATTAGCTTTAGGTTAATTAGTTGCTAGTTAGCTTAGTTTATTCATTCGGACTCTCCTTTGTGAGAGCGCAATGTAATAATGTGTATGTCTTCCAACCCCACATCTTTCTTCATTTTATTTACTTGCTTATGATGGTTAGTTTAGGGACATCATGTTTCGATTAGCATTCTCCATGGTTGCATCTATCTATATTGCATGCATCCAAGCTTGGTTCATCATTTTAACTGCATTGTTGTTTCAATACTTCTTTGAATGCGTGCTTAGACCGCATGTTATCAAATCGATTCATATGCCATGTTTAGTAGCCAAGCCTATCTAATTACATATCGTATGTGTTGCATTAGTCATATTGCATAAAATTAAGATCATGCATTTTTCTAACTCTTTTGTTTATTTTGGCTTGGAGAACTAGGTGAGCCTTTACTCACTTTAGCATCTTGCATGAAATGTGAATGTTGCCATGTGTAGCATGCTTGCCATGAGGCTAATCGCTTAATTGATAAACTGCTTGAATGCCTATGGATAAAGGCTAATTTCTTGAATTGGAATAATTTGAGTAATGTTTATATGCGATCACTTTTTCAAGTGGTACATATTTCGAAACAATTTTCAAAATAAACATGAATCAAGTGTTTCAATCCTTGCGATTTAGTCTATACTTATTTGTGTGTGCGCATCACATAGTAATGCTAGCCTAATGAACCGAAACAAGAGCATATAATGTACATAAGATTCATATCGTGATTAGTAGAGGCCGATCTTCGATCGGACGAGCGGGAGTGCTCAAATGTATTCATGACCTTCCCCCCTCGTACCTACGTTCCTGAACCGAGACAATCTTGGTGATGACGGACACGTGGCCTTTGGCACGAGTCATGAGTTTTGTAAATTTTCCCAAAAATAAAATATTTAAGTGGCGACTCTGTATCTGGCAAAAGAGTCCAATTTTGACATTTTATATTCAAAATCAATTTTCCAAACGATTTGCCGGATTTGGACTCTTTGGTGTTTGTCAATTTCATATTGCACTTATGAGATTAGATTTGTTACCGCGGGAGTTCGAACTGTAGGGCTTCTTTCAAACTTCAGAAAGGATGCGCAAAAAAGTCGAGCTACGTTTCCCAGGTATCGAGGATGACCTATGTCGCGGCATGGCATGCCTCTAACATGCGGATTCTATTCGAGGGCCCCTTTGGCCTGGCTTACTACCTGGGGAAGAGGTTCATCCGCCAGACACGGGGCGTCGCTGGCCCCTACATTACACACCCCCCTCCTCCAGTCATGAGGGTAGTTGATGAGCTGCAAGACGGTCCTTAGATCAACCTTCGAATATTGGGTGAGGACGGCGATCATCATCATGAGCCTGGTGACTTCACTACCTTTTTACACACCCAGGTGATGGCACCTCTTACTTTGGGTGTGGTTCGCATTGTGCCGAAGGTTGTTGTTTCTACTGCTGTGGCTGGTGACGCCCCTGCTGGAGGTGTCCCTGTCGTTGCTCCCATTCCTGGATTTCTTGTCATCCCCACTGAGATCATGTACATGCATCCAAATGGAGTGATCAAACAAATCCCACTTAAGCGCATCAAGGAGAGGGATCGCAGGCTAGTGTTCGCTCCTGGCTTCAAGTAGGTACACATTCCTTTATGCTTCTACTTACTACACTTTGTCTTGTTTTGTTTTCTCACATTTCTGTTCATTGCTCTCTATTACTTCTGTATGCCTTTCTCAGATTCTTTTCCTTTTACAAATACCCCGGACGTATGCTGACGACCTCCTCTGAACGATCGATCGACTGCTCCTTATGGTACGGAGGAGGCAGACCACCTTAGTCGCTCATGGGATTGAGGTACATTCTATCTGTAGTTCAAGTTCACTGTTGTTCGCCAAACTGTTTATACTTCTGTTAGTCCATACTGATACTTGTATTCTTTTCAGCTTGAGCCGGTGCCAACAGTGCCTGTAGGACCTCCTTTGGCTAGTAGACGAAGACGAGGTCCAGTGAGAGGCCGAGGGGGAGCCGATCGAGGGAGGAGCCGAACGAGGCAGCGCTCACCTTTCGAGGAGTCTTTTGACTGGTCTACGACCCCCAAGGACAAAAGAGAGGAGGTTGACTTGTAGTCCAGCAGCCCTAGCGATGACAGTGATGCACCTTCTCCGCAACCGAGGAGGAAGAGGGCGAGGATGGGCTATTGATGACGGCGACGATTTTGTTTCTTTTTTTTTGTTTTTGTTGTTTTTGCTTTGTAGTTAAAGACTAGCTTTAGATAGACCCTTTCGTTTGGTTTGAAAGATTTTTTTTTGTTTTATTACTCTGTAAACAATGATCAGGGTTGGACCCGCTAGTTATAAAAGACAAATCTTTGTTAAATGATTTCCTTGCACAATGTGATAAATGGTATTTGCATGTGATGAATGGCATAACCCTTGCAAGGTAACTTCACATAAGACTTACTCTTGCATTCATTCTTGAATTAGATAACTACCCACAACCGGACAAAATGTGAAATACAACTCGATAACAGGAAAACAAAACGGAAACAACTCAAAAATGCCAAAAAACACTTGGTACAAACAAAACAAGACTCAAAATATAACTGTGGTATGTCAAGGCCAAGGTTGGAATTTCCTGCAACTGCACTGATTCTAAAACATCATTTAGACCCGGTTGGGCCTAAATATGCACAGTTGGGCTTCACTGAGGCACGACCGGGCCTCAACGTGAGGTCGGTCAATGCTGCCCAGCTGTCATGCACTGCTCCTTCTCATCCTTCATAAATAATGCTCCCATGTTGTTTTTCTAGTAGAATAACAAGTCTTTGATGTTCTGCTCTCAAAATAGAGGCATTGTGCAACAATAGGCTCTGAGACTGGATAGCCACTTTGGATGGCTCGAAAAAGGTGAATTTTTACAATTTTGGCCTAAATGCCCTTTTTTCTCTGAGTTGCACTTCTCTTTTCTTTCCATTCCTTCATGCCACTATTTGATGTTGGAATCCGATCACACATGTGTTTCAATTCAAATCACAAGAGATGTGTCCAACACTCGAGGAATTTCAAGCCTTGATGGAGTCTCGGTGCGACGAAGAAATCATATTGCAACCCCGTTTTGGCCATGCCCAAGCTTTGGGACGAATGTGTGGGTTATCATTACATGAGGCTCGGTCTTTGGCACATGATGGGGAACTAGACATTCCCGGTTTAGTTCATCGATTTTCCGCCATTAGAGACAGGAGTGACCTTTTTTGGCAAGGCCGCTGGCAACATGCCCTCTGTTTATGCCTTCTTGCACAATTCCTCGTTGCCCCTAGTTTCGGTGAAGTTAGCATCCGGTTGGTCGAAGTAGCTCAACGTCTGAAAGGGGGTAAGAGTTGCATGGGTTTGGCACTGGCCGAAACCTTGATGGGTTTAGATGCTTTCCACCGAGGAGAGACCAACCCGCTGGCTGGGAGTCTGCTACTTCTCCAGGTATTATTTTTCACCCTTCTAATTTATAAATCTTGCATTACTCAACACTCATTCTCTATTTTTCTCTTAAAACCTCTTTCCTTACTTTTCTCTCATCATACACCTCTCTATTCTTTAATCTCTCTTATTTTTCATCCCTCCCTAGGTATGGCTTATGGATAAATTGAAAGTAACTACTCCTTACCCCAAGTATTCGGCCCGAGCTTACTTCTTTCGTCAACGACTAGTGGAT
Organism: Camellia sinensis; assembly: GCF_004153795.1. Lineage (NCBI taxonomy): Eukaryota > Viridiplantae > Streptophyta > Magnoliopsida > Ericales > Theaceae > Camellia > Camellia sinensis. The sequence goes on along the minus strand of NW_021025496.1, from coordinate 575,605 downwards.
TTCCCCTCAGAGGGTTTATGGTTGTATTGGATATGCAGCCGGTCTGCAACTGACATAACTTGGCGTTGTCCCTTGCTTAATTTGGCTGAGATGAGCTACAGCATGTCCCGACAGTCGGGTGTATAATTATTAGCCTTACACATTGCGTATTCTATTTTTCTCTCCGGTTCCGATGCCAATTCGGGAATAATCAGATACATTCAGATGAGGGAGTGGAATACACAGTTTCATTTCCGGTTCACGTCTTGCACCTACCCCGGTATTTTGCTGCTTGGAGAACGAAAGAGGTTCTGGCCCTTGCCATTAGTTTCAGTTACACCCTGTTTGAGTGTTTGGCTTGGCTTAAAGAGGAGGCAGAGGTTGGGCCATCTCTGGCATAGAGCCACCTGACTTAGCTGTGCCCCTAGCTTTACTACTTTGATCTTTCTTTTCAAGTTTTAAGATGTAAAAAGAAACTTTGATCTAAATCAAAGAGTTTGAAGAATGTACTTGTGTTGAAATCAATAGAATTAAAGTTGCAAGTACTGAAAATTTTCCTTTCGGTCCTAAAAAATGGCCCAAGTTGTAAAAGGGCAAAATTTTGAACAAAATCAACTTTTATTAAAACTTTTCAAAACAATTTTTAGAAATGATCTCCACCTGACACGCACAGAATTGATCCTCAAGATGTACAATCCCGAATCAAAAGAAATCATAACTGCCCTTGATTGCATATCGCCGTTGCTCTGCACTATAATCAACTTTTCTTCTCGAAATAAAGAGTGCAACCAAACTAACAAATGATGAACGAAGATGACCTGATAAAGAAAACGGATAGGACAGTTGAATTAGAGATAGTTACAGCCGAACTTCAGGATGAATTTGCGTACGTATCCCAAAAATGGGAATCAGGCCTTATGTAGTTCGGTTCAGATTCACTCAAGTATTAACTCTCTCCTTTTGCACTCTAACTTTTGCCAAAGTCGCCCTTTTGGGTTTTTAACCTTGCGAGCTCAGTTTTTCTTTATTTCTAATTTTTTCATGTTCTAACTTTTGCCTAGGTCGCTCTTTCGGGTTTTCGGCCTAGCGAGCCTCTCAGGGATAGTATTTCTTCAACTTGTCTATGTTGATTGGTTGCGAGAACTCCAAGCCATCCAAGTCCATAAGAATAACCGCCCCTACTGACCAGATTGACTTGATGATGTAAGGACCAGTCTAATTAGGTCTGAACTTGCCCCTAGGATCATGAATGGGTGCTCGGTTGTCTCTTAGCACCATGTCCCCTTCTTGAAGATTTCTGGACTTCACTTTCTTGTTAAAAGCCCTAGTAATTCTATACAATGCCCTTAGTTTTCTCTCATCAAACAACATCAACTCCTCGAACCTACTTTGCTGCCAATCTACCTCTGCTATTTGACACTCGGCCATAACTCGTAGCGAGGGCACTTTAATTTCGATCACCAAAACAACCTCCATTCTGTAGACAAGAGAATAAGGGGTTGCCCTTGTAGATGTTCGGATTAAGGTTCTGCTACCCTAGAGCGCAAATGGCAATTTATCTGGCCAATCTCTGTAGGTTTCCACCATCTTCTACAGAATTCTCTTAATATTTTTGTTCATGACTTCAACAGCTCCATTGGTCTGTGGCATGTAGGTCGACGACTTATGGAAAGCCACGTTATATTTCTCAAGAAAGTCTATCACCTCTTTCTTGAAGTGTGTCCCATTATCGGAGATAATCTCATTGGGCACTCCATACCTACAGATGATGTTGTTTTTCATGAACTTAGCCACATGCGATACTTTCAGCATTGAGTAAGACTGGGCCTTTACCCATTTTGTGAAGTAATCAATTGCTACCATAATGAATTCATGCCCGTTTGACCCTTTTGGCATAACTGCACCAATAACATCTATTTCCCAAATAGAGAATGACCATGGTGAAGTCATGTTGTAGAGCTTCGATGGCAAAATGTTCATGCAATTAGCATGAATTTGGCATTTGTGACGGCGCCGAACAAAACCAATACAATCCTCTTCCATGGCTGACCAGTAGTAGCCTTGTCTAAGAATCTTTCGGGCGAGCATCACGCTGTTCATATGGGCTCCACACTCTCCTCTATGGATGACCTCTATAAGTCGCTTTGATTCCTCTTCCTCAACACATAGCTTGTGCATTCCCAGATGGCCTTTTTTGTACAACTTGCCTTCGCAGATGATGAATTGAATGGCCAGACATCGTATTCCCCTTTTGTCCTTGGCATTTGCTCCTGGTGGATATGCTTCTTTTTCTAGGAAATTCCAAATATCATAGTACCAGGGGTTCTTGTCTAAAGCCTCATCTATCGTGGCGATGGTTTCATAGGCCGGCGTGTACTTCTGTTCAATAATGATCGGACGCATCCTGACTCCCAATGGAATGTCTACCATAGAAGATAGAGTTGCTAGTGCATCAGTGAATTGTTTGTTCTCTCTTAACAGATGGGTAAATGTTAACTTTTCAAACCTCGGAATTGGCATATCCAAGACCTGATGGTAAACCTTCATTTTCTTTTCTTTTAACTGCCAATCTCCATTGGCTTGAGACATAACAAAGTTCGAATTCCCGATGACGTCCAATGTTTTTGCCCCTAGTTCAAGAGTAGCTTCTAAACCAGCAATACACGCCTCATATTCTACTTTGTTGTTGAATGCTTTGAATCGGAGTTTGAAGGCTAAGGGTATATGAGAGTCATCAGGTGCTATCAACAACACACCGATCCCATAACCGTACTGATTGGCTCCTCCGTCAAACTACATCGTCCACGCTTTCTCCTCTATTTGTAAAATATTTTCATCTAGGAAAAGGTACTCCACCACTTCATCTCCCTCTACTGGGTGATCTGCTAAGAATTCCGCTATAGCTCTCCCTTTAAGATCAAATTCGGAGAGAAGAAACAACCAATGGGCAAGCCTACCTGTAAGCGCTAGTTTCTCAAAGAGATATTTGGTGGGATCTAATCTCAAAACCAAGATTACGGAGTGAGCTAACAAGTAGTGCCTCAACTTCCAAGTAGCCCATACCAAGGCTAGACAAGATTTCTCAAGAGGAGTATAACGAGTCTCGTAATCCAGCATTTTCTTGCTCAAGTAGTAAACGGCTTTCTCCACCTTGGCCTTCGACTTCTGAGCTAACATACACCCTATGGTTGACTTTGTCACTGGCAGGTACAAGATCAGCGGTTTTCCCAATTATGGTGGTGATAACACAGGCAGATTCTATAGGTACTGTTTGACCTATTCAAAAGTAAATTGACAGCGATCGTCCTATTGGAACTTATTTCCTTTCTTCAGGAGACCAAATAGTGGTTCACAAGTCAAGGTTGGTTTTGAAATAAACCACCTTATGAATTACACTTTACCCAGAAAGCCATGCACCTCCTTTTTAGTCCTTGGTGGTGGCATTTCTAAGATGGCCTTGATTTTGAAAGGATCTACCTCAATTCCTCTCTGTGTGATTAAGAATCCCAACATTTTTCTTGTTGTTACACTGGAAATGCATTTTTGCGGGTTCAACCTCAATCTATGCTCTCTGATCCGCTGAAAGAATTTGTCCAATGCGGTGTAGTGGCCCTCTCGATCTTTGGACTTGACAATCATATCATCCATGTACACCTCAACCTCTTTGTGGATCAATTCATACAGAATGGTAGTTACAGCCCTTTGATAAGTGGCCCCAGCATTCTTCAACCCAAATGGCATGACTCGGTAGCAATAGGTACCCCATGGAGTAGTGAAAGCAGTCTTCTCCCTATCCTCGGGTGCCATCAGAATCTTGTTATACCCAGAAAACCCAAGGTCAAGAGGGATTCGGTGCTGTACAATCTCAAGATCAATTCCAAGCATGTCCTCATAGGACCACGTGAAAACATCTTTGAAATTTTTTAATAAATCGATTAAACGCTCGCGTTCCTCCAAAGACAGCGTGGACTTGATCTGGACCAAGTGAGGATCTTCCTTAGTTCCCAAGTTAATTGATACGATTTTATCTGTACAGGGCTTAACACGTCTCTCCTCCTCATGATCAACCAAATTTTTCAAAACCCGAGCAATTTCTTTCTCTTCATTTATGTCAAAATTTTGAAAATTAAGATCAGTACAACAAACCAAAGACACAGAGAAGTAGGCAACAATATTCCCATTCAAAAAGTCTGGATCTTTGGTTATAGTGGACTCAAAAGAAAAGCTAAAAGATGACCTGGACAGGACTTTGGTATCCAGGTTACCACTTCTAGAAGCACCAGACTCAGAAGAACTCGAATCTGAATTTGACTCCACAGACTCAGTGGAATCAAATTCAAACCCATTATCCGATTCAGAACTATTGATGTTGCCTTGCTCAAACTTCTAGACTAGGCATGGAGCTTCAGATGTATCCATGTAAGATTGGAGAAATCCGCTGCTGGGTTATCCACGATCATTGAGATAGTAAAACTATCCCCTAAGTTGGTGGTCTCAGCTCCAGCAATAGAACTCATCAGTAAGTCAGTCAACGCCTTTCCCAACAACTCCTTCTCTTTAATGTCCTGGTTTGCAATCCTTCCTTGATCTGTACCAGTACTTAGGTCTGCTTGTTCATCCTCTCCTTCCGGTAATTGGTGTCCAAAAAAAATCTCGAACCCTGGATACCTAGTCTTCGTCTCCCAATCATACCAAGGCTCTGGGAATCCACAGAAGGGGAAATCTTTCCCTTGGTGGACAAAGCATCCGTTCAAGGTTCCCCGTATTGGTTTATGGACTAACTTATACTGCTTCCCAGTCTTCTTTGCCTTCAGCCTTTCTCTCAGCTCCTGTCCTTTCCTCTGCCAATCTGCAACGGTAGGTTTGTATCCTAGCTCAAAAGCATAGGGGTTATGACTCAGCTTCTTAGCAACAGTACCTCTTACAGACACCCCATTATTGACCGTCCTTAAGACTTGGACGTCATCGTTTGAACACTCGATGATTACCCTTGTTTGTGTTCCTCTTGAGTTCTCGGAGGTTTCGTCTACGTGCCTTACCTCGAGACCTCTCGACTTGTTTGTTTGTTTTGTGTTTGGTTTTGCTTCTGAGGGTGGGAAATAGCTTATAAGCCATCCCCACACCTCACCGGCCATGGCTTGAGGCCACCGGCCTTGTTTCCTTGCCACCGGCCATTGGTGATGGCCGACCGGCACTATTGATGGTCGGTCGGCATTGTGTTTGGTTGGCCGGCCACTGATTTTGGTCAATCGGCCATTTTTCTGGCCGAGACCTTTTCTTGAGGGGGTTTGAACCTTTTGAACCCTTGGTTTTAGCTTCTTGCGAAAGCTTAAACCTTTTGAACCCACGATTCTAGCTTCTTGAGGAAGCTAGAACCTTTTGAACCCTTGGTTTTAGCTTTCTTAAGGAAGCTTGAACCTTTTGAATCTTTGTTCTAGCTTCTCCAAGAAGCTTGAACCCTTTTGTCTAGCTTCTCCAAGAAGCTTGAACCCTTTGCTCCAAGCTTCTAAGAGAAGCTTGAACCCTTTTCTAGCTTCTCCAAGAAGCTTAACCCCTTTGCCTAGCTTCTCCAAGAAGCTTGGCCCTTTTGCTCCAAGCTTCTAAGAGAAGCTTGACCCCTTTGCCTAGCTTCTCCAAGAAGCTTGGCCCTTTTGCTCCAAGCTTCTAAGAGAAGCTTGACCCCTTTGCCTAGCTTCTCCAAGAAGCTTGGCCCTTTTGCTCCAAGCTTCTAAGAGAAGCTTGACCCCTTTGCCTAGCTTCTCCAAGAAGCTTGGCCCTTTTGCTCCAAGCTTCTAAGAGAAGCTTGGATCCTTGTTCCTCTATAAAAGAAGAGCTCCTCTTCCATTGCAAGGGTTCCAAGAAATTTGTCCAAGACAAAAACATATATCTCTCTTGATATATCTACATCCAAGCCTCCAAAGTGCTTGGTACTTGACCCCTTTGCACCCCAACTCCTAAGCACACTCCTCCACCATTCATCTAAGATTCTTGGAGGGTCTTGTGGGGGCTCAAGACTTGGCTTTGACTCAGAAAAATCTGCTGGAGTGCTGGTTTTGAAGAAGGTCTTCAAGGGCGAGTTTCTAAGCCTTAAATCCCCCGTTTTTGCACACACTTTTAGCCTACCTTGCATGCTGTTTTGAGCTTAACTTATAATTGCAGTCTTGTTTTTGAGTGCTTTAAATAGTTGTTTAAGGTCACTTTTGTGTTTGGGATTTTTTACCCCCTCTTAGGCCTTGTTTGGCCCTATTTTGTGCTATTTTTGGTGAGCTTCGGGACCACCTTGTTTGGGCCTTCTCACCACTGAAATCTTGAGGGATTTTAGTGGTGAGGATGGTGGTTTGAGGTCCTAAGAAGGAGAGGGCCACCCCCTCTCCTTGTTGTCTTCAAAAAGTGTCATTTTAGCCTCATGTGTGAGCACCATTTTTAAATTCATGTTGGCCATGTCTTAAGTGTTATTTGTGCTTATTTTTCCATGATATAGCACTTTTTTTACTTGGTTTAGGCACACCATGCATGCCTTGCATACTTGTCTTGTAATGCCATGAATTTGCCTTAACATGCTTTAGGCTTTGACCCTTGTTCTAGCATGATTTTGGCCAAGCTTTGTGAAGCTTTTATGTATGTTTTAGTATGCTTTAGCTCTCTTTTCAGTTGCTTTGGTCATGCTTAACATGTTTCGTATGGTCTCTTTGCATTCTAGCTTGTTAGCTTTGGGTGTGTGGGTCACTAGCATGCTTTACTTGGCTTGTTCTCATGATTTGGCATCATTGGAGACCATATTTCAGTCCATGTTCCATGTTTGCATACTTGCATTTTCCATCCCTTTCATGCTTTGAAGAGTTGTTGGCTTATGCTCCATGTTTAGGCCCTTGTGCATGCATGCTTGTGTGTGTGTTTTCATGCTTTTGTTGCATCATTTTGGCCACTGTTTTGGGCCTACTTGAGGGCTGTCCACTTCGGTTCAAGACCATCCTAGCATGTTGTTGCATGCTTGCCTTGTATGTTGTTGCATATTTGGCCTTGTTCCATGTTTGTTACATTGCATTTTGCATGTTTGACACATTGCACATTTGCATGCTTAGCTTGCATACTTAGGTTGCATAGCATTGCATGCATCCCATGCCTCTTGAATTGATTATGATAGAGGTTGGGGCCTATTATTTGTTTTGTGCATTTCATTCCATATTGAAATTGCACACTTTGCCTGCTTTGGGCCATGATGCATTGAAATGCGTGATTGATGGTCCGAGGGTCGAGTACCATGCTCCCTTGACTCTTAAACATGATAGGGAGGGTGGTGGTGCAAACATTGCTTTGAAAATGCATTGCCATGCCTTGTCTGTCCTCTGCTGCTGTCAAAACAGGTTTCTGCAGGAATATTTGGCCGGCCGACCATCTACACTGCCGACCGACCAAATATTTGTGGCCGAGAGCTCCATAATTGGTCGATGACCAACTCCCTTTGGCCAGTGGTGATCCTCCTTGGTCGGTGGTGTTCCACAGTGTCCATGGAGTGTACCTTGGGACTTGTGCAATTTTCAGAGAAGCAGAGCAGGGAAAACAGAGGCAGCTTGTGCATGGCGACAGATTTCCGAGCAAACCCGAGCACGCATGTATCGGACCCTCTTCCCGAGGCCTTTTACTGCTTTCCTTAGCTTAGTTAATTCGTTAATTAATTAAGTGGTCTGTAATAATTAATTAGCTTGTAGGTTAATTAATTTGTATATTCTTTTGGTCCCTCCAAGCGAGGGCGAATTTGTAATAAGTGTGCGTGAGTGTGTGTATGTCTTCCAACCCCATTTCTTTCTCCCTTTTATTTAACTGCTTACGATGGTTAGTATTAGGTCACATTTAATTTAGCATACCTTATGCTATGCATCCCTACATCCATACATTTGTCTTGCATGCACCGGGCTCGGCGCATCATACTAACTGCATTGTATTTCAATTCCAAGTTGAATATGTGTTAGTTGTAGCATCATCATATGCCATCCATAGATTAGCCGAGCCTATGGTAGCTGCATCTTGCTTGTGTTGCATTAGCCATCTTAACATGAACTAGGATCATGCATATGATTACTAACTAGTTTTTGTTTTGGCTTGGAGTACTCGGTAAGCATTTACGTTTTAGCGTCCTTGCATGAGTGTGAGTGTTGCCATAATAGCATGCTTACCATGAGGCTATGTACTTATGTGACATAACTGCCTGAATGCCTGTGGGTGAAGGTTGAGTTACTTAAATTGGAACAATGCATTGAGTGCGAGTTTTAAGCCCACTTGAGAGTGGCAAAACTATGTTTTCTAAGCCCACTTGAGGGTGGCAAAATTCATGTCTTAGCCTACTTCCGGGTAGCTCCATCAAACCATTTTCAAATAAACAAACATGAAATGTTTTGTTCCAATTCAAGCGACCCAGTCTATACTTGTATGCTGTGCGCTTGACGTAGCAATTCTAGGCTAATAAACCGGAATAAGAACACATAACGTTTTCAAAACTCAATATCATGGTTAGTAGAGGCCGATCTTTGATCAGGCGAGCGAGGGTGCTCATACCTAACCTTCTCCAATCGTACCCAAGTTCCCGAGCCGAGGCAACTTTGGTGATGACGGACACGTGGCCATAGGCAACGAGTCAGGATTTCCTAAATTCTTCTAAAAATAAATATTTAGGTGGCGACTCTGTATCTGGCATAGCAATCCATGTTTGGCACTTCTTTCTAAAAAATCTGTTTTCCAAAACGATTTGTCGGATTTGGACTCTTTGGTTCAGATTAAGAACCGTGACAATTTGAGTCCGAACTGTAGTGAGCCCAAAATGAGCAAAACGGGACTCATCCTCCCGGGACATTCAGGGACGTCTACAGTTTCTGGCGACTCTGTTGGGGAGAATTGGAGGACTTGACTCGAACTTATGATATCTTGTTTTGACTACACTTATGTGTTTCATTGCATTGCATGTGCATTGGTGCGCCTAGGACACCATGTTTGCCATCTGCCATTCCTAAACGGTTTGCCAGAGGCTAGTCTTGTCAAGACAAGACCATAAGGCAGACCGGTTATGGGCTCTGACAGTGTGGGAACACAAACCCCGGTTTTACCGGGGCACCCTTTTTGACCATTCGACCTAGTGCATATTCAGAATCCATAGTGACCATTCCAAACTAGGACAGGTTGCTTACCCGATGTTAGGTTGTTTGAAACCGCTGCGTGCGTAGTGAAACCCTAGCTCTTGAAAAAATAGGACAGGGAAACCCTACCCCAACATAGGGGTGTTTTGGCTCTCACTTATCTGCTATGTGCTTTAGAGTGTGTCTCTACGGGAATGCATGTATCAGTTTGCAAGTTTGGGCATCAGGCCTGCGGGCACCAGTTCAGTATTTTGGGATTCAGTTTATCTGAGGGTATCGGTTTATAAGCAGAATTTTGGGGCAGAATTCAGTAGAGGGCACAGTCATCCTACTATGCTCATATCTATTCCAGAAATTTGGCTGAGATGCTGTCTGTTTTCTCTTTTGCTAGGGTAGTCCTGGAATCATAGCTTCAGAAGGCTCCACTATCCCCCTGGTACATTGGATTTGTGCTAATAGACTTTGTCAGGTCAGAGACTCAATTCAAGGGGAATCAGGGCCAGAGAAGGCTAGTCAGGCACAAACCACCAGTACAACGGCTACTAGATCAGTGATCTTTGAGCAGTCGGGTTGAGATTTCCGAGCCTACTGCAGACACAGATATACCGGTTGCTCAATTAGATCAGGACAATATTTCGGGTCTAGAAGAGATGGTGTGCCAACTCCAGGATAGTATGAAAGCCATGCAGCAAGACGTTGTCCGTCAAGTAGAATTCGCCAAGCAACAGGCCTTGGTCATAGCCCAACAGGCAGAGACAATTGCCAGGTTAGAGTAGCAAACTGGAGTATCTACTTCACACCAGGCTCCTCCTCCACCAAGAGTTCCCATACTCGGGGAGGCAACCCACGTCCAGGATGATACGGACATTCCAGTCGGGCCACCTCCGCCCCCAATCCTACCCCAGCTATTCACCCTTTGAGTTCGAGTTAGATCCTACAGCGCTAAAGGTGAGCAAGCTGGAAAAGATGTTCAAGAAATCTCAGGAGTAAAGTCCATTCCAGACATTGAGGACGGATACACCGACTCAGCCGTGACGCTACCAGATTGGTTTAAGATGCCACAAATTGATCATTTTGACGGATCCGGGGATCCCATGGTACATCTACGGTTGTTCTTAGATATACTAAGGCCGATGGGCCTCACCAGGTTACAGAAGCTTTCTTTGTTCAGCCGGACCCTATCGGGTATAGCGGCCATCTGGTACACAAAACTAGAAGACTCCGTCAAAAAGAACTGGGAGGAGATGGCCGAGGCCTTCGTTGCACAGTACTCCTATAATACGCAAATCGAGATTACAACCCGTGATCTTGAGACGACAAAGAAGGAGCCTAAGGAGAGCTTTTCTGACTTCGTAACCCGCTGGAGGGCCAAGGCCTCAATGATAACCATTAGGCCGACCGACAAGGATCAAATACGGATGGTTGTGCACAACCTCCAGCCTAAACTCATGCAGAAAATGATCGTTCTCCCATTCCCCACCTTTCTAGACTTACATGAGATAGGAGTACAGATCGAGGACGCTATAAAGTAGGGCCTCATTGATCAGGAGAAGGAGCAGCCCCAGAGGGCGTTTACCCGCAGTTCGAATGCGACCCCCAGCGGTGATGCAGCTGCAAGATCTTCCGAAGTGGGCATGGTCGCCACCACCACACCAAGAACAGCCACCCCCTTTGTTGGTGCATCCAATCCAAGTCCCCGAACTTCGGACTATCTACCCCAAGGCAAGAGGGTTTTTACCCCACTCTATATGCCTTTGTCTAAAGCCCTGGGGGTCCTACTCAGGAAAGGACATCTGAAACCATTAGAACAACGGCCTCTACCCGATCCTCTCCCTCCAAAGCATGACTCGACTAAGTACTGTGCTTTCCATCAACAAACTGGTCATGACACCGACAGTTGCGTCCGTCTCCGCCATTAGATACAAAATCTGATTGACAATGAGGTCATTGTCGCACCAAGCTCTGCAAAGTCTATCGGCACTTGATCAGTGAACTTGTGGGAGATAATGTGACTATGTGATCGGGGGATGAACCACCTGCGGGCGGCGCTCAGTTTACTCCAGATGTGGCGTATGGCACGCACTGTTTTGAGCATTTGTGAATGCTGGTTTTTGTACTTTCTGACTCGGGTATTGAGTCAGTTTTGTTATGTCGTTTAGAGTCTGTCTCGTTGTATAGAGTCAGTCTTTTCATACTGAATTAGTTGGGTCTGTCTGGTTGTATCGAGTCAGTCCTGTTTTATCATAGTCGAGTGATTCCGGGGATGTTACCTCGGATGTCACTATTTTGTTTTGTGTTTCTCTCTTTGCTTTCTTTTTGAGTCTGTTTCTGCCGTGGAACCAGTTGCAATCGGGAAATCTGAATGAAACAGCTGTGGCTGTCATGTTTTGTACTTATTGCTGCTTTGAGCCAGTTGTGCCAACAGATCTGAATGAAAAAACAGTAATTCTCACACTCTTGTGTTTGCTTCTGCCGTGTGCCAGTTGTGCCAGAAATTCTAAATGAGATGGCAGTATTTGACTAGAAGCTGTGTCTTTTCTGCACCTTGAATTCATTGCATTGACCTAAATTTTCCAAACTTTTTTCGAAACATTGTGATAAAAACGAAGAGGAAGGAATTCCTTGGGTTTTGCAAAATTTGATCAATTGAGAGAAAGAGAGGCATGCTAAGCCCTTAATGATCGAGATCATGCTTGTTAATGTGAGTACTGAGAAGGATCCTGACTTGATCCAGATTGGTTCCGCATTGTCTTCAGCGCGAGCGATTTGTCGCTTTCTTAAAAGATTTCAAAAAAAAATGTTTTGCGCGATCCTGCGAAGACCTGTGTGGAATCGCTCTTGAGATTGTGCAGCCTAGGATTGCTCTCAGCCTCAAGACTCGACCCCTCATTGTCAAACCTCGGACTTAAATTCAGAATGTTCAATGGTCAACTACAATGTGAGGCCTATGTGGCCAGATTCAAAGCAGCCCGTGAACTAGGGGCAAGAAAAGTCAGATCAAGAAGATCAGATGTCGTCAAAAGAAACTTGCAAAGCTAGATCAGAAGCACCCCTCGAACTAGGGACAAAAATGTCAAAGGTGCTTGAAGAGTCAAAAAATTGGGATGTTTCTCAAGCTAATGAAGATCGACAAGAATGCCAAATCCCAGAAGGGAAGAAAGAAGAAGACATTGCTGAAGGACAACCGAGTTCCTATCCACAACACTAGGGGCAAATTCAGCCCCCATTGGATGGACTTCTGCATCGTCAGCAAACAGCAGCCATTCTCCTGGATTCAGATGACTTCAAGATCTCAAAACCATTTGGCACAGACACATGGACAAAGCTACACTTTTACCCTTGAGAGGCTCGCTGGGCCGAAAACCCGGAAGGGCGACCCAGGCAAAAGTTAGAGCAAGAAAAAGAAGAAAAAAAAGAAAAAAAAAAGAAAAATGCAAAAAAAAAAAAAAATCTGAAAAATGAAAAAATGCAAAAAGATGAAAAAAGAAAAAAAGAAATGAAAAAGAAATGAAAAAGAAAAGAAAAACATAGCTTGCAAGGTTGAAAACCCGGAAAGGCGGCCTTGGCAAAAGTTAGAGCGCAAAAGGAGAGGTTAAATACCCGAATGTACCTTAACCCCGAACTACGTAAGGCTTGATTCCCATCTTTGGGATACGTAGGCAACTTCGTTCTGAAGTCCAGCCACAAACACTTCCAAATCAATTGTGTCCATGTAATGGTTTTGATCATCTTTTCCTTCTCAGTATCCGAGAGTTTGGTTGTGACCTTCACTATGAAGACCGATTACAACGCGCTGTGGTACTATCCAAACAAGGTGCAACTTTCCGTTGCCAATGCGCTGTGGTGCTATTCAAACAAGGGGCAACTTTCCGTTGCCATGCAGCTCTCCTCAAACAAGGGGCAATTTTCCTTGGGATCTGAGGTTGTGCATCTCAAGAGTAAGTTCCGTGCTCGTTGAGTAGTGGCTGTTTGCAAAAACAATTTTTGAGAATTTTTACTGAGGTTGACTGATCTCTCAAAAATTATTCCATCTTTTCTAAAACTGGACAATTTCTTGGATCCAAAAAGGAAAAAATTTCAGTGCTCATAAACTAACTTGCATGATTTTCAAATCAAAAATCGAACAAGTATGTTAATCTAACTCTCATGCTGGTCAAAATTGTTTTAGTAGAAAGCAAAAACAAAAAATGGTCAAAATGATGAAATAAGGGCACAATTGAGTTAGGTGTTCTGTCTTTTCCCCGTTGACAATGCATTTGCCAGAATGGACACCATACTTGCCCGAAAGGGCACTATACTTGCCAGAAAGGGCACTCTACCTGTCGGAAAAGGGCACCACTGAAGCTGACCGCAAAAGGGCAGAAAGCTCTCACATCCTCCACGCAACGAGGTATCAAGCCAAGTGTGAAGTACGAACTGGAATGTAGCAAGATATTCCACTTCCTTATCTGGACAGATCTGATCACGTTCGAACTCCCCAGCAGAGCATCATCAACCGATGTCAGCTGCAGATTAGCTACACACCCAATTGTAGCGCAGCCCCTCTGTGGAAGAAACTCACTATTGTGAGCAAGAAAAAGAATCTAGCGGAATGCTAGGGGCAAGAGCCCACAACTTTCTGTTTATCCATTAACCACCCAAGGGAGGGACAAAAAATGAGAGATTGAAGAATAGAGAGATGTGCGCTGAGAGAAAAAGCGAGAAAAGGGTTTTGAGAGAAAAAAAGAGCCTGAGTGCCAGAGCGATGTGAGAATCACAAATGAGAGAGGGTGGGAAACAATACCCGGAGAAACTGGCTCCTCGTGTACTAAGAGGTCTCTCATCTTTGTAACACGTCTGTGTGTCGTATCTTTTGTTTTGTCTCAATTCTTGCTTTGAGTCGTTTCGAGTGTTATTCGATGTGTTTAGGTTGTTTACCTTTGTTTTTCCTTTGTCGAGTTGTTTTGGCTGTGGCCAGTCGTCGGCTCAATACCCGGTTAAGAACTCATTTCTCAATTCCAAAAAAAATCATCTTGTGCTCAGAGTGCTGTGTCATTCTCCACATTTGTGCAAAACAGTATTTGTTCTTTCATAAAACTACAGGGTCCACCCCCGATAAGTGTGAGAACAGTAAAACCAGGACCTATCTGAAGCTATATAGGTTCCAAACTGCAAAGCAAAAGAAAAGAGGGAAAATTGGAGCATCTGAGTTTGTTTCAAATTCCGTGATTGTATTCCGGATGCACCTCCCTAGGCCTTGTTAATGTTACCGAAGTATGAGTGCGTCTCTACCTCAAGTGTAAGCCTACTTCAAGTCAGAATGGCAGTCCAAGCAGCACCCGAGGGTTTCACATGCAGATGTTATCTCTCGCCAATATAGACAGGGTGTCCCCTTTTGAGCTAAGCGGGTTGCCAAGTCTTCCGAGAGGTAAATCAGAAGTACCAGAGTACATATTTGATGCTCCTGTATTGCATAGAATGTGAAATTTCATATACACTTCTGTTGCATGCGTGCCGCGCATCATTATGATTCATGCATAGAATATGCTTGCTTTCGATTCAGCATAGAATATGCTTTGCTTTCAATGTTGCATAGAATATGCCTGTCTTATGCACGGAATATGTCTTCAAGATTGCATCAAATATGCTTTCCATGATTGCATAGAAAAATGCCCCCATACTTGCATAGAAAATGTATCTTATCGCACTTCTTTTGTGCACCTCACTCACAATGTCTTGTGTACCTGTATTGCATTGTTTTGCACATCTCTAACATGCGCTGTCATGCATGTTCTACTTGCATTGTTATGCATGTTTCAATCGCATTGTTATGCACACTCTAGTTGCATTGTTATGCACACTTCACTTGCATTGTTATGCATGGTTCTAGTTGCATTGTTATGCACACTTCACTTGCGTTGTTACACGCATTCCACTCACATTGTTATGCACCCTTTCAATTGCATTGTTTTGCGTCTCCTTTGTTTGGAAACACCGGGATATGTCCCTATGTTTCTTCTCCTTTTCCGAAACACCGAGATATGTCCCTATGTTTCTTCTCCTTTTCCTAAACACCGGGATACGTCCCTATGTTCCCTCTCTGGTTTAGAGTATTCGGAATACGTTCCAATGCTTATACCTTTTCGAAACACTGGGATACGTCCCTACGTTTCTCTCTCTTTCCGAAACACCGGGATACATCCCTATGTTTCTCCTATCTTTTCAAAACACCGGGATACGTCCCTATGTTTCCCTTCTTTCCGAAACACCGGGATACGTCCCTATGTTTCTCCCTTCTTTCTGAAACACCAGGATACGTCCCTATGTTTCTCTCTTCTTTCCAAAACACCGAGATACGTCCCTATGTTTCTCCTTCCTTTCCGAAACACCGGGATACGTCCTTATGTTTCTATACCTTTCTGAAACACCGGGATACGTCCCTATGTTTCTCTCTCTTTTCTAAACACCGAGATACGTCCATATGTTTCTCCCTCTTTGGTTAAGAGCATTTGGAATACATTCCAGTGCTTGAACTGCTCTGAACATTGGGATACGTCCCTATCTTTCTCCTTCGTTTCGAAACACCGGGATATGTCCCTATGTTTCTCCCTCTTTGGTTAAGAGCATTTGGAATACATTCCAATGCTTATACCTTTCCGAAACACCGGGATATGTCCCTATGTTTCTTGCATGATCATAAGTTATGCTCGGCTTTGTGCATTGTCTTGCATTTTGCCCCTGCCCACTGGGGCATATCTTTGTCTGCTGCTTGTATGCTTTGTCTAAGTCTTCGGCCTTGTCAAAAATGGGTCATCTCTGGGCTTTGACATTCACTCCCGTCATCTTTATGACTTTCGAGTTATGTCAAAGAGGGGCAACTGTAGACACCCCATTTTTGACCGTCCTTAAGACTTGGACGTCATCGTTTGAACACTCGATGATTACCCTTGTTTGTGTTCGTCTTGAGTTCTCAGAGGTTTCGGCTACGCGCCTTACCTCGAGACCCCTCGACTTGTTTGTTTTGTGTTTGGTTTTGCATCATACACTTGTTGTTTTGCTTCTGAGGGTGGGAAATAGCTTGTAGGCCATCCCCACACCTCACCGGCCATGGCTTGAGGCCACCGGCCTTGTTTCCTTGCCACCGGCCATTGGTGATGGCCGGTCGGCACAATTAATGGTCGGTCGGCCACTGATTTTGGTCAATCGGCCACTTTTTCTGGCCGAGACCTTTTCTTGAGGGGGTTTGAACCTTTTGAACCCTTGGTTTTAGCTTCTCGAGGAAGCTTGAACCTTTTGAACCCTTGGTTTTAGCTTCTTGAGGAAGCTTGAACCTTTTGAATCTTTGTTCTAGCTTCTCCAAGAAGCTTGAAACCTTTTCTCTAGCTTCTTCAAGAAGCTTGAACCCTTTACTCCAAGCTTCTAAGAGAAGCTTGAACCCTTTTTTAGCTTCTCCAAGAAGCTTGAACCCTTTGCTCCAAGCTTCTAAGTGAAGCTTGAACCCTTTTCTAGCTTCTCCAAGAAGCTTAACCCCTTTGCCTAGCTTCTCCAAGAAGCTTGGCCCTTTTGCTCCAAGCTTCTAAGAGAAGCTTGAACCCTTTTTTAGCTTCTCCAAGAAGCTTGAACCCTTTGCTCCAAGCTTCTAAGAGAAGCTTGAACCCTTTTTTAGCTTCTCCAAGAAGCTTGAACCCTTTGCTCCAAGCTTCTAAGTGAAGCTTGAACCCTTTTCTAGCTTCTCCAAGAAGCTTAGGCCTTTTGCCTTGCTCTATAAATAGAGAGTAAAGCACACACCTCCACCATTCATCTAAGGTTCTTGGAGGGTTTTGTGGGGGCTCAAGACTTGGTTTTGACTCAGAAAAATCTGCTGGAGTGCTGGTTTTGAAGAAGGTCTTCAAGGGTGAGTTTCTAAGCCTTAAATCCCCCGTTTTTGCACACACTTTTAGCCTCTCTTGCATTCTATTTTGAGCTTCGTGTATAACTGAAAAAAGTCTTGTTTTTGAGTGCTTTAAATAGTTGTTTAAGGTCACTTTTGTGTTTGGGATTTTTTACCCCCTCTTAGGCCTTGTTTGGCCCCATTCTGTGCTATTTTTGGTGAGCACTGAGACCATCTTGTTTGATCCTCCTCACCACAGAAATCTTGAGGGATTTCAGTAGTGACGATGGTGGTTTAAGATCCTAAGAAGGAGAGGGGCATCCCTTCTCCTTGTTGTCTTCAAAAAGTGTCATTTTAGCCTCATGTGTGAGCACCATTTTTAAATTCATGTTGGCCATGTCTTAAGTGTTATTTGTGCTTATTTTTCCATGATATAGCACTTCTTTTACTTGGTTTAGACACACCATGCATGCCTTGCATACTTGTCTTGTAATGCCATGAATTTGCCTTAACATGCTTTAGGCTTTGACCCTTGTTCTAGCATGATTTTGGCCAAGCTTTGTGAAGCTTTTATGCATGTTTTAGTATGCTTTAGCTCTGTTTTCAGTTTCTTTGGTCATGCTCAACATGTTTCGTATGGTCTCTTTGCATTCTAGCTTGTTAGCTTTGGGTGTGTGGGTCACTAGCATGCTTTACTTGGCTTATTCTCATGATTTGGCATCATTGGAGACCATATTTCAGTCCATGTTCCATGTTTGCATACTTGCATTTTCCATCCCTTTCATGCTTTGAAGAGTTGATGGCTTATGCTCCATGTTTAGGCCCTTGTGAATGCATGCTTGTGTGTGTGTTTTCATGCTTTTGTTGCATCATTTTGGCCACTGTTTTGGGCCTACTTGAGGGATGTCCACTTTGGTTCAAGACCATCCTAGCATGTTGTTGCATGCTTGCCTTGTATGTTGTTGCATATTTGGCCTTGCTCCATGTTTGTTACATTGCATTTTGCATGTTTGACACATTGCACATTTGCATGCTTAGCTTGCATACTTAGGTTGTATAGCATTGCATGCATCCCATGCCTCTTGAATTGA
Source organism: Camellia sinensis (assembly GCF_004153795.1). Classification (NCBI taxonomy): domain Eukaryota; kingdom Viridiplantae; phylum Streptophyta; class Magnoliopsida; order Ericales; family Theaceae; genus Camellia; species Camellia sinensis. Next base: position 557,558 of record NW_021025496.1, on the reverse strand, counting down.
TTATGATAGAGGTTGGGGCCCATTATTTGTTTTGTGCATTTCATTCCATATTGAAATTGCACACTTTGGTTGCTTTGGGCCATCATGCATTGAAATGCGTGATTGATGGTCCGAGGGTCGAGTAACATGCTCCCTTGAGTCCTAAACATGATAGAGAGGGTGGTGGTGCAAACATTGCTTTGAAAATGCATTGTCATGCCTTGTCTGTCCTCTGCTGCTGTCAAAACAGGTTTCTGCAGGAATATTTTGCCGGCCGACCATCTACACTGCCGACCGACCAAATATTTGTGGCCGAGAGCTCCATAATTGGTCGATGACCAACTCCCTTTGGCCGGTGGTGATCCCCCCTGGTCGGTGGTGTTCCACAGTGTCCATGGAGTGTACCTTGGGACTTGTGCAATTTTTAGAGGAGCAAAGCAGGGAAAACAGAGGCAGCTTGTGCATGGCGACGGATTTTCGAGCAAACCCGAGCACGCATGTATCAGACCCTCTTCCCGAGGCCTTTTGCTGCTTTCCTTAGCTTAGTTAATTCGTTAATTAATTAAGTGGTCTGTAATAATTAATTAGCTTGTAGGTTAATTAATTTGTATATTCTTTTGGTCCCTCCGAGCGAGGGCAAATTTGTAATAAGTGTGCGTGAGTGGGTGTATGTCTTCCAACCCCATTTCTTTCTCCCTTTTATTTAACCGCTTACGATGGTTAGTATTAGGTCACATTTAATTTAGCATACCTTATGCTATGCATCCCTGCATCCATACATTTGTCTTGCATGCACCGGGCTCGGCGCATCATACTAACTGCATTGTATTTCAATTCCAAGTTGAATATGTGTTAGTTGTAGCATCATCATATGCCATCCATAGATTAGCCGAGCCTATTGTAGCTGCATCTTGCGTGTGTTGCATTAGCCATCTTAACATGAACTAGGATCATGCATATGATTACTAACTAGTTTTTGTTTTGGCTTGGAGTACTCGGTAAGCATTTACGTTTTAGCATCCTTGCATGAGTGTGAGTGTTGCCATAATAGCATGCTTACCATAAGGCTATGTGCTTGTGGGATATAACTGCCTGAATTCCTGTGGTGAAGGTTGAGTTACTTAAATTGGAACAATGCATTGAATGCGAGTTATAAGCCCACTTGAGAGTGGCAAAACTATGTTTTCTAAGTCCACTTGAGGGTGGCAAAATTCATGTCTTAGCCTACTTGTGGGTAGCACCATCAAACTATTTTCAAATAAACAAACATGAAATGTTTTGTTCCAATTCAGGCGACCCAGTCTATACTTGTATGCTGTGCGCATCACGTAGCAATTCTAGGCTAATAAACCGGAATAAGAACACATAACGTTTTCAAAACTCGATATCATGGTTAGTAGAAGCCGATCTTTGATCGGGCGAGCGGGGGTGCTCATAGATGACCTTCCCCAATCATACCCAAGTTCCCGAGCCGAGGCAACTTTGGTGATGACAGACACGTGGCCTTAGGCAACGAGTCAGGGTTTCCTAAATTCCTCCAAAAATAAATATTTAGGTGGCGACTCTGTATCTGGCAAAGCAGTCCATGTTTGGCACTTCTTTCTAAAAAATCTATTTTCCAAAATGATTTGCCAGGTCTGGACTCTTTGGTTCAGATTAAGAACCGTGACAATTTGAGTCCGAACTGTAGTGAGCCCAAAATGAACAGAACGGGACTCATCCTCCTGGGATGTTCGGGGACGTCTACACCTCCCTATCAGCCACATCGACCGAGTCCCGACCTGGACATATGTCTCTATTTGTTCATCATGTATATGGATTGCGCACTCACATAATCTCCATCGCCATCTGCCATGATGGTTTGGACCAACTGGGCTTCTACCAAAGAGAAGCCAGAAAGGAACACGTCTTCTGCCCCCTGTATGATTTCCAATAATGGTGTAGTGGTTCCCTAAGGCGGATAGATCGCAGAGTTACCATACACAGTGGCAATCCTGCCTTTGAAGGGGTACTTCACTAACTGATGGACTGTTGATGATACAGCCTTCATCTGATGTAGCCAAGGCCTTTCCAGTAGTAGGTTTAATGTGGCCGGAATATCCATGACATGGAAATCTACCTTATGTCTGGACAGGCCGATTAGGATATTGCTCTTGAACGTTCCCATGACATCCCGGCTAGTATTGTCGTAAGCCCGGACAGCTTAGGTCATGAGTGTAAAGTCAATCAACATCAAACAGATGGCATACGCAGTTCTTATTGAACACACATTGATCATTGATCCGGTATCTACTAACACCACTGGAATCCATTTTTTCTGACTTTCCAAGGTTACATATAATGGACGGTTGTGGTTGGCGCCCTCAGGAGGCAATTCTTTATTCGTAAAAGATATCACCGGCGTAACGTCCCCAGAGGTGACCAACGACACCAATTGGTCAACGGTGGTGTCAATGGGTAGTTTAGTTTGGTTCATTGCTTCGAGCAGGGCTTGTCTATGCTCCCGAGATGCCATTATCAGTCCCCAGATGGATATGTCGGCCTGGATCTTCTTTAGTTGTTTCAAGACCAGGTTTTCTACAGCATCCTTTTCTTTTGATCTCTCAACCTCCTTGTTAGAGGTCTCTAGCTGATCTACCGCTGCGGGTTTGAAGTACCGACCGCTCTAGATCATATGATTGATCTCATCGGTATACCAAGTGTCATCTGGGGTATCAGCTTTCCAACCTTTGTCAGTGTATGCATGACTTAGGTCGTTGTCTTCCCACCACTCATCCACAGTCATGGTCGGGCTGTTATCAGGTTCTATTCTGAGCATGTTCACATCCCATGCCCCGTCAACATACCATTCTTCTTCTACCACAGCTCAGGTTTCAATATCATTATACTTTCTGAGTTTCCTCAGTATCCTCTTTTGGTCATTGGGATCCCATTAGACTTTTTTGGTTATCTGGGCATCATCCATTGTTGTTTCAGGTTCTTCTTTCCCTTTTCTTTTGCCTTGTTCTAGAGCTATCTTCGCTTGGAACTCCTCTTTCCTTTCATTTTGAAATTGTTTCAGTGCATGTTCCTTCTCAGTCAAAGGTGCAGCCTCAGTCTTGCCACTAGCAGTGATTTCCTCTTCTGTCTTGGTCTCTCTTGTTTGTTCCTCTACATCAGACTCTTCATCACTTAACCATCCATTGCCTGTTTCTGGTTGACTCGGGTCCCACCATCCCATCTGCACACGGCTTGTATCTTCTTCCTCGAAGAAATAAATATCCGCCAGATCCTCTTCTATGTTTGCTAAGTCATTCAGACCTTGCTCGGGCCACTCCTTCTGATTCTATGCCATTTGGTCTTCCCCGATAACATTAATGCTATGAAAGTTCGACAGTATGACTACTGGCTTTGGCTAATCAATCGCCACAATGTATAGACTGGGATCGTACTCCTCTATGAGCGAGACCCCCTTCTCTATGACATGGGTATTAGACGACTTTGTCTCCAATGCATTCTTATATTTCTCCATTTCTACTGCCACGAGCCTGGGTTGGATTTGTGGTGTTAGATCCATCATGCACATGTTTGTTCCTTCTGGAATGACCACCTCCGATTTTGGTAGGTGGGATGAGGTAATGTATGTGCTAAGGTTGAAGGTGGGCGGTAGTGTATGGATGTGGTTAATATTTCTGGGTGGGGGGACTTGGTTATGTACAGGAAGTGGATTGGTTGTTACGTTTGGTTTGGAAAGTGGGGCGATAACTTTGTTGTCAATGAGATCCTAGATCTCATAACGTAGACGGTAGCACATGTTCATGGGATGGCCATGTTGTTGGTGGAAGATACAATACTGGGTAGGGTCATGTTTGGGTGGCATTGGGTCTGGAAGTGGACGAGGATCAAAAGGTTTGAGATGCCCTTTTGCATTAACAGCTTGAGGGCATGGGTTAGGCTCATATGGAGGGGAGTAAAAACTCTTCGGTTCCGGGGTGGACCAGTATTTTGTGAAGGTTGTGAGGTTATGGCAGTAACAAAAGGATCAACCATCTTGGCCGTTATGACGACATTGCTGACATCTACAGGCTACAGAATAGTGCTACTGCTAGCATTGGTATTCCGAGAGAACGGCCTTCTTACGGGTTCACTTGTTCTGTGGATGATACCTTTTTTGAATGCACTCTCGATCTGAACCCCCAGCTCATGTAAGGAAACAAACATGGACAATGGTGCCACTATCATTCTCTGTAGCATATCTGGCTTAAGGTTCTGGACCACTAGTCGGACTTGTTCTCTCTCGGTAGACCTATTTGTCATTCGGGCTGCCTTGGCTCTCCACCAGGTGACAAATCAATGACTGATTCTTTGGGGTTCTAGATAGTAACCTCCAACTCACTCATGGTTACGTCTATCGGGGTGTTATATGAATACTGATTGACAAACGCCTCAGATAGCTACTCTCAATTCCATTTTATAGAGTCCTCCAACTTAGCATACCAGATGGCCACCACATCAAACAGGATTCTTCCAAACAACAAAAGCTTCTATGCCCGAGACAAACCCATGGGCCTCAATACATCCGAAAACAACCAAACATGCACAATTGGATCCCCACTCCCATTGAATCTGTCGATATGGGGCATCTTAAATTTCTCTACTAGTCTAACCGAAGCCTCAGTGTACCCATCTTCGATATCTGGAATGGAGTTGAAGCCCTAGGATTTCTTCAATGCTTTCTCCAATCTAGAAATCTTGACCAAGGCCGGATCAATTTCATTGATATTGAAAGAAAAAATCCCTGGAGGAGGTTGAACTAGAGGACAATAAGCTGGAGCTGGAGGAAACATGTCCTGAGGAACTAGGAATGGTAGATTTTCTACTGGTGGGGGTAGATCTGGGTTTGGCTGAGCAGTAGAGATCAGGTGCACAGTTGATGCTGATGCCCGAGATGTACGCCGTAGATCGGCAATGACTTCATCTTGTGCAGCCATCCTCTGGTTTACAGTGTCCATAGTCCTTTGGATGACAGTCATCATGGCAACAAATTCCTCTGCATTAGGTGTTGTGTTCTGTGCCATTGCTAATCTGGATGAACTAGATGCTGGTGAACTGACTGAGTGAGAATGGGTAGATGTTTGTGGAGTGTTTTTGTATTGATGCTACTGATCGTCTGTTTCTTCTCCGTCAAGTGACTAAAGGAAGCGAGACTAACATGGGCTGACCACCAACAATGTCCTGAGCTTTACACAGCCTACCGAAACGAGTCCACACAACTTAGGGAATATCGGATCTTTCTGAAGCTATGATGGCAAACTACCTAGCAAGAAGAAAGAAAGGAAAACAAAATCAAAAATCAGACAGCACTTCGGCCCCAATTCACAGCAATCATGACACATAGCTGAATTGTAATCCCTATTGAACTTTGTTTTTCAAACTTTATACCGATATGAACCATCATGTACAGTCTCACTGTAAAAGCACATATCAAGTAAAAAAAAACAACCAAAACACCCTTATGAGGGGGTAGAGTTACCCTGTCCTAGATTTTTGGCATGATCTATGCTGCACTAATTCAAACAACGAGTTTCACAACATCCTGCAAATGGGTGGCATCCTGTCCTAAGTTGGAATAGTCACTATAGCTTCACTATATGCAACTAGATCGAATGGTCAAAAGGGTACCTCAGCAAGAATACCTAATATACCTCTCACACCCAACACCGAGAAGTGAAAGGCGGATCAAGCAGTACAGCGGTAATCCAGATCCACTAGTTGTGTTTCAAACATGGCAGAGCCCATGAGCGATCAGCCTTTTAGCAAGCCTTTTGGGCGAGCCTCCAGAAAACCATCTAGGAATAACAGATGGAAAATATAGTGACTTAAAGTAACCATGCAAATGAAATGCAAAGAACATATAAGTGTAGATAAAAATTCATATCATGAGTTTCGAGTCAAGTTCTCTAAATCCCTAACAAAGTCGCCAAAAACTGTAGCCCGACATTCTGCGCTCCTTTCGGAAGGCGAATAGCCCTACAGTTCAGACTCCACTTGTGGTTCTGAATCTGATTTCACAAGTGCAATGTGAAACAGTGAAAACACAAAAAGAGTCCAAATCTGGCAATTTCTTTTTGGAAAATCAATGTTTGAATCAAATGCGAAAAATGGACTACTTTACCAGATTACAGAGTCGCCACCTAAATATTTTTGGAAAATCTAGGAAACTCGAGACTCATGCCAAAGGCCATTAGTCCGTCATCACCAAAGTGTCTCAACTCGGGAACTTAGGTACGAGAAAGGAAGGTTATGAATTGAGCACCACATTCGCCCGATCAAAGATCGGCCTCTACTAATCATGATGTGTTTTTTATTTACAGTATATGGTCTTATTTCAATTATTAGCTATTTTTATTATGTGATGCGCACACAAGGTATAGATTAGTTTGCAGGATTTGGAACACTTGATTTCATGTTTTGTTTTGAAATTGTTTTGTGAATTTGCCACTTGAAAAAGTAGGCTAAAATGGACATTAATCAAACTATCCCAATTCAAGCAACTAGCCTTCATCTACAGGCATTCAAACAATTATATCATTTAAGCAATTAACCTCATGGTATTCATGCTTTGGACATGGCAACACAAACACTCGATGCAAGATGCTAAGACATAAAAGCTCACCTAGTACTCCAAGCCAAAACAGGTGAAAGAGTTAGAAAAATATATATGTTCCTAACTTATGCAATATGACTAATGCAACGCACACATTATGTATTTTATAGGCTCGGCTATGAACATGGCATATGATTTCATTCAAGACATGCGAGAGAGTACATATTCAAGTAATGAATTTGAACCATTTGATAATGAGTTAGGATGATGAGCCGAGCCTTGGATGCATGCAAGACAAATGGATTCAAAACATAAGAATGTTAATGAAACGTGATGTCCTATACTAACCATCATAAGCAAGTAAGTAAAAGGGAGAAAGACGTGAGGTTGGAAGACATACACATTATTACAACATCGCCCTCGTACAAGAGGGTGCGAATCAAAGTCCAAAAGTCTGAATTAAACTAATTATTACAAAACCGAATGAATTAAATAAGCGAGGCTAATTGCTAACTATGTTATTGCAACAAGGATAACCATGATAAATAAACTAACTCTCTAAGCTAATTAACTACAACAATTACAAAGGGACAATAATAATAATTACAACATTAATGATTAATGAGACTAATTACAATAAACAATATTAAATTAATTACAACGACGATCATGATGTAAGCGAGGATGTGCAAGGATTACATGCATGCACATGCACAATGTTCAATAACAGCTCTATCTGCCCCAGGCTTGCTCTGTTTCACCACAGCCACTGCCTTTTATTTTTTGCAAAAATACACTGCTGACCAAACATTCAGGACCGGTCGACCCTCAATGAAGCCCGGCCGGACCTAAAGAAGGCCGGTCGTGCCTCAATTTTGTGCAAAACTCTATTTTGTGTTCTAAAGTGAAAACAGTGCAGACAGAGTTGTTCAAGCTTTGTTTGTTCCTTCATTCCTTCTCTGTCATGGGAAATCCTCAAGAGAAGGTTAGAATTGTTTCCAAAACCATCAATGAGCAAGTTGATTGCTTGATGATTTCGAATACAATTTTGGACAAAAATCAATGAATGCAATGAATATGACCACTCCTCCTTCTTTATCATGGAATGAACTCAAAAAAAGGAAGTAGAGACGCTTCAAGGATCATCAAAACACCATGAATTAGCGTATGATCACTCTTGACTTACTAAACTTGGCATAACGTCCGGCCAAGCCCAAGTGAGATGACTCATTTGCTTTATGTGTGTTGGTTGGTTTTAAACCAATTCTCTTAGTCATTTCCATTCTTTAGTCCATTTGTTCGAAGTGATGATTAAGTCCTCTAAAATGAGAGAAACATCAAACGGGCAGTAATTCTCAACATGAAAGAGAGATTATGCCACTGACAATGAATATCTGTAGAGATTAAGCCATTAAGTGTGAATATCTAGTTCATGTGTTGAATGACCATCAACCAATTGAAACAACTCTCAAATGAAAGAAAGGAATGGCAAGTTGATTCTTAAAATGAGGTCATTAACATGAAAGTTAGACAAAGAAAGGCTAAGAACAACATAATACAAGCTATGTACAAAGAACAATGCTACAACAAAGGAACTAATCAAAGCTTGAATCAATTAAATAGATTAGGACAGCCCTAAAATAGTCTCTAATAAGCCAAAACAGTGGCTGAAAATGCAAGAAAAGAACTCAAAAAGTTAAACAAAAAATAAAGACAATAAAGCTATGTAAGCAAAAACATGGAGGGGTGGCCAACCCCTCAAATTTGAAGACTTCAAACCATGTTTTTTTTTTTTTTTTTTGCCTTAGTTCAACTCTGAAAATCAGTTCAAAAATCAAAGGAAAAGACTGTAAAGGAACCAAGGGTTGGGCTATGAAGATAGGTGCAAGTAAGGGTATTAACCTTACCACCTTTGGTAGCTTATCCAAACCCAAGTTCCAACACTTAAAATGGATACAAAACATCCCAAGAATACAAGAAATAGTTAGAAATGAAGTAAGCAAAAGCAAGAACAAGAGTTGCAAGCTTATACCTCTCAAAATGGAGTAAGCTTTGGTTGATGATCAAACTCACTCTTGACACACTCTCAAACTTGAATTATGCTTCTCAATGGTCAACCAAGGTTCTAAGATGATGAATCAAGGTTGTGTATGGCGTATATAGATGATATAAGGAAGGTAGGTTAATTCAAAGATAGCTTACAATGGAAGAAAGAGGAAGAATAAGCTCTCTCTATGTGTATAGGCTTTCTCTCAATTGTTCAACCCCCAAAATAGTGGTATATGGTCGTATTTATAGAATTTGAGCAAGAAACATTGTAAATATCTTCAAAAATGGACAACTGGCGGCCTCCCGCCCAGAACAGTGTTTCTCGCTACCAAAGCCTGGCCAGCCCTCAATGAGGCACGGCCGGGCCTTAATGTGTTCCCTTGTTTTTTCTGTTTTAGCCTTAACATAGGGTGGCACAAGGTGTAAAAATGAATTTCTCGAGTATGATCAGTGGGAATATGGAAGGTTTGGGGTTATTTTGAAGCTTAAATAAGGTTCCTTTGTTGAGACCTCGAACCACGCACAATACCACTTTCATCATCGAGTGTACCGAGCAAAGTGCTCGAGCCTTGCGGGCAGTCAAAAATGGGATGTCCACATTTATGTTACATAGGAAATATATTTTCAAAAAATACAGCTTCTCTTGATGTCACGACCTAAACCCGCCCCTATAGCTTTAGCGCCATAACCGGCCAGTAATCCGTGATTACCAAAGGCATGCTAAACAATAATGACAATAACACAATAATAGGGCTAGAGAAAGCCAAACAATAATAGAAAATAGCATTCAATGAGCTATGAGGACTTAAATGAACAAAACAAATTTCACATATTTGTGATTATACAAAAACTTAAGTCCATAACACACATGTGTACAAAACAAAACACAAGCTGGGGAATTAAATCCCATTGTCAAAAACAATTAACAAAACTCAATAAACATTCTTATTTCTTAAATACAATGTCAAAATGGTGAATCTAAATCACCCAAAAAGCCCTGACATGGAAATGTTCGAAACCTCACAATGAGGCATAGTAATTGGCTTGACAAAAACAAGTTTTGGGTCGACGCTGCTAACTCTAATCTGGTGCTCGATCACCTACATACATATAATAAACAATGAGTTAGAGCCCAGTGAATAACAACTGTGTAAAGGGGTTATGAATGATGTCCTTACTATAATTCAAAACAGTCAGATTCAATAGTGAATAAATTCACTAAGTAGATTTCAGACATTTCATAGTGATATAGAATCATAGTAGTTATACACTGTACGTCCAATAGCAGAATCATAGTAGTTATACACTGTACGTTCAATTACATTTATATCTTTAGCCAATTCTATGATTCGCTTGTTTACTTATTCAGTTTCCATTCATCATCACTCGTTAGGTTCTATTCGTTCGTTCATTCTAGTGCACTCATGAGATGCAAATGCATAAGAAAAACACTTTAAAACTATGCAAACGATAGCCCGAAAGGTAGAAAAATGATGCTAAAAAAAAACCCGAGCCTAACCAAAACCGTATATGCAAGATGCCCAATCCGCATGTGTGGATCACAACAGATTCTGTGCACTATTTTCCGAAATTATGTTTCATGTGTGAAGCTCAATGTTTGCAATTTCAACCTCATTTTCATGCATTTCACTCCCAAAAACTCATATAAATGTGCTAGAATTTGGGCCTTCAACATCAAATAAGAATCAAACTTGAAATCAACTCCCAAATCTTCTAATTTGAAGAAAGATTAAAACTTCAATGAAATTACAAAACATAAATCATGTGTTGTGAGGCTTCAATTGTAAAACCCATGAAGAAATCCTTTGGCAACTTTAGAAATTTATGAGACTCATGCAATAAATTATGTATAAAAAAATAATATTATATATATAAACAAGATCAAGCCATACATGTTGAGTTTTGAGAATTAAATCATATAATTTCTCTTCTTCTTTTTTTCTTTTTATGATTATATACTCTCAACTCCAATTTCTCTCCATGAATTCTTAATTACTCATGAATTTCCCCTTCAATTTTGAAAACCGTGCAAGAAAATAAATGTATGATTATAAAATTCAAGAAAACATGCTATGCATGGTGAATTTCAGAGTTAATTTCCTTCAGTTCTTGCCATGTGTGCTTGTATATGCTTTCTAGGGTCACATACAACACAACACATCCTCATTCAACTTCAATTCCATGAGATCATAGGTGTATCAACCCTATTTCAAGAAATTAGAAGAAGATTATTACCTTAGATGGTTAATTTGGACAAGATTTTCTTGATTTCCCTTCAATTTTCTTTGATTCTGCTTCTCCCTCTCTTCCTTCGTCTCTTTCTCGAGCACTCTTTTTTCCTCTCTAGATTTTATTTTCTTTCCTTCTCTTTCTTCTTGTTGAATCCAAGAGGCTCATATTCATATATATATATATATATATATATAATATTTAATTAAATCAAATTAATTCATTCTGAATCAGATTTTTATAAAACTTCATATTAAGTCCTAAAAATCATACTGATTATAATTATGTATTCCGTTCTAGTTTCTGAAGCCTCTAAGGCCTTCCATTTGCAGTGTAAAGTTGCAATTAAACCAACTAAACACACCTTAACGAATCAGACGAAATAAATTTTCAATTAACCTTTCCAATTGGGTGTAAAAATGTCAATTAGGCTATTCATATTCCCAATTTCAATTTATGAACCCACCAAGGCTATTAAGTTCAATTTCAAAGTTGTACCCCAATAGATAATTCTCCAATTTGGATAGATATCCACAGATTAAACTAGGCACTTTGCATAATTAATCATTAACACATAATTAATTTTAAAGAAAATAGATAAACAGAATACACATTTTGGGGTCGTTACACTTGACTCCATTATAGTATTAATTACTAAGAATCTACAACCAACACTATCTAAGGCATAGCCAATAAATATACAATCAACAGTTTTCGGTCCTAATTTTCTTTTCTTAGTAATTAGTATTGAAACTTTAGCCAAACACCCCCACACTTTGAAATATTTTAAACTAAGCTTTTGATTTTTCCAAATTTCATAAGTTGTTTTTTCAAAATTTTTGTAAGGCACTTTATTTAATATATGACAAGCAGAATATAAAGCTTCACCCCACAAATTATTAGGTAAACCGGAACTGGCTAACATAGCAATTATCATATCTAGCAATGTTCGATTTTTACATTCTAGCAATAATTCCATATTGCTTACAAAAGTCTTCCATTTCTATTGGTGCATACTCGCCTCCTCTATCAAACCTTAAGATTTTAATTTTCTTTTCTAATTAATTTTCTACACGAGCTTTATATATTTTAAATTTATCAAATAATTCACTTTTGTGACTTGTTAAATATACATAGAAATATTTAGAAAAATCATCAATAAACGTAATAAAATATATTTTTCCACCATGAGTTAACACATTGATAAGGTCACATGTATCACTATGTATAAGTTGTAACAAAGATGTACAGTTTTCAACGGATTTAAAAGGTTTTTTAGTTTTTTTAGCTTGTACACATACTTGACATCTTTCCTTTAAATTAATTACAGATTTTGGAATTAATTCTAAACTCATCATTCTTTTAATAGTGTTCAAATTTACATGCTCAAGTCTACCATGCCAAGTATTAGAACATTCTAGATTAGCAATAGAATAAGTAGAGAAAAAATAACATGCAATTTTATTTAAATCAGAATCCATAACATTAAGGCTAAATAAACCATCATAAAGATAACATTTACCAATAAAGTTATCATTCTTAGTTATTACAACTTTATTTGATTCAAAAACTACTTTAAATCCATGTTGAACTAATAAAGATGCACTAATTAAATTTTTCCTAATACCAGGAACATACAAAACTCCATCTAAGGTGATTATATTTCCAGATGTCAATTCCAACCTAACTTGTCCTTCACCCAGTACCCTGGGCAAGCTCCCATTTCCCATGCTTACAATTCTTGTGCCGGATTCCTGATAATAAGGTGAAAAAATATTTTTATCAACGCATACATGAACATTAGCACCCGAGTCTATAAACCAATCATCTGAGTTAAAACTAATATTTAACTTGGGATCACTAACAAAACACCTGCTAGCAAGGTTAGAGGAGCTAGCCCCCATAGTCACAACATTAGCTTGTGGTTTAGAGGTTACTGGAGGACCACGGGCTTTATGGGTTGACCATTCCAATGATAACAATCTCTAATAGTGTGATTAGTCTTCCCACACACCCAACAAGGCACTATTTTTCTCTGAATAATATTTTTGCCTTTTAATTTATTATTAAGATTGTTATTCCCATTCTTGTGTGCACCATTTTTCTTGAAATTACAAGGTTTGTGTTTAAGATTTTCTGCAAAAAGTGCCTTGGCTCGAAAATCACAATTTAAAAACTCAACTTGTTTTTCACAATGTTTTTCATCAATATTTTGGGATGCTAACAATTCATCAAGGTATAATTATCATGTTTTTGTTTTATTATTCTACCAAATTCTGACCAAGATGGAGGTAATTTTTTAATCAGTGAAGCAACCAAAAAAATATCAGATAAATCCATTCCTTTTCTTTTCAGGTCATACAAAATATTTCGAAATTCATGCACTTGTTCCATAACCGATTTACCATCAATCATATGAAAGTCTAAAAAAATTTCAACATAGCAACATTTAAGACTAGCATCTTCAAACCCATATTTAAAATCAAGTGCTTCCCATAATTCAATAGAAGTTTTTGTACTGCAAAAAATATTATAGATGGAAGGAAATAAATCACTTAAAATACTACCATAACAAAGATAATTTTTTTTCATCAAAATCATCATTATCAGATTTTTTGGATGAAGTTGAATCCTTACCCGTCTCAACACTTTCTACAACCTTAGAAGTTTCACTTTTTTCATAATCCTTTTCTTTTTCAAAAACCTTTTCTTTTCCATTTGAAACAAATAGCTTTATAAATCATTGAATAAAGACCCAAAGTGGTTAACCACAATTTCATTTGTTGTTGCCGACATCTAAAATTTTGACCATTAAACTTCTCAGGCTTGCAGGAATTGGTTTCATTAAATCCTATATTTTTAAAAAAAACTAAATAAATAAATAAAATTATAATCAATGCAACAACTTCTAACAAAAAATTCTAATTATCAGGATTGTTAAAAAATTAAACAAGATTTACTATTAGAATAAAATTACCAAACTAATAATAAACCAAAAACAACAAATAAATGTTATTATTAAAGAGAAAGTTTAGAGAAGCCTGAATGGTGGTCAAGGTATGCAGATTGCACTCTCCTTAGGAACGATGCACCGTCTTCTCGCCGAGTTGAATGGTGTTCCTCCTCCAAGATACAACGACCTTTGAAATCACATGTGTGCAACAAAGTGAATTCACGAACCTTAAATTGCCCAACACTCACTTGTAAACTCAATACAGTAAACTCACAAAATAAATAACAGAGCAAAAGAAAAGGAGAAGAAAGACTTCTTTTCTTCTTCTTTTTTTTTGTTTAGAAAACAACGTTAAAGTCTTATTATATACACAATTAAATTATTATAATTTAGATATTTGGGAGATATTGTAGGATAACCCTAAGACTAGAAAACTAATATAATGTTATTAGCTATTCCTAAAAAGATGCAAATATCAAATAAAATAAATTAAATTAAATACAATTTTAAAATTATAAAATAACAGGTGTGGAAGGATCAAATCAGTAGATCGACTAATGAGGATTAGGATTATTTCTAATCAAGAGAATGAGATGTGTAAGTTCTATGGCGGTGCTATTGAATCAATTGAGCATGTTCTGATCTGGTGTAGTAAGGTTTAGAACGTATGCATTGAAATCTTAAAATGGTGGGGAATGATTTGGGTGGTTCTAGGGTCGGTCAGCACTCTATTAGAATGGTGGCAAAGCTAGAAGTATAAAAAAGCAAAGAAGGTGATCTAGGAAGTAGTCACATTTGCAGTTATATGGTCAGTCTGAGCTTAAAGAACAAATTCATGTTTAATAATGTGCAACCAGATTGGGGAGAGTTGGTTGATTTAATCAAGCACTGTGTCGTATTTTGGGCTAGTGCGATCTGAGCTGAGGGGGTATCCAGAAATAGCATCCTTTACTGTTGGCAAGATCTTTCATTGCGTATCTAGAGGGGCTGAAGATAGGTGCTGCTATTGGGCTATGCACTAAGGTCTTCCAGAAGGATGTGGCTCGATTCATTATTGTACAAATGGTTCTATGGACTGTTTGGTGTTGCTGAAGGTTTAAGTTGGGGTTGCACTATGCTTTTGATATGCTTCTGTTGTTACTATTGCCAAGGTGAGCTTGGTGTGGTTTATTATTTGCTGTTGTGGTGAATGGTGTCTAATGAAGTGGTGAATTGTGTGGGATTTGTATATAAGGCTATTGTTTTGTGGTGAAAATTGTGTTTGGTTTTATTAGTGCTTATTTTGTAGCTTTAATTTTTTGGTTGTTCTGTAGCTGATGCCTTATTAGTTTTTGGTGTAGTGTTAGTAAATGATTAGACTTACTTATTAGTGTCAACTTAGTTGGGATCGTTTAGTTTAGCTTTGATATTTTTTGCACTCCCTTTTTATTGATGTTTACATGCTTATATGTTTAATCTTATCAATAAAATTTTCTTTTGCTAAAAAATAAAAATTAAATAAAATAACATTTGTCGCATTAGTGGGTTTTAAATTGAAATGGTTAAGTGGGGTGGTTTGGACTGGAACTAAGTTCGGTTTTCAGTTCAACCGGCCAGTCTGATTTTCAAAACCTCTCAAACTATTTTTTTTTCAATTTTATTTTTCCTTTTCAAATGTTATCCAAAGCTGTGACCTTTATAAAAAGAATGTAAGAATGGTATAACGCAGTCTAACGCGGTCTAATGCTCCTGCTTCCTTACTCTTTATTATCTTGACCTAGAACCTAGTTCCCGTTGTGTTCAAGCATCAACCGAGGTCAACCCACAACCTGCTTCTCAGTCCTCCTTGAAATTACCGAAGTCAGTGCTTCAAAGTGCTAAAGCCCTGTGCTTGATGTCCACAAATGTGGGCCATGTGGTGAGAAGAAAGTGGTGCTTTTGTTTTCTTCTTCAACTAGATTTATCATATTTTGCAAAAAGAGGAAGTCAGTTGGTGCGCAAAAGCATACATACCAATAATCTATAACAAAGGCTTCTGACAGAGTCCATGTGAGGTGACCGAATGAGGACTCAATGCAAGATTTCCATGTAAGTTGTCCAGAGTGTTTAAGTGGCGGTGAACTGATTGTCCAGAGTGCTTCTGTCGTGGTGAACTAATTGTATTAAATCATACATACACCTGCAATTTGGAATTCACCGTGTCTAGAGATCAACTCCCAAACCGCACAATTAGGTATACCATTGTCATAACCTTTGTGTTCTTTTTACATATGTTTGTATTGATTTTATACGCTTGTGTATTCTCTTGGTGTTTGTTAGCATATAACTTGCACACAATGTGCTTGACAATATGCCCATGAGAGAGAAGTTATTTTGTTAATATGCGTTTTTGCTTATGAGATGCCAATTTCATGTTAACATATAATTTATATATTATCAAGAAGAGATTGTCGACGCCTTATATTTTGTAATCTCTTTCTGCAGAGCTTGGAAAGAAAGAGAGACAAAGATGAATTTTTTCATGGAGAACAATTTAGATGTTTGATTAACTTGTTAGAGTCAATTTAAGTCTTATTACACACACATATAGATAGAGAGTTGGATTGTTGTTGGACTGATTTTTTTTTATGTTTATTAAGTTTTTGGTTTTCAAACTCATCACCAAAACAAAGCCTTTAGTATATTTATGGCCATACATACTGGATTGGTGTATGTTCTATGAGTTGGAACAATCTGCAGAAACTGAGATGTGTCATCTTCCTTGTGTCTATTATGAAATTATTCCTAATTTGCCTATGTGGGGCTCTATTCTTGATCCTCACAACTGTTTAATTGTGTGTCCACCATGTGCTCAATCATTTGCCAAAATGAAATACACACACACAGAGCGCTTCATCTCTTTTTTGTTTTGGGAACAATAGATGCTTTGACGGCTTTAGAATTTCTCGAAAATACTTATTAAAAAAAAAAATCATAGGATGAGTGTTGGCTACCATCTTACCCTGTTCGTGGTAAACATTCATGTACCTAGATAATGGTACCACGTTTAGTTCTCGTGCATTTACAATTGGGTTTCATTATTCTTCAATTTGCCATCTGCATAATTCTTCTACATTCTGAAACTGTAAAACCATTACAGTTGGTCATCAATGGGGATAAGATTATACCATTAAACCTTATAAATATAATTGTAGACACCCCATTTTTGACTGACCTTAAGACTCAGACGTCATCATTTGAGCGCTTGGTGATTGCGCATGTTGTGCTCGTTTCGAGGTTTCGGAGTTCCTGGCTGAGAGCCTCACCTCCAGACCTCGGGACTCTTTGTACTTTGACTCGGTCTGCGGACTAAGTCTTGTTTTCTCTTCCCGGAAGGAGGGAGAGGTCTTGTAGACCATCTCTCAATGGTCGTAGACTACTTTTCGTGGTCATAGGCCACTGTTCCTGTTTGGAAACTAGTTTCTAGTTTTCGGAGCCGTTGGTCGTGCGCCCCAGCTCGGGACCTCTTAACATTCTCCGTTTGGCACGATTTTTGGAACACACCTTATTTCCTCTATCTAGAGGGACACTGTGGTCCGAGAGACCACTTTTGTGGTCATACGCCACTTTTCGTGATCAACAGCCAGTTTTCAGGGCCCCCGGCCACGCGTTTTGCCTCCCGAACTCTCGTTTTGCATCCGTGTTGGTTCGTTCTTGGAACGAACATTGCTTTTCATGTTTGGGAAGTGGTACAAGAGTGGGAGACCAGTTTTTCTCCTTGGAGACCACTTTTCTTCCCGCCAACCAGTTTTCTGGTCGGGAAATTGGTTTTCTTGGTCGTTGGGCCACATTTGCTGGTTTCCTACCACACCACTGGCTTGCTTTCAGTGTGGAGACCACCAATTACCCTTGGATACCAGCTTTTATCCTTGGAGAGCACTTTTCTTCCCACCAGCCAATTTTCTGGTCGGGAAACTGGTTTTCTTGGTCTTTGGGCCACATTTGCTGGTCTCCCACCACACCACTGGCTTGCTTTCAGTGTAGAGACCACCAATTACCCCTGGAAACTAGCTTTTATCCTTGGAGACCACTTTTCTTCCCGTTAGCCGGTTTTCTGGCCGGGAAACTGGTTTTCTTAGTCTTTGGGCCACATTTTCTGGTTTCCCACCACACCATTGGCTTTCTTTCAGTGTGGAGACCACCAATTACCCCTGGAGACCACTTTTTTTTTCCGGTCAACCACTAAAAGTAGCTGGCCGATCAGAAAAAGTGGCCGGCCGACCACTTTCTCATGAAAAGTGGTCGGCCGACCAGTAAAAGTGGCGGGCCGACCACTTTAACTGGTCGGCGGCCTTCCTGCATATTCTACAGGTGTTGTGGATGCCAATTGTGCCAGCTAGAGTGCACAGATTTCATCCTCCATACACTTGGAGGGATTGCATCTAGTTTCAAACTTCTTCAACAAGCTTGGTGCTTGTTTCTCTATAAGAGGAAAGGCTCTCTCTCTTGTCTTAGGTTCTGAAGTTGGCTTAGGGCATATACATATATCTTCCTCTCTATATTCCCCTCTCTCTCCATATTTTGTGCCTTAAAGTGTTTTGTCTCTTCACTTGTGCACACAACCTCCTAGCCAAGCACCTCCCTTTTGTTGCTGAGGCATCTTAAGGTTGCTTCTGGAGTTTTTGGTTTGGTTTAAGCTCAAAAAAACCTGCTGGAGTTGCAACTTTGAAGAAGTTCATCAAGGGTGAGTTTTTGAACCTTAAATCCCCCTTTCTTGCTTAAGCTTTTAGCCTATCTTGCATGCTATTTTGAGCTTAACTTATAACTGATAAAAGTTGTGTTTTTGCATGATTTTGATCTTTGTTTAAGATCACTTTGGTGTTTGGGATTGTTTACCCCCTCTTAGGCCTAGTTTGGCCTCATTTTTGTGTCATCTTTATGAGCTTCGGGACCACCTTGTATTGGCCTTCTCACCATTGAAGTCTAGAGGGATTTCAGTGGTGGGGATGGTGTTTTAAGGTCCTAAGAAGGAGAGGGCCATCCCCTCTCCTTTGTGTCTTCAATACATGCTTCATTTCCCTCATGTTTGAGCACCTTTGGTAAGTGTGTGTTGGCCATGTCTTAGCTTGTATTTGTGGTTATTTTGCTGAGGCACACCACTATTTTTTCTTAGTTTGGTCACCCCTTGCATGGTTAACACACTTGTAGTGTAAATCACACAATCTAGTCTTGTATGCCACATGTTTGAGCATATGTTTCTAGCTTGATTTCGAGCCATCTCAGTAGGTTTTTGGTGATGTTTTAACATGTCTTAGATCTATTTTGGTTCGGTTTGGTTGGCTCTTGCATGCCTAATACACTTGTAGTGTAAATCCCTTAAACTAGCTTTATATGTTTCATGCCTTGGGATGTCATTCTAGCTAGTTTTCTTCCCATTTCAGCATGTTTTTGGTGATTTTTTACCATGTCATGACTCTGTTTTGGTTTGGTTTGGTTGTCTTTTGCATGCTCCATACACTTGCCATGCAATCCCATGAAATAGCCTAACATGCATCATGTTGGCGCATGTCTTTTTAGCACGATTTTGGCTTGACTTCAAGAAGAATTTGTTCATGTTTTTCCATATTTAAGGTCTGATTTTGGTTGTCTTGGTCATCCATGACTTGCTTTGTATAGCTTTGATTCAACCTAGCTTGTTTGCCTTGTGCATCGGGTCCACTAGCATGCATTACTTGGTTCATTTCAATGATTTGGCATCTTTAGTTATACTATTTCAGTCCATGTTTTATGGCCATGCACTTGTATTTGTCACTCAATCAATGCGTTGGAGGGTTCCCCCTTTATGCCTTAACATAAGCCATTGTGTATGCATTCATGCATTTGCTTGCGAGCCATCATTTCAGTGCTTATTTGGGGTTATTTTGCCATTATATAACCCTGATTTTTGTTGGCGGAGTCATCCCATGCTTGGTCCTAATAGGTGTAGTGTAATCCACCTTATTTTCCTTGTATGCATTATGCCTCATGCCCCTCATGCTAGCACATTTTGGCTTCCATCCATGCATGTTTTAGTCTCATATTAACATGTACTAGGACTGTTTTTGGTTGCCTTAATCACATGCTTCATGTTTTGTATACCTGTAGTGTAAATGCTCTTACTTGCCTCAAGCTTTGAGCACCATTGCATGCTTTATTTGTGTTGTGTACTTGATTTGGCATCACTTAACATCACATTTCAGAACATATAGACTTGCCATGTTCTCACTTCATTCACCCCTTGAGTGCCTCTAAGGGTTGTGCATTTGTTGCCTAGTTTATGGCTTAGTTTATGCCTAGGACTTTGGGCCTTCATCTTAGCATATTTTGGTCTTTGTTAAGACCTATTTCAACTCTGTCCATGCTTAGTTCATGCATATTTCCATGCATTGCATGCCTCATGTGTAGTCCACTTTGATAGCTCTCATGCCTTAGGACCCTTGCATGCTCTACTTGCTTTGTTTGAATGATTGGGCATCGTTTCTTACTTAATTTCAGTGCACTTAGTGTCTTTACACTTGCACATTTGTCACTCTTTGAGCACTTTTGAGAGTTGTGCTCTTGGGCCTCTTGTATTGGCCAATGCATTGTGCATGCATGCTTTGTATTTTGTGCCTTCATTTCATCCCAATGGCCACTGAGTTGGGCATGGCTGAGGCCTATCCATCTTGGTTTAAGTCCATTGTTGCATTGTGTATGCCATGACATAATGCGTTGTGCATGTTATGTTATTGTTTGCATTGAGCATGTCATGATCATATTGCATTGAGTATGCCATATCGTCCATAGCATTGTGTATGCCATGTAGTTATATTGCATGTTTGCCATGTGGCTTGCATTGTGTTTGGAATAGGTGTTAGTCTAAACACGGAAAACGAGGGACGTTTTATACTTCAAGTGATGAAACGTACCTTAATTCTAGGTCGCTGACGCTCTTGATTACCCATGATAGAGTTTTAGGCATTATGTGTTTACTTGTGCATTCATTTCCATATTGAATTGTGCAACTTTACCTCTCAGCCATCATGTATTGAAATGCGCGATTAGTGGCCCGAGGGTCGAGAACCACACCTCCTTGAGTTCATTACATGATAGAGAGGGTGGTTGTGCACACATATACTGCAAATACTTTGCCATGCCCCTTTCTTGCCTTCTGTTGCAGAAAACCAGAAACCAGCATCAAAAACTGGTCGGCCGACCAGATAAAGTGGTTGGCCGACCACTTTTTCTGGTTTTCACCACAAAAAGTGGTCGGCAGGTGGTCTCCATTGACAAAAACTGGTCGGCAGCCCTCCCTCAAATTCCCTTGGTGGACTTTCAGCCTTCTGGAGCTTTTTGCAGTGTTCTGAGACTAGTTGCAAACAGAGGCAAGTTGGGGGCATCGCAATGGATTTCCAAGCGAGGTGATTCGAGCATGCATGCATCCTTCATCATCCAAGGCAGAGCTGAGGCAGCCCACTTCATATAGTTTATATGCTTATTCAATTGCTAACTTAGTTAATTTGTTAATTAGTTAAAGTTGTGTAATAATTAGCTGTAGCTTGTTATTCATTCTGTTGTGTAATAACTAGTTTAATTAGATTAGCTTAGATTAGCTAGTTGGTTCTGTATTATTCATTCGGACCCTCCGTCGAGAGGGCACAACTGTTGTAAATAAGTGTGCGTGTGTGTGATGCATGTCTTCCAACCCCATTTCTTTCTCCCTTTTATTTACCAGCTTATGATGGTTAGTCTTAGGACATGTTTCAATCAACATCCTTATGCTCGCATGTTTGCATCCATTCATCTGTCTTGCATGCACCGGGCTCGGCGCATCATACTAACTGCATTGCATTTCAATTCCTATTTGAATACATGTATCGAATTACATTTCACATGACACTTTTGAATAGCCGAGCCTATCTTAGTTGCATTTTGTACGTGTTGCATTAGGCATTCTTGACATAGCTAGGATCATGCATTGATTTCTAACATAGCTTTTGTTTTGGCTCAGAGTACTCGATAAGTGTTCATGCTTTAGCATCCTTGCATGTGTGTGAATGACTGCAATGATAACATGCTTGCCATGAGGCTAACTGCTTACGTGATATAACTGCCTGAATGCCTGTAGGTGCAGGTTGGATTCTTTGAATTGGAATAATTCACTGATTGCGAGTTTTAAGCCCACTTAAGAGTGGCAAAACACCATGTTTTCTAAGCCCATTTAAGGGTGGCAAAATTCGCAATTTAGCCAACTTGCGAGTAGCAAACCGCTTTAAAAAACAAACATGAGATGTTTATTCCAACTTAAACGATCCAGTCTATACTTGTATGTTGTGTGCATCACGTAGTAATTCTAGGCTAATAAACTGGAATAAAAATGCATGTGTTTTCAAAAACAAGATATCATGCTTAGTACAGGGCGATCTTTGGATCGAGCGAGCGGGGGTGCTCATTGCATGACCTTCCCTAATCGTACCCAAGTTCCCGAACCGAGGCAACTTTGGTGATGACGGACACGCGGCCTTAGGCACGAGTCAGGGTTTCCTAAATTCCCCCAAAACAAAATATTTAGGTAGCGGCTTTGTATCTGGAAAAGCAGTCCATGTTTGGCACTTCTTTCTTAAAAATCAGTTTTTCAAAACGATTTGCCGGATTTGGACTCTTTGGTGATTTATCAGTCTTGCATTACACTTTGTGAGATCAGATTAAGAACCGTGACATTGAGTCCGAATTGTAGCACAGCATAAAGCCCTCGGGGCCCGTCTACAATAATATATATATATACATATTTGATAGGACAACAGCAGGGATATTTTTTTATATACCATTAAGATTATATACCATAATATATATGTTATGTTGAGAGTATTGTGAAATATTGTAACTCTTCATTTTCCTTTAAATATATATATTCAACTATGGTTAAGATTGAATTGATAATTGCTCATGTCTTGTAATCAATAATACTATCTAGAAAGACATGTTGGTTGCCAAATTGTTGTGGCCTATAATTTTATGTTTTTTTTTTTTTTTTTGGTCTGGACTAGTCTTAAGTGAAAGGGTCAAGAAATATGTCATCGAAGCGTTGAACTCTTTGGTCCATGCAAGATTTGAATTATAAATCTTTACATCACAAAACAAGCCTAATCATTTGATACCAAGTCCGTTAATAACGAACCTGAGGACAACAACACCAAAATAGCAGACAGAAAAGCTTCTCGCAGCCCAAGAAACAAACTAAGACAGAGTGGAAGCCGCTTTGGCCGCCATCTGAGCTCATAGATGAATCCACATAGGCCAACATATTAGACCAATAGCAAAAAAAGGAAAAAACAATTGATATGTGCAAGGTTGACTCCTAATATCAACTTATAGAACTCCAGGGATCAGTGCAGCAACTTAAATAAAAATAAGAAGAAGCCTAACTTTACTAGAATCAAGTTGATATTGATATTATATTATAGAATCAGGGTTCTAACATTACTAGGGAGCTGAGATTAGACTAATGTAAGATAGAGAGGGTTAAGAAGAAGCCTAGGATGGGAAGAGCCAAATTGAAACTAAGAGCATATTGGGTTCTTCTTATGTTGACATGAATTATTTGGATATGAGTGCTGAAAATGAAATTCTAGATATGATAGATTCAGTGATGTTAAATGCTAAAAAATAGCCTTGCTCAAATAGTTTTAACTCTTCACCATTACATAGAATGGCTAGCCAATTTAGAATTTTGTGAAAAATAATCCATATTTTTGGATGTGGAGAATTCGCAAGGATCAAGGATGCAAAAATAGTTGATGCATTCCAATATTGTTGTGGCAAGTTAGAACATTATGATCTTGTTGATGGAAGTATTGGGAAAATAAATACCACAGCAACTTGTTAAATGATAAAACCTCAATTCATAATTATTATAAATAAGATTATGTCATTTGCATTATTTTTTAGTTCTGCGACTCCATTGTATCTATAGAAAACTATGATTGATGAATTGTCATGTAAGACTGCTGTGGAAAAAGGGATAAGTTCACAGTCAAGGTTGTCAACCAAATGGTGCTACTTTCAATTGAATTATATGACTACAAAAACTGACTGATGAGGCGTTATGTGAAGAGAATGTGTCAATCTTGCAATTGCTTTGTTATTCAACTTTGGCTTTGATTGCACTATTGGTTGGTTCATCAAATGAACATTAAATGCCATAGTATTTTGCAGTCTGATTGCAATTGTACTCCAAACCAACCCCAAATATTATTGCTATGAGACTAAGGGTTGGTTTGAGATTCACTAAAAAAGACAAAAAGTCAAAAAATTACTCAAAAAGTTAAAAACTTATCACTATTCATCAAAAAAATATATAAAAAAATTAATATATAAATATTAAAAAATAATTCAACTTTTCGGCCCATCAGTCAAACCAACTGCCAAGAAAGGGAAAAAAAATTATTTTATAAGCATTCACTAAGTGACATTGGAAAAGTTGGGCCCGTGCGGGCCCACTATGGGTCCCATTTTGATAATCCGAACCATTCAATATGTAGAACTTGTCTAGTACTATATACCTGTAAAAAATCACGTCAACCGGATATCACTAACAACATGATTAAATCAGTTTTGTATAAAAAATGAATGGCGTTATAGTTAACAGTTGACAAAAAAAACTAACACGATCAGATAGCTATCGATATCTAATCAACGTGATTTTTTACAAACATATAGTACTCAATGAGTTCTACACATTGAAAGGTTCCGATTAGTAAAACGGAACCCGTGGTGGGCCTCCATGATCCGAACAGAACCGACCAACTTATGCTCGAAAAGTAGAGAATCAATCTCCTACACACCAACTATACCGCCTACACCATTACTTTATTCCCCTATACACTTATTTATACAATTTTTTAATACACATTTTTTCATAAAAAGTCAAAAAGTTAACTCAAAAAGTTAACCCAAACATCCACATTTTTTTTCTCAACTTTTTAGTCTAAAAAGACAAAAAGTACACTTATTTAGGACACTTCAAACAATCCCTAAGGCAGAGGCTTCACGGAGGCAATGAGCATGAAAACAATAGACAAATGAGGGTGCATGTTATTATCTTGTGTTCTAAAACTATTTTCAAAAGAAATATAGAGAAACTGTCCATATGACTGCATCTCGTTGACTAACTACATATCATTGATAGACATAAGGTGGTTATGTCAATGCATTATGCACGATATTTTCCAAGTAACCTATCTTTATTAGCTTGGTTAGTCCGTTAATTTAATGCAATCTGTGAATGAATATTTCTTAGCAAGCAAATCCATGACCCAAGTACACTAAACATGTTCTTGTATTTTATCAACCATTAATTATATTTTTTTATCTTTGTCTATACACAACCCACGAGCATAGTTCTTCTTGGTGTAGATATATTTCATTTTTTTGAAAAATTAAGAAAAATAGAATAATTTAATTTTGACAAATTATGATGCGACCCGACGCGTGTAGCGTGTGAGGTCCAACTAGTAAAATATAAAAATGAGTTATGTTATTGATTGTTACCACTACAAGAAAAAACACCTTTGGCGACTAAATTTTTAGTCGCCAAAGGTCCTATTTTAGTCGCCAAATGTCAAAATTTCACTTTTCCCGACTAAAAAGTTTAGTCGCCCGTGTTGTCGCCAATAAAAGCGACGAAATTTCATGTTTTGGTCGCCATTTCTGTTTTTTGTTGTAGTGTACACTTGTCTCTTGTATAAAGGGATGTCCGAATTAAAGAACTAGTTGTCTGCTGTGTCCTTCATTTACCGCCACAAGTTTGAAGTTGTAATTTGCAATTAGAACCCACTAAAAGCACTGTATACATAAAAAAAATTTAAAAAAAAATGGTGATATAATCACCGTATTTATTATTCAAAGTCTATGTGACAAACAATACTCTCACCGTCTCCCTACATCTGCAATTACGTATTATTCATACAAAATTACAATCTGATTTTTTTTAAATTAATTTTTACAGACAAATTTGACAGAAAAATGAAAGTATAACAATGATATAATATTACAGAGAATAATGAAATCCTAAGTGAAGTGAGAGGAGTGGTGAACTAAAAGCCAATGATCTACTTCCACATAACCATCGCGATGGACATGAGAGAGACAGCTATCCAATGGAATGTTCCGGGCAGAAATGAGGAACCTACACCCACAACAAAACAAAGGATGATGAGAGACAAACACAATTAATTAATAGATCAATCCATGAATATTCAAATATGGATGATGAGAGACAAACACAAGTAATAGATCGATGGATGAATATTCAAACATGGATGATGAGATACAAAATACAGGTAACAGATCAATGGATGAATAATTAAACATGCCCCCTTATTTGATTATCAAACATGCCCTTAAAGATTTAAAGTAGTGTGCTGAAATGAGATTCCTGCTTCTTGCCTTTGAAGTATTATAAAAATTAAAAAATTAAAAAAATAAACAAAAGTCTTGGCATGCAATAATTGGTCCATGTAAAATCTCTTATTTTATATGAAATTAGACATTTTAACTCCCATATAATAAAAGGGTGATGCTTTTTATACTTAAAAATTAGATTAATTTTTTAAATTCAACGATGTAATAATGTTAAAATATCTAAAACAACTCTTTTTTATAACTTCTTTAATTATCAACTAATTATCTTACATATATATTATTGGGTTTAAAAAACAAGTTCAAAAAATAGATTTATGTATCTTTTTTCATGATTAAAATGTGAATTTTGTGAATTTCATCAACTATAAAGAGACAGCTAACAGCTTACTAAAATATGTTTTAATATTAAATATATTATTGACTTTCTTAGTCCAGTCTAAGGATTCAAAAGCCTGGGGCTATCAAGTATACCACAAACGGCTTTCATAGATGCAATCGATATCTTTATTTCATAATTAACAATCTGTGAAAAATTCACATTGATAAATTCATATTTAAAAAAATATATATATTATAATGTTTACTTATAGGTAGTCGATTTTAGATGGATGATGTATTGGGTAACCTTATCAAATAACATGAAAATTTATATTTCATAAAAATAGAATGAATCAAAATCCATTAAACTATTTACTTTATCAGAGTTGAATCCATGACTTTTTTTTAGATTAAGCCTTTGACGTTGTATTTAGTTGAGGGATTTTGAAAAAGATTTGAAAAATGAAAGAGAAAAAATGTGTGAAATTAAATGAAATATAAGTTTATTTTATTCACATTTCATCTATATTTTCTTTTTTCATTACCAAATTATCTAACCAAACACAATGTAAGAAAGTCATGTAGTCAATTAGGCTAAGCTAGCCTAATTGATTGCGGACCGGAAAGAAAAAGAAAAAAAAAAAAAGAAAAAAAAAGAAAAAGAATAAAGGGCTTAGAAGTTAGAAGTGATTTGAATGGTCATCTCACCTTGATTGCTATTGCTTGAAGACGTTGAGTTTGACGTTGAGTTTGAAACCTTAATTCCAAGCTTTGCACAGTCAGAACCCAGGGCACCTAAATCAAAAAAAAAAAATACAAAAACAAATTTTAGAAGCCACAAAATCATTGGTTAAAGTTCACTTTCACCATAAAAATGAACAAAAGGTCGGTGGGGGTAGTTGAATTTTGCATATGTAGAAATATTATCCGGTATTCTATTTGGGCAAAAATCAATCACTGAATCAGACACAATCCTTTTTCATTAATCGACTTTTGTGTTCATAGACATTTTCAATAATATCAACATATACATGTACATGTAGAATAAAAATAGAAGAGAGTTTTGAGGGCATGGATTAATTCTTACAGTCACTGTAGCAGGGGAAGGCAGTGATGTTGAGAAGATTAGAGTAACCAGGGTTGCATTGGCAAGTATGAGTCATTGTTTTGTTCTTCGTGCATGTTCCTTCTCCACAATAGACAAAATAACATGCTACAAAACCCATAATCAAATTATTAATATTAATTAAGGTAACCAGATTATATCCAGAAATAAAAGAAAAATTAAATGATATTGACGGTAAGGGTAGAGAAGGTATAGTGTGAGTAAGGATGATTACGATCAAATACAGATGAATTTAATGGAACGGATGGAGCTGGAGGAGCGGCTGGCATGCACGAGTAGTCAAGAGAACCTTCAACCACCAACCAAAATCAAACCATTATTAATTCCATCACTAAACTGCACAAATAATATTTGTATGTATATAAACACACCAACTACTGTTTGATTAAAATTAATTTATAAGATGAACTTATAATATGTTTTGGGAGATTGCTGAAAAGTCGTGTTGTTGTTTTTTTTTTGTTTTTTTTTTTTCAACAAAAAAAAAAACTTTATTGAAGAAAGAGGCATAATAGATGCAAAAGTTTTGTTGTTGTTGTTGTTGTTGTTGTTGTTGTGACTGTTATGCATTTTCTACTATTTTTATATTTTGTTTAAGATAAGTCAATAGTAATATTATGTTTGAGTTTTGATTTTGTAAAAGATTTACAGGGACGAAAAAGAAAATAAAAATTGAAAAAAAATTCAATTTCTGCTTAATTTTTTTTCCCTTCATTCACTATTTTTATTTTTATTTTTATTTTTTTGTCAAAATTCAAATACAACCTAAAGTAACTTGATAGTTGAGAGTTTGAAAACTTTTTAGATAGATATTTTATTTGTTTATAAGAGAATTATGAGAAAGAAAGAAAAGAGCAGTATGAAAATGAAGAAAGAGAAGAGAAGAGAGGGTAAATTACAATTAGGAATAACGCAGGGAAGAAACAGAAGATCCTGTTCACTGTCAAAACGGGTACGCTTCCAACCATTTTCACATTCGCATTTGAAGTTGAATGTGCTGTTAAGTGCTACAGTGCAATTTCCTTTTCCACATTCCACGTCATTGCATATATTGTCTGTGTATACACATGCATTCACATTCATGAGAGACAGATTTTGAAATATGTTAGGGAGTTATATATTTTATCAAATGTTCTACATAGGTGCGGAACTCACATTATATATAAAATATTTGGTATGAGTTACACACCTATGTGACATTTAGTAGAAGATTTGACAAAATATTTAGATTTGCTAGTATTACTCTATTATTTTTTTATCTGCGAAAGTCAATTATTAATCATTAGATTAGCACGTAGAGAGAGATTACTTACCAACGTAAGGAGCGAGAGCAGGTGCGATGCCATCAGATGCTTTAGCACTCACAGGAAGCACAACAGCAGCAAGGATAATAGCTACAAAAGCCATGAAACTGTGGGAAGCCGCCATCTGTTTCAACTTTCAGAGAGAGAAACAAAGAAAGAAAGAGAGTGAAGCAGGGATGTGGTGGTGTTGTATTCAGTGGGGGATTGTTAATTTATATGTGAATTTGTGCTTTGAAATTTTCTTAATAGAAGCTTCCACACACACACACATATATATAAATATAAAACCTCGTGAAGAGGGTGGCTTGGGATGAAAAATCAGTATAATAATGTTGTTACAATGAATGAAATGTATGGTTTGAAATTGAAACTTTGAATTCCCTGTATTGGTAGGTTAGTTTGAAAATGTCAAATGAGATAGAGATTTTCATATGCAGTTTAATTCTGACAAAAACAACCAACTTAACCTTCCCAAGTTAAATGAAATTGCATAAAACTAAAAGTCGCGACAGCGCGGTCCTTGAGTCGTCGAAGCTTCCTCACGTGAAACCTCAGAGCGATTTACGAAGAAGCAGTCGTCGAAGCTTCTGTTATTTTGTTTTATCACCTTTAATTATATTTTCAATAAATAAGGTAACAAGCAATTTTAAAATGAGAGACAAGAGTTTGAAGAAAATTAATTGATTGATATTATTTATCACCTCATTAAAGATGCAATTGGGAGTGATAGAATAAGAGATGGGGCATTTCTCTATTATTTTATTTTATTGTAGGAGTATTAAAAATTGTTAAATAAAAAAGTGTAAATTGCAACTTCCCTTCAAGTTTGGTGAAAATACAATAAATTCTACGGTTTTGATAGAATTACATTAAGTTCCCTTATGATTTTAATTTATATAACACTTAGGCCCCTTTTTATTAATAATTTGTTTTTTATATGGATGAAAATACTATGCTACACACAATAATAGTGTGTATCATATGCATTTGTTACGCATTTTTGTGATAAATATTACGTATTTTGTAGTAGGAATTATGACAATTTGTAATTCAAAAATAAAGTTACGCATTTGGTGATAGTGTTATACATTTTTGTGGTAATATTACACATTATTTTATCCAAACTTTTTGTAACTACAAAATATATAACACTATCACAAAATGCGTAACATTATCACAAAAAAAGTAACTTCA
The DNA here is from genome assembly GCF_004153795.1 of Camellia sinensis. Classification (NCBI taxonomy): domain Eukaryota; kingdom Viridiplantae; phylum Streptophyta; class Magnoliopsida; order Ericales; family Theaceae; genus Camellia; species Camellia sinensis. The sequence goes on along the minus strand of NW_021025496.1, from coordinate 527,400 downwards.
TTTTTCAACCATAAATTATCATAGCTTCTATCAAAAAAATATGTAACATTTATTACAAAAATACATAACACATACTACAAAAACAAATCACAATGTACATATGGTACACACCCCATAGGATTTCCTCAACCAGTCATAATATTTGTGATATTTCATTATGACTTATTGTGGTGTTAATTATGACTTGATTATGATTTAGTTACACATTTTGTGATGTGTGTTATGACTCATTGTGATGTTAGCTATGAGATTATTTTAATTATAATTCAAAAAGGTCTTTGGTTATATCCTATGGTAATAATTTTATTTTTTTTTAAATAACGACCTTGAAATGATTCAGTAATGATATTTGTTATGATCAACTTCACAAAAATTATAACTTGTATTAAATACACTAATTTTAGACCAGTTTCAAAATGTGAATAACAAATATAGTCACAAATTCTTTCTTTTTACATACTAGTAATCTTCTCTTCATTTTTTTTTTGATCGGCAAAGAAAAAGATTTATTGATGAGAAATAAGAAAATATACAACAATAAAAGAGATGAATGCACGAGCATCATAGCTAAGTAATATGATCCCAACTAGGTTGGCACCATAGAACAAGCACAATCATTTGCAGCATCACATCAGGTTGATGAGTAACCAACCAAAACCAACAAAAGACAAGCAAAAAACTCCCCTGCCATCAGAAGCAGTAGAAACAACCATACACAAAAAGCCAACTCTAGCAGCCACTAACAGCACTAACATCTGCAATTGTATGTGTACGCCATGAGGTAATACATCACTAGTACATCATCCCACAGCACCCCACTTCTCAGCACACAACAGAGCAGCATTCCATTTCCGATGTATCATTCTTGCAATTATCACCAAACACAGCAGGGACCACCCCATTACACCATTTACCCTTACCATGAAGCCTACCCAACAGCAAACAATCCTAGAACAGAGTTCCACCTGATTACTAGCAGATGAACAACTGAACAGAAGCACACTCAAGACCAAATAACATCACCAAGCCAGCTGAGCACTCTAACAAATGAACATCCTCAATACCACTGTCCACTGCACTCTAGCTGATGAGTAGCATAACAGATGAACAAATGAGCAGAAGCACACTGGGGACTGCCCAAGCACTCTAACATATGAACATCCTCCAAACCACTGTCCCTCTGCACTCTAGCAGATTAGCAACCAGATTAGCAAACAACAGATAGCAACATACAGCAGACAGCAACATACATCCTCAATACCACTGTCCAGTGAATGCATCAAGACAGCCTATACTCAACTCCTCTGCCTTAAACAATAATGAACCTAGTGCAAATTAAAAACTACATCATTAATGGAGAACTCTACTTTGGCTGAGGAGGATATTACCCACAAAGCGATTCTTACTTTGACAACCTCACATAAGTCTTCTAAATTTGGTTGAGCACCATTAAAGATACAATCATTCCGATGCTTCCAAATGGACCAAAGGACAGCCAAAGGCACAACCTTCCACATCACTTTCTCAAGCTTCTTCATCTTGCAAAATGACCACCACTGCAATAGCCCTTCCACTGAGTTTGGCATCACCCACTGAACACCCCACCACTTCATAATCTGAGACCACAGTAGCCAAACAAATGGGCAAAAGAGCAAGATATGGTTGACCGATTCCACCTCATTTTGACAGAAAACACAGCTAACATTGGCAGCCTCATCTAAAATCCCAATTCTTTGGAGATAGCTGGATGTTTTCACCTTGCCTAACCAAGCCAACCACCCAAAGAATTTAACTTTTGGTGGTGCACAGTTGTTCCATACTTCCCTTGCCACTTCCCTATCAGGACCCAATAATGATTCGCATCTTCTATAACCTGAAGCAGCTGAATACATCCCAGAGGAATCAGCCCTCCACATCCATATATCGAGCGATATGACCCTCACAGCCGGTGCACTCCTGAGTAAGGTATGTAACTTGTTCACCTCCTCCTCTTCCCAAGCCAACAGAGGTCTCCTAAACTCGAAAAGCCAGTCCTGGATCATTCCACTACTGGTATAAAAGTCAGCCACTACTCCATCTTTGACAGTAGAGAGAGAGAACAGTCTGGGAAATTCATCCTTTAAACACAACTCCCCTGCCCATTTATCCCTCCAGAATTGTGCTCTCCTACCATTCTCCAAAATAATTGCAGAGTTTTCAAGATAAAAATTATGTAATACAAGCTTAGAGGTAATTGCAGTAACTATGTCAGACCAAATTTTTGAGCCTCTAACTCTTCCTTCCAAATCTGGCAGCCATCGTCCACCCCCCATGTTATATTTTGAGCATATGACTTCCTTCCATAGCGAGTGATTTTCCACCCCAAACCTCCACCACCATTTCAGTAGCAGGCACTTATTCATATCAGTGATTCTTCTGATTCCCAAAGCTCCCAAAGTTTTGCTCTTGGTAGTATTCTCCCAACTAACCATGTGAACTTTCCTTCTAAGATCTGATCCCCCCCAAAGAAACTTAGCTTGAATTTTGTCAGTTTCCTTTACCACTCCCTCAGGTATTTTGAACAGTGACAGATAATAAGTAGGCTAGTTGCTCATAACGAATTTAATTAAAGTCAACCTCCCAGCAAACATTAGCAACATTCTCTTCCATGTGGATAATTTTTGCTTAAATTTGTCCAAAACTGGCTTCCAAGTGCTTAACCTGCTAGGATTAGCTTCTAGAGGTAACCCAAGGTACTTTAAAGGCAAATTTTGGTGAACACAATTTAATTTAGATGCAAAAATTTGCATCAGACCCTCCTCTACTCCAATGCCAGCAATCACACTCTTATGATAGTTAATTTTCAGCCCCGAAAGAATTTCAAAGCACCTGAGAATTCTTTTAATGGTCACCACTTCCACCCACTCAGCTTCGCAAAATATAATTGTATCATCGGCGAATTGTAGATGCGTAACTCTTACCCCATTATTACCAATGACAGCTCCTTGGATTAAACCCATTTCCTTGGCTCTCTCAACCAAAATATTCAACCCCTCAGCCACTATATTGAATAGAAAAGGTGACAGTGGATCGTCTTGCCGTAAACCTCGTTGTGGACAAAATTCCTCGGTTGGAGAACCATTTACCAGGACCGACACCTTTGTGGAGGTAACACAGGTTTTCAACCATTTCACCCATCTATTTCCAAATCCAAAGTTGGATAACATACAGAATAAGAATTCCCAATTTACCGAATCATATGCCTTCTCAAAGTCTAGTTTCAAAACCAAACCTTTCCTATTAAATTTTTTCCACCCATCCACTATCTCGTTCACAATAAGGACCCCATCAAGAATATTCCTTTCCCCCAGGAAAGCAGATTGGGCCTTACTAATTACCTGTGGCATCACTTGTTTCATCCTATGTGACAAAACTTTGGCTAGGATTTTATACAAGGAGCCAATAAGACTTATGGGCCTATATTCACTCAAGTGTGATGGGATGTCCACTTTTGGGATTAGAACAATAAAAGAGCTATTTAAACCAGAAACCAATGTGGCATTCTGATGGAACTCTCTAAAGAAGAGCATTACCTCAGATTTAACTATTCCCCAACATTTCTTAAAGAAAGCCAAATTAAAGCCATCAGGCCGAGGAGCTTTATTGCCTTCACAGCTCTTGATAGCATTCCTAACTTCCTCCTCAGTAAACTCTGCTTCTAACATATCCACTGCTTGGCTTCCACCAATATTCTTGAACTACCCAGCTAAGTGAGGCCTAACAACCCACGTTTCAGAGAAAAGATTCCTAAAGTGAGTCATCACCACATGTCTGACCTCCATAGGTTCCTCAACCATTACACCATTTACCATCACTGAACACAGAGAGTTCCTACTATTTCTGTTACAAGCCATTATGTGAAAATACCTTGTGTTCCTATCTCCTTTTAAGGCCCAGTCCATTCTTGATTTTTGTAACCATGACCATTCTAGCATTTTATTCAATCTCCAGACTTCCCCCATTAGTTCCCTTCTTCGAGCTTGTTCATTCCCCAGGAGTGCTCTTTCTTCAGCAATTAGTTCAATAGCATGGGCTTCCTCTTCAGCAGCTTTGATTTTAAATTCAATCTTCCCAAACACTTCAATATTCCACACTTTTAATTTTTGTTTCAAGGCTTTAAGCTTCTTAAGACATCTGTACCCAACCCAACCTAACACCTGAGATTCTGACCAAGATTCCTCCACTAAGGGAATAAACTTGGGATGGAGAGCCCAAGCATTCAGAAACCTAAAAGGTCTAGGTCTCCAATCTCTTTCGTCCTCCATCAAAATTATAGGACAGTAGTTAGATAGTATCCTAGGAAGTCCCCATAACTTGAAATTGAAATTTTGTAGCCACTCATGATTAAGTAAAAATCTGTCGATTCTGCTCCATTTCTCTCTAATTTGTGAGTTACACCAGGTAAATTTCCTACCTAGCATTGGTAAATCAATCATTTCTAGTTGGTCAATCATGGTATTAAACTCCCTCATTCCTCTGTCTCTTCGAGAACACCCAATTCTTTCTGAGTTGGTCCTTAGTTCGTTGAAATCGCCCCCCATACACCATGGCCCCAAAAAAGTATTCTTTAACCGAGCAAAATCATCCCATAATTCTTTCCTCTTAGCCACCTCCGATGGACCATATACATTAACAATCACACAGTTAAAGGAGGAAAAGAGAGTACCTGACAACAGGAATTTAATTGGAACACCCCTGGATTCCAAATGCATAACAGCCCACCTGCTCTACCTTCTGCATCCACTGCCATAAACTCAAAATTATCTTCGTACCAGATGGATTTTACTACTTCAGGAGTTATTGTTGAGCTCTTTGTCTCTTGGATCAATACTAAACTGATTTTCCTTCCAGCCAGACTTTTTTTAATTTTTCTCCTTTTTTCAGGCCTACCAAGGCCTCTAACATTCCAAGATTGTATCTTCATTACAAGAATTGTTTAGCACCCAAACTCCCAGAACTGAAAACTCATTTAGCTTCACCTCCCCTACACCCCACTTTCCTTCTATCGTTGGTCTCTAGTTCCTCTAGCTTGCTAATCATCTCCTCTTCCTTACCATCACAAGCTACCTCCAACACTTTACCAATCTGAAGTGATGCTTCTGCCTCTGATAAACTCAAGCATCCTCTACTAGACTTACTTGCCATGGATAGAGAAATAGCAGCTACTGCTGACCTGAAAACTGCCCCTTTCCCTAGATTCTTTGGTGGCTTCACAAATTTCTTTCCCACTACTTTCTTCCCCTTCTGAGAAAATTTATGGCTTCTAGTTTCTACTCCTGACTCCATATATTTCCTTCGTATATAAGTTATATTCACCCTTCTACTCACTGAGTTGGGCTACTCCTCACCAATAACAGGTTCAGGAGGTGATTGGTTGTTGGACACCCTCCTAAACTCAAAATTGGATTGCCCCACTTCATTAGTAGATTCAGTGATAGAGTTGCTGCTATTATCAGCCCAAATAAGTGGAGCTTCAGCCCTTTGGGCCGACCCAATCCTACATGTTTCAAAATGGGCCCTGTTTAAATTCATTTCCAGCTTAATTCCTGGTTGCTTCCCAGTAGACCCACTCGTGCTTCTTATGAACCCAGATGTGACCACTTCATCATCAACTCTACAGCTACCCTCCTTGCGTGCGCCACCCTTCTCTGACACTCCTTTACAGAGCTTCTTTTCAGCGCCCTCCTTACGTGAGAAGTCTTCCCCTGACGCTCCCTCCATCATGTCTGTCTCCTCCACCACCGAAACCACCCTTAAGCTGGCATCCTCCTCCAAGTCATTCGTGTTAACTTGTGCATCCACCCTAACCCCTTCTTCCACGTCACAGTCTTTAGCTACCTCATCGCCCATATGGACTTCCACATTATCCTCTTCTACCTCTTGTCTGCTGCCTCGATCTGCAATATTCTCAACTTCTTCCTCTGAACTGTAACTATCAGCGTTGTTCCTCATGAAAGATTGGCAGATACAATATTCTTTCACTATTTGTGATACTATAATTTGTTCCTCACAGATCCGGACTGGGTATAGGATACCTTTGCATTCTAGATTTAAGGTATGATTAATGGCGCCCATGTGCCTTGTTGCTACCTTTACCTTCCCGCAATGGAAGGCTTTCAGATTAGCTGTATCTTCGTCCAATTTCAGAACCTCACCCCACTCTTTACCTATGCTGCAAAACGTGTTATTGTTCCACAGGACCAGTGGCACACCATAACAGCTTAACCACCCCTGCCTCACCTGTTCCAAGACCATGCTGTCTTCCCATTCCTCAACCGATTCACACCAAACTGTAAGCCAGTCCTTCATGAACGGTAACTTTTCCTTCATAGCTTCCACTGATTGAAATGAGAGAACTAATTGTCTTCCACCACCGACTCTAACTGTGATATCTCCATGTCCTCGTCCCTGTAACTCCTCCTTAAAATCTTCAACTGAAAAAATTGGCTTTAATCTTACCACTACACTTTCATGCAGCCAACCATTACCAACTTTCTGTACCTTAATAGTGCGACCTGAATTAGATTTGGGATGGAGAGCCCAAGCATTCAGAAACCTAAAAGGTCTAGGTCCCCAATCTCTTTCGTCCTCCATCAAAATTATAGGACAATGGTCAGATAGTGTCCTAGGAAGTCCCCATAACTTGAAATTGAAATTTTGTAGCCACTCATGATTAAGTAAAAATTTGTCGATTCTGCTCCATTTCTCTCTAATTTGTGAGTTACACCAGGTAAATTTCCTACCAAGCATTGGTAAATCAATCATTTCTAGTTGGTCAATCATGGTATTAAACTCCCTCATTCCTCTGTCTCTTTGAGAACACCCAATTCTTTATGAGTTGGTCCTTATTTCGTTGAAATCGCCCCCCATACACCATGGCCCCAAAAAAGTATTCTTTAACCGAGCAAAATCATCCCATAATTCTTTCCTCTTAGCCACCTCTGATGGACCATATACATTAACAATCACACAGTTAAAGGAGGAAAAGAGAGTACCTAACAACAGGATGAAATTACGGTTGCCACAACAGGAATTTAATTGGAACACCCCTGGATTCCAAATGCATAACAGCCCACCTGCTCTACCTTCTGCATCCACTGCCATAAACTCAAAATTATCTTTGTACCAGATGGATTTTACTACTTCAGGAGTTATTGTTGAGCTCTTTGTCTCTTGGATCAATACTAAACTGATTTTCCTTCCAGCCAGACTTTTTTTAATTTTTCTCCTTTTTTCAGGCCTACCAAGGCCTCTAACATTCCAAGATTGTATCTTCATTACAAGAATTGTTTAGCACCCAAACTCCCAGAACTGAAAACTCATTTAGCTTCACCTCCCCTACACCACACTTTCCTTCTATCGTTGGCCTCTAGTTCCTCTAGCTTGCTAATCATCTCCTCTTCCTTACCATCATAAGCTACCCCCAACACTTTACCAATCTGAAGTGATGCTTCTGCCTCTGATAATCTCAAGCATCCTCTACTAGACTTACTTGCCATGGATAGAGAAATAGCAGCTACTGCTGACCTGAAAACTGCCCCTTTCCCTAGATTCTTTGGTGGCTTCACAAATTTCTTTCCCACTGCTTTCTTCCCCTTCTGAGAAAATTTATGGCTTCTAGTTTCTACTCCTGACTCCATATATTTCCTTCGTATATAAGTTGTATTCACCCTTCTACTCACTGAGTTGGGCTACTCCTCACCAATAACAGGTTCAGGAGGTGATTGGTTGTTGGACACCCTCCTAAACTCAAAATTGGATTGCCCCACTCCATTAGCAGATTCAGTGATAGAGTTGCTACTATTATCAGCCCAAATAAGTGGAGCTTCAGCCCTTTGGGCCGACCCAATCCTACATGTTTCAAAATGGGCCCTGTTTAAATTCACTTCCAGGTTAATTCCTGGTTGCTTCCCAGCAGACCCACTCGTGCTTCTTATGAACCTAGATGTGACCACTTCATCATCAACTCTATAACTACCCTCCTTGCGTGCGCCACCCTTCTCTGACACTCCTTTATAGAGCTTCTTTTCAGCGCCCTCCTTACGTGAGGTGCCTACCCCTGACGCTCCCTCCATCATGTTTGTCTCCTCCACCACCGAAACCACCCTCAAGCTGGTATCCTCCTCCAAGTCATTCGTGTTAACTTGTGCATCCACCCTAACTCCTTCTTCCACGTCACAGTCTTTAGCTACCTCATCGCCCATATGGACTTCCACATCATCCTCTTCTACCTCTTGTCTGCTGCCTCGATCTGCAATATTCTCAACTTCTTCCTCTGAACTGTAACTATCAGCGTTGTTCCTCATGAAAGATTGGCAGATACAATATTCTTTCACTATTTGTGATACTATAATTTGTTCCTCACAGATCCGGATTGGGTATAGGATACCTTTGCATTCTAGATTTAAGGTATGATTAATGGCGCCCATGTGCCTTGTTGCTACCTTTACCTTCCCGCAATGGAAGTCTTTCAGATTAGCTGTATCTTCGTCCAATTTCAGAACCTCACCCCACTCTTTACCTATGCTGCAAAATGTGTTATTGTTCCACGGACCAGTGGCACACCATAACAGCTTAACCACACCTGCCGCACCTGTTCCAAGACCATGCTGTCTTCCCATTCCTCAACTGATTCACACCAAACTGTAAGCCAGTCCTTCATGAACGGTAACTTTTCCTTCATAGCTTCCACTGATCGAAATGAGAGAACTAATTGTCTTCCACCACCGACTCTAACTGTGATATCTCCATGTCCTCGTCCCTGTAACTCCTCCTTAAAATCTTCAACTGAAAGAGTTGGCTTTAATCTTACCACTACACTTTAATGCAGCCAACCATTACCGACTTTCTGTACCTTAATAATGCGACCTGAATTAGATTGAAGGTCCCTGCCTCTGACCACATCAGCATATGACTTTCTCCCCTGATGGGTATCATGCACAGAGTGTATGCCTTCCTTAACCCACCTCTTTTGTACTTGTTGTGACTTGCTTTGTTTGGTTTCATACTCCTTTCTAAACTCAGCCATTTTAACCTTTAGCGCTTTGTCACCACACCAAAGGCCATTTGCTTTTTGCAGAGCCATATTCGCTGCTATCGGACAACCATACCTTATGAATCCAAACCTGGAACCTGTAGATCTTCTTCTCTTGTGTGGAATATACGCATCCAATACAGCTCCAAAGTTGGAGAAGAGTTTAGACATCCCTTTCGCCCCCATAGATGTTGTATGTTATCCACAAAAACAGAGTATATGGTATTCCCCCTTTGAACCCCAACTCCTCGATCCCCATGTCTACGAACCACCAGTTGCCATCCTCCGTTCCACTGCTTACCAGCTGGCCTTACAATCTCATGACCAGATCTCCACATTTTTTTGGTATCCAACCCAAGGAACATAGAGGTTAACTAATTGATCAAGAAGACAAGAAGGTCAGTCTGGCTTCGTCAAGCTCCTCATAAACATGCCTATTTTCTTATCCCTCTACAACTATGTTGTGGGCTAAAGGCGATGTATCGCAGGCTATTAGTTGCTATATCTTTAATAAATCTCTTGAACTGTACTAGTAATCTTCTCTTCATTGTCGTAATGGCTTATCATGTTTCTTTTTGAGTTCCTGTAAGTCTACTGTTTCACAAAAAAAAAAAGCATTATTTAGGTTCATCTCTCTTATCCCTCTACAACTATGTTGTGGGCTAAAGGTGATGTATCGCAGGCTATTAGTTACTATATCTTTAATAAATCTCTTGAACTGTACTAGTAATCTTCTCTTCATTGTCGTAATGGCTTATCATGTTTCTTTTTGAGTTCCTGTAAGTCTACTGTTTCACAAAAAAAAAAAGCATTATTTAGGTTCATCTCCGAAGTCCACAGTATTGTTGAGCCTTATGGACCACCAAGGAGCCCATCAAGTGGTTTGTTTCGATTTGAATTGTATATTTTGTTAGATTTTGTGTAAATTATTTTTTCAAAAAAATTAATCTGATAATCCTACCTTATAATTTTATTATATTGTATTTTAAAATGAATAATTTATTTTCAAATTTTAGTTATGTTATCATATTTTTTTTAAATATATATATATATATATATATATATAACATAAAATTATATAGTTATGATTATCAAATCAATCTGATTTTTTTTTTTTTTTTATGGACGATCCACACATAAAACTTGATAAAATAAATGATTTCATATTATCAAAATGAAGCTTGTATGGTAAGTCAAGATGTTTCCATGGTTATTTATTTGAATTTATTAGTGTTCTTGGGGAAAGTTTTTTCATAACCCCTCTACTTGGCTTCATGATTTAATTTGTAGGGGATGAAAGTCCTGTCTAATTTGTTTCTGATTAAAGGATGGAATAAGGCAAGAAGGATGGATAGGAGAAGAAGATTTTAAAATATAAATTATACTTAAATAGTGGCATCAAAATCTTGCATTAATCCACTTTATTTAACAGACATACGCACATATCGGTATCCGTGTGCACAAGCACACACACACACACACGAACATATATATTCTTTCCTCAAAGTCGGAGGCATAGGCAGTAGGAATGTGTAGAATTCTCATTCACACCCTTTGGCAAACCTGGAGGAGTGATCAAACTTCGGTCAAGTCTCATGTTCTTTCTTTGCATATTCATGCAGATTTGTAAACACTAACTTCATATGAAAATCAGTACAATGTCACAGTGGATCACCAAAATATTTGTAGGCTTATTTCGCTTTAGATTCTCAAATTTGTATTTAGACAAGCTCATAGATAGATTGCAATTAAACCCTTTGTCATATGATGCATACCTATCCTCGAACTAATACCACTTCCTATATTGAACATGGAAGTTATGTTGATAATGATTTATTTGATCATTACCTTTCAGCATTACTTGTCTAGTGGAATGCTTTTGCTCTAATAATTCAATTTGATCATCTTGAATGCCAAAGCATGCTACTCCTTCCAAAGATGCAGGCTTTCTGGGGAAGTTACAAAATCTTACATGTCCATATTCCCAACACTTTTGTCCAATCAACTTTTGATTCTTAGTACACTTGAAGCCTTGAAATTTATCAACTCGAAAGGCTCAACTCGTAGGCATTTTAAAGCTCAGATGAGTTTCAGTAAATAACTATTTCTAGATATAGTCTATTTGAGTGTACCTTTGGTTACTTGCAGAAGAGACAACTTAAAAAGCATTACACCATGTATATATTGTGTTTTGGTTCATGTACTGTGTATTGAAGTAGTAGTTTTGTCAAATCCAACATAACCTATTATATAGTTATGAGAGGAGGCATGTGTTTGCAATAACATAAATGAAAATAAAGATGTTTATTTTATATGGAGGGCATGGTCGGGCTATGGATTTGATCTAGTTAAGGGGTAGAAGGTTGATATCTTGGCTTGTGCTTATGTATGTAAGCTATATATGTTGAAAAATTTTAGAGCAACTTTTTAAGGTATGTATTTTTGTTATGTTATTGAAGTGGAAAGTCACGGGACTGAGTAGGAGATAGACAAGGTCAAAGGAATGTCTTATGCATTATTTGCTGGGAGTTGTTTGTATTACTTTGTTGGGCCCTGATGTTAAGCATGTTGGCTCTGGAGTTTATCCTTGATGAATTGGGCTGATGTGTTATTGTGCGCTTGTGGGCTCCTTAATTAACTATAACAACTAGTATTAGGGCTGATGGTAGACGATCTATGGGTAGGCTCTCGTGGAGCATTGTTGTTGCTAGTTTTGGGTTTGCATGCACACTCTCAATGGAGCAAGATAGATCTATGACAACTCTTGATGGAGCAAAGAAAATTCCTAGTGCACGTGGGGAGATTGGACCACGGCAAGGTGGCTCTTAATGGAGTATGCTGGCTGACGATGGATTGTGTGCTGGTAGCCCAAGCTGGACTTGATATCGGAGAGTTATAGATCAATATATTAAAGGGGAGTGTGTATGATCTATGATGAATCTGTTGATGATAGATCAAATTAAAAGGGGAACAAGACAAGACCCGATGTTTAGTTCACATATAAAGAGGAGATTGTTGGAGTATGTTTGAAAGTGGAGTCTCACATCAGATAAAGAGTAAAAGAGCCTTAATATACATTAGATGGACTCTCCACTTAGGTTTAAACTTTTAAGTGGGTATGAGTTTCAAATAATGTATATTGGGCCTTGATATTAAGCATGTGTTTATTCCCGATGATTTGGGCCGATGTGTTGTTGTGCACTTGTGCTCTCCTTAATTCCCTAACAAACTTTACATCCCTTTTTTTTATTTTGATTTTTTTTTTTGGGATAAATAACAACAAACTTTGCATCCCTTTGATCGCAACACGCGCTTTGAATTGGGCACTATTACGTAGATACTGGAGTAATTAATTGGTTATCTACATCAGTGAAATTGTTGTGCATTGATTTATGTTTCATGCCATGGGGATTATAAGCAAATACCAGAGGAATAATGGTCCTGATACCTTGCATCACGCTAAAACATTTTTGTTGTGATTGTTGGCTATCCTTTAAGTTCATATTTTTGTTGGAAAATTTATAAAGAGGTAGTTGTGAATTGAAATAGACTCCATTTTGAATGAAAGGGTGTAACCTTTCATGGTGTCTTTTTGTTTTAAAATAAGGGTCAAACCTCCATTTGAATGACAGGGTGCAACCCTTTCATGGTGTCTCTTTATTTTAAAGGAAGGGTTATGTCCCTTCTTCATGCCTTTTCTATTCAAATTGAATAGGTGCCAACAAAGCCTATATAAAGGCAGCCCCATTCCAATTTTGATTGATTCCGAAAATTCATTTTACTTGCCTTCATTTTGCTCTCTTGCATCCTTTATTCTTCATATTATTTTAGGAAAAATTTCAGAGAGTTATAGAACACAAGGTTCTAGTTCGCTGGACAAATTTGTTTTGAGTGCTACTACAAATTTGTGAAGATCATTGTATCCGAGGAGATAGACCCCACATAACTGTCAGCACCATAACGGGGCAAATTTGTCTTAAGGACAGAGTGTCACACACTCGACTTGGTCTTTTTATTTTTCGTTCGGGTCGATAAAATAAATTCTGTAAGTTATTTATTTTATTTATTTGATTTTGTTTCAATTTATTTATTGTACACAGAAGATTGTTCCAACGGTTCTAGTTCGCCGGACAAATTTGTTTTGAGTGCTACTACAAATTTGTGAAGATCATTGTATCCGAGGAGATAGACCCCACATAACCGTCAGCACCATAAAGGGGCAAATTTGTCTTAAGGACAGAGTGTCACACACTCGACTTGGTCTTTTTATTTTTCGTTCGGGTCGATAAAATAAATTCTGTAAGTTATTTATTTTATTTATTTGATTTTGTTTCAATTTATTTATTGTACACAGAAGATTGTTCCAACAATTTTTCATTGAGCATTTTTGGGAAGTCAAGTGTCTTGCATTCAGGTCTGATTAAGTTAATTAGTGTTTGACGTGTCTTGTAAAAGTTCAAATCATTGAAAGAATCTGCAACATTGGGGTTGGCATCTATGTTTCCAGGAAAATATATCAAATGATCGAACTGGGAAATAATGCACATGATGACATGGAAAAAGAAAGATGAAAATTCTTCATGGACAATCATTTTTTTGCACTGTGAATGGCTTTTACGTAGGTAAGTTAACATGTAGAATCTAAATGAGAAAAACCACTTCACTAGTTTTATGTATAAGTTGGGATAATCTTGTGTTTAGGCAACTTTGGCTCAAACTAAAAAGCTTGCTTATTTTTTTGAACTATTTGTTCTTTTTGGATTTTTTTGGTGAAGAAAACCTAAGCCCTTGTTGACACAAGCTTTACATTTGGAAGGATTTGGATTTTTTCAAGTTGGCCATCCACCTTGAGAGAACATTTGGGCTTGGTGGGTCTATTTGCCTAAGTGATTCAAACTATTAATTTTTTTAAGATACGTTGAGTAGAATATTAATGTGAAAAATTAAGATAATCAGATATTAGTAGCTATATACTTAAATAATACATATGTATATATATATAATTTTAAAAATGAATGACAAATATAATTTTAATAATAGTCACTCATTTTTTGTAATATAAATGTGATTTAAACATATAATTATCTAATTATCTTAATTTTTTACATGAATATTTAACTCAAAAATCTTAAAAAGTGAAACAATTTGGATTACCAAAATAAATCCTAAAATGGGCTCACCAAATTCAAACTATCTCTCAAATTAAATGACCAACTTACAAGAATTCAAATCTTTTTCAAAATTCTGTCAATAAGCAATGATACACGTGAAATGATACAAAAGGCGTTGGGAGTGCATGAAGGAATGGTGTGAGTCTGTAACAAAATGGAAGAAAGGGGACTATATTGAACAGGAGAGATTGGTGTGGCTAAGTTGCTATGGTGTACCATTGAACCTTTGCAGTGCCGATATGTTCAACGAGTTGCTATGGTGTACCATTGAACCTTGGAGTGCAGATATGTTTAATAAGATTAGAAGGTTATGAGGGGAAGTGATATGATTGGATGAGGAAACATCTCATTCCCTTTCCTTTAGATGTGGAAGGGATAAAATTGCTACAAAAATCATGAACTTCATCAATAAAGTTGTGTGTATGAAATGTAGAAATATAGCTCCCTAGTGAGAGTTTGTGAAGAGCAAGTCATGGTATCCAAAGTTGTCTATGAATCATCCAAGTGTGCTATGCACAGCTGCTACAGTTCAAACAAAATAGAGAAGCAACTCGATGACAATGGTGTCCATTTGAAGGAGGAAGATGGTGGAAGACACTATGCAAAATAAGGTGGCAAAGTAGGGTGAGGTAGTATTCTTTCAAAGGGATCAGATGGCAAACAATGTGATTAATGTAGGAGAAAATGGGAGTGACAATTTTTCTCCTTCGGTAGTGGAAGAAACAGAGAGTGGACTTACTGGAAATCCAAATGAGGCTAAAGCATGCAACAAATTCATTACATGTGTTGATTTAAATACCAACCAAAGTTTTAATGAAGAGAGAAAAGAGGGAGAGGAAAGAATCATCATGCCTAGGTTTATGAAGAGCCTAAGTGGATTTGGGGTCAGTAGGCCTGGGGTAAACATTGAGGTAGTTTTGGAGGAGGTCCAAATGGTTGGGGGTTTGCCCAAGCCCAATTCAAGCAGTATTGATTTGGGTAAAGGCAAAGAGGTGGCCCATACCCATTTGGAGGCACCATCTTCACTGCCCCCAGCTCAGCCCATATCTACTTCAATGGATTTGGGTGGAGGAGCTAGAATTGCCATATCTCAAAAAACAAAGTCAATCAAGAAGAAAGGAGCTTCATTACCAAGAAAGGGATCAAGGATTCATAAAAGACCATACAAATAAGGGAAATGGATAAGAAAAAAAGGATCAATGACTATGAGGAGTTAGCATAAAGGAACAATATTCAGAGCAACAGTTGGGTAAAGATAATTTGATCCTCAATGAGGCATAAACAATGATGCAAATGGGTGAAGCACTGGAATATTTTTTGAAGGCAAAGATGATAAAGCCATTTGAAGAATCATGGAGCTCGAGAAAAATGATGCAAAGAGAGTTGCTCAAAGGGATAATGTTGTTCAAAGCTGAATAACATAGTCAGGTGATTGAGGTGTCGTTCTCTTTGGGAATAAATTCAAAAATTTTCAAATCAGCGTCATTAGACCAGTTACGAGTCTAGTTTCTTACATTTTTGGCCTTGCGTTGATTTCTCATGTATACTAAGAGAACCATTAATTTCTTTAAAGTTCTACAGAAAACAACCTATTTAGATATAATTAATTGTAGAAAATTATTTTGATAAGAAAATCAAGTAAAACCAATTGGGTTTAAAACTTAAGATATATTAGTTGATATCTGGAGGGTTTTGGAATTTTTCGAACAGCGTGGAGTGGGTTTTGTGATTTTCAAAGTTAGCAAATAGATTGGGAAAACTTGTTTAAAATTCTATTTTATTTTAAAGTTATTTTTAATTAAGTTTCGATTTGAACCCATGTCTTGGTGATTTTAGACCTTGAAGAACATAAGCTTAGATAATATTTAAGAGTAACAATGAGTTAGGTTGAGCCGTGTTAGTGCGCTTTAGTTTGGGATTAGTTCTTATTCTTTATTATTTTTAAATTAGTAGTGACATGTAATTTTCATACTTGGTTCAAGGCACTAGTTAGACTTTCATACTCTATTCAAGGATTATATTATTTCGTTTTCAGGTGAGTAGTTTCATGCTACATATTTTTATACATGTTCCCCTACCCTGAATTGTTGGAAAATTAAATTGTTGTTTCAAGACTAAATTGTTTTGATAAATTATTAAATTATCAATGGAATTAAATTATTTATGAAACATGTGTGAACTTCGTATACTGTAAACTATTTGTTATTGTCTCATGTTTATAATGGTGAACTACCATGTTTTGCAAAACTGAATTGCATTGATTATCGGGACCATTTGTGTATTTTAGTTCAGGGAGATTATTCCACTATGTGTGGTGACTCTGGCCACTAGGGAACAGATCTTGGTTGGGTCGTGATGACTCTAGTGCTTAACAATTGTAAGGAAAATACCTAGGCTAGGCTAGGTGACCTTCAATCGGATCGTCTTAGAGAAAAGGCCTGGGTTGCCACCCCGAGGATGACTCTTGGTTCGATATTAGATCCAACGAGCTTATTGCCTTGAGAACTGTGTGACATATTACTTGTTATTCTTGGTACCCAGAAAATTATTGGTGTTCATGTTGTAATTTGTTTTAAGTGGAAAATGTCATTTATCATGTTCTTGAGAGATATGAGTATTTTAATTGTTGACCTGTGGAACCTTCTTTTTGAAACCGATTATCTTTATCAAAACTATATGTCAATCTAGTTTCTGTGATATATATCTTATTTTGGAATTGAACCCTGTTTTCAAAACTGTATATACTATTCATGTTGCTACTTACTGAGCTATCAGCGGACTTAGTTGTTTATCATTTCTAGGTGTTAGAAGGACTTAGAGTGGACTTATGGCGTAGCGGAGACTCAATTTGCATGGACCTCTTGGACATTCATTTATTTTGTTTTCGCTTGTTATGTTGATTTTGTGCATACATTGGGGTTGAATTTTATTTAAAATTATTTTATTTTGTAGACGGGTTGTGTCCCATTTAGTATATATTTTTGGCAGTTGGTTATGGTTTGTTTTGCCATGCACACCTATGACATGTCATTGGATAAAGTTTTGATTTATTTTTACTGGATTATTATTACAATTATTCTATGTGATTGGATTTGTGTTTAGGCTTAGGGGTGCCTTGGGCTAAGGCCCTGCGGGCTATGACTGGTCACACCTGGGTTTGGGGTGTTACAATTGTGGTATCATAGCTGTAATTTATCGAGTTACATATTTTGCATTTCATCATTTAGACGAGGTCCGAGTCCTTATAGTTCTTAGTAGTGTTTGGTTAAGTTAGTTTTGTTTAAGCCTGTGTTGATCTTTTCTTGATTTCCTTTTGAAGGTTAAAAGATAGCACCTAGGAGAAAAAGTGTCAATGCTCTTGGAACTGATCAGCCAGCCGCTAATTGTAGAGTTCCCCCTCTTTTTATTCCTCTTTCAGTAGCTCCAACTACTGCTCCAACTATGGGCATTATTCCCCCTAATGCACCATCTATTGCTCCAGTGGTCCCTAAAGGACCAGGAGTTGTTCCTGCTGCACTAGCCGCACAAGTTTTGCATTCATTGTTGGGACTACTGAACAATCATGTAGCCCCACAACTAGTAGTTCCACCAACTTTAAGTTTGGATGGAGGTTCCTTATTTGAGAGGTTTATGAAGGCAAAACCTCCAGAATTTCACGGAATAGTGGACCTTACGGAGACAGAGGCATGGGTACTGCAGATGGAGAAAATATTTGATGTTCTAGGTTGTTCAGCAGACCAAAAGGTGGCCTTTGCAGCTTTTAGGTTCACGAGTCAAGCAGAGCATTGGTTGCGCATGGTGAAGCATCAATATGAGGGTAGAGAAACAGAGCTAGTGTGGAGTAAGTTTCTGGAACTGTTTAATGAGAAATACTTCCCTGAAGCGGTGCAAAGGCAGAAACAAGTAGATTTTCTCAATCTGAAGCAAAACGACATGACAATGGCTCAGTATGAAGCCAAGTTTGCGGAGTTGTCGAGGTATGCCCCACATCAGATGGCCACAGAGGAAAATAGAGTGATGTTGTTTGAGAATGGCTTGTGGTTAGAGATCTATGCAAAAGTAGCTATTTTGGAGATTAAGACATATTCTACATTGGTAGGCAAGGCATTACTAGCTGAAAAGGGAGCAGAAAAGGAAAAGAAAGCTGAGGAACAAAAGGCCAAGGAACCACAAAACAAGAGGCTTGGAGAGGAGAGACAAGTAAAGCAGCGTGGTGGTGGTAGCAATCCTAGCAAGAAACCTTACACCAAAGGTCAGGCTAGCAATGGCATGAGGCAACAGAATCGGAGGATTTGTGATAGATGTGGTAGGTCACATTCTATTGGGTATAATAGTGATGGCATAGCTCGAATGTGCGTCAAGTGTGGCAAGCCTGAGCATCTCTCTGCATAATGTAGGTCCAAGGGACTGGGAGGTCAGTCAGTAGCACAGTCATTTCAAGGGCAAGGGCAGAGACGACCTTTTTATAGCGGTGGGTTTAACCAAAAGCAGAATAATAGCAAAAGTGGGACTACCCAAGGTCAGACATCTGGGAATGGGACTCAAGAGAAGAAGTCGGCGGCTACCCAAGGACGTGTTTATGCTCTCACTAGAGAGAAGGCTGAGGTTGCTCCATCTATGGTGCAAGGTACACTCCTTATATCATTTGTACATGCTAGAGTTTTAATTGATTTAGGATCTACACATTATTTTGCTACACCTAAGTTTCTACGTTGTTTGTCTATTCCTTGTGAGCCTTTGGATGTATGTATTTATGTGTCTACTCCATTAGGAGAAATATTAGTGTGAGGGGATGTTTGTAGATCTTGTGAGATAGAGTTAGATGGTAGAATTTTTCTAGTGGATTTGATTTCTTTAGAGATGAAGGATTTTGATGTGATTTTGGGGATGGATTAGTTAACGAAGCATCATGCCTCTATTGATTGTTTTACAAAGAGGGTAGTTTTTGCTATGCGGGGCAACATGTGTTTTTCTTTTAGGGAGATGGGAAAGGGTCTTCTATTTGTTTTATTTCTTCCATTCAGGCTAACCGAATGTTGAGAAAAGGATATCATGGTTATTTATCTTGTGTGGTGAGTACCAAACAGCCAAAACAAAGGTTAGAGGAGTTTCCTGTAGTGAGGGAATTTGTTGATGTTTTTTCAAAGGATCTACCTGGTCTTCCTCCAGACCATGAGGTCGAATTTTCCATTGACTTGGTCCCCAATACAGCACCTATCTCTAAAGTGCCCTATAGAATGGCACCATTGGAGTTGAGGGAGTTACAAACTCAGTTATAGGAGTTACTAGACAAAGTTTTATTAGGCCTAACGTCTCACCTTGGAGAGCACCTGTGTTGTTTGTGAAGAAGAAGAATGGGTCTATGTGCTTGTGTATTGATTATAGGGAACTAAACAAAGTCACAATGAAGAATATGTGTCCTTTGCCACGCATTGATGACCTATTGACCAGTTGCAGGGAACTCAAGTATTCTCTAAGATTGACTTGAGGTCAAGCTATCACCAGTTGAAGGAAAGGGATGAGGATGTTCCTAAGACCACTTTTACAACTCGTTATGGGCATTATTGGTTATTGGTGATGCCTTTTGGTCTCATAAATGTACCAGCCGCATTCATGGATTTGATAAACAAAGTATTTAAACCCCAGCTGGATAAATTTGTGGTAGTGTTTATTGATGACATCCTAATTTATTCGAGGAGTACGGATGAGCATGAGTAGCATTTGAGGGTAGTACTACAGACCCTTAAGGAGAAGAGATTGTATGCAAAATTTAAGATGTGTGAGTTCTGGTTGAGCAGTGTATCCTTTTTGGGTTATGTGGTGAGTAAAGATGGGGCATCTGTGGATAGCACGAAGGTGGCAACAATTGTTGATTAGCTACGATCTACTTCTATGATAAAGGTACATAGTTTTCTAGGGCTTGTTGGATATTACAGACGATTTGTTCAAAGATTCTCCCGTATTACTTTGCCACTTACCAATCTCACCAGGAAAGGAGTAAAGTTTGAGTGGAATGATGATTCTGAGCATAGCTTCCAAGAGTTTAAACGTAGATTGACATCAGCTCCAATCCTTGCCTTACCGGCAAATAGGGGTGGTTTTGTGATTTATAGTGATGCTTCACGACAGGGTTTAGGATGTGTGCTCATGTAGCTTGGGAAGGTGATTGGTTACGCGCCACGACAGTTGAAATCGCATGAGAGAAATTATCCTACGCACGACTTGGAGTTAGCAGCAGTGATTTTCGCTCTTAAGATCTGGTGACATTATTTGTATGAAGAGTCATGTGAGATTTACATTGATATAAGAGTTTGAAGTATATTTTCACACAGAAGGAACTAAATTTGAGGCAAAGAAGATGGCTTGAGTTGCTAAAGGATTACAATGTGAATATTTTGTATCATCCGGGGAAGGCAAATGTGATGGCAGATGCCTTGAGTAGAAAGGTTACAGTTGGAGATGTAGTTGCTTTGTCTATTGAGAGTTGTTTGGTAGAAGACATGAGACATTTGAGGCTTGAGGTTGTTACGCCTGGTGATAGAGCTTATTGTAGTCAATTGACAGTTCAGCCGACCTTGAGAGAACAAATTCGTTTAGCTCAGGAGATTGACCTCCAATGTGAACGTATTAAAGGAGAGATGGCAGAGGGTAAGCATGTAGACTTTGTGGTTAGTGATGATGGGTTGTTTAGATTTCGTAGCCGAATTTGTGTTCCTGCTGATGGTGATTTGAGAAAGGAGATTATGACGGAGGCACATAGTTCTAGTTACAGCATTCATCTTAGAAGCACTGAGATGTATCAGGATCTTCATGAACATTTTTGGTGGAATGGTATGAAGGGAGATATTGCAGAATTTGTGGCTCAGTATTTGGTGTGTCAACAGGTTAAAGTAGAACATCAAAAACCTGTGGCGAAGCTACAACCCTTACCTATACCAGAGTGGAAGTGGGATCATGTTACCATGGACTTCGTGTGCGGATTACCTTGTGCTAGTAGTAATCACAATGCAGTTTGGGTAGTTGTTGATAGATTAACCAAGTCAGCACATTTTATTGCACTACGGATGAACTATTCTCTAGCTCGATTTGTCTCTAGCTCGATTTGCACAACTGTATCTAAAGGATATTGTTAGATTGCATGGTGCACCTGTGTCAATAGTGTCAAATCGGGATCCTCATTTTGTGTCTAAGTTTTGGGGTGCATTACAGTCAGCTATAGGTACTCGATTAAATTTTAGTTCAATTTATCTCGCTCAGACAAATGGTCAATCAGAGAGGACTATTCAGACCCTTGAGGATATGTTGAGGGCTTTTGTTTTGGAGTGGAGAGGTAATTGGGATGATAATTTTCCGCTCATGGAGTTTGTGTATAATAATAGTTATCATTCTAGTTTAGGAGTAGCTTCTTATGAGGCTTTGTATGGGAGGAAGTGTAGGCCTCCTTTGTGTTGGTATGAGCTTGGTGAGAGGCAAGTGTTGGGACCTAATTTGGTGGAGGATGTTACATAGAAAATTATCACCATCAGAGAGAGATTATTGACTACTCAGAGTAGACAAAAAAGTTATGTTGATCATCGGATGAGAGATTTAGAGTTTCATGTGGGGGATCTAGTATTCTTCAAAGTATCACCATGGAAAGGAGTCATCAGGTTTGGAAAGAAAGAAAAGTTGAGTCCAAGATACATTGGTCCATTTGAGGTATTGGAGAAGGTTGGTGAGGTTGTGTACGATGTTGCTTTACTGATGTAGTGTCATATGCATAACATGTGTTAGACAGTGTATCCTATAAATAGATGAGTACCACATCATTTGTAACTAACTTGAATATATTGAATTTGAATTGAATTGAGAATTTCTCTCTTTAATATCTCTCTCTACGTTCCTCTCTCTCTCTCTCTCTCTCTCTCTCTCGTTCTTGATTGACCCATCATATTTTGGTATCAAAGCATCAACATTTAGATCCTAACCTACTGATTATCACAGACCATCACCTCAAAATTAGCCTGATCTTCGAAACCTCAATCTGAGTCAGATTCATGAATTGATCTCTGGAATCATCATTATAGATCGAATTGAAGCCCTAATTTGATTGGCAATTTTGAAACTGGTTCATTTTTGCTTCGAATGGAATTGCAATTGGAGTTAGCTCTCGGAAACAAATGTCGCAGAACCTGAGTTCATTTAGAAACTGAGATCGATATCCAATCCAGATTTCAGTCCATCATCACAATTCACCATTGTGATTCGAGTTGTGGGTTCGACTCTAAATTTGGCTTCGCTGATTCATTGTCGATCAAGCGCTGGAACTTTCGATTCAAGTTTGCTGATTGAATCTTCACCTGGGTTCTTCGCTGGGAGTTGTCTCAAGAACCTTGGTGGGCAGATCGATTTTGATTTGACATCCATACAGTCTATTTCGTGATTTGATCTAGTGCCATAGTGCGACTTCTTGGATTCAAGGCTTCAAGGCTCATTATGACTTGCGACTGGGATGCTTTTGAGTTTGGGACCTCGATTCTTAATCTGTAATTCTATACTCCGGTTCTACACAAGTATTTTCAATCTTTGTTTCAATTCTTGGACTGTTCAAATTCCGTATACAGAATGGGTTACTGTTTGAATCAATTCTTGATATTATAGTCTTGTTGATTCTTGAATATTTGAGGCTTCACATTGCTGTGTGTTGATAGTTACACTGAGCTATCCTAATCTATGAATTGGGTCTGGCATTGAGCTATCTGAAATCTGTATATCTGAACTATTTTTATTGGGTTGTTGTTATGGCTAATCGGGGTCAAGGTCGTAGGGGTGGTCGTGGTAGGGCTTATGTCCCAGATTTGGGTGATCATGATGGGGGTAATCGGATTCCATATCCAAGAGATGAGATGGCCAAGATGAGATGGCTGAGATGAGATGGCAAATTGCCACGTTAACCGAGACGGTGCAACGTCTCCTATCTCCTACCGAGGGTAGTGATGGTTCCGACGAAACCAAAGGTGGTACTCATCATTCTTTTGATAATATTTTTAGGCCCCAGGACGGTGTCGAACGGATGTGTGTAGGATGGAACACAAATAGGAGAACAATATCAAGATTGAACTTTCCAAATTTCATGGAAACCTCTATCCCAATGAGTTCATCGATTGACTCAACACCATTGAGCGGATCTTTGACTATGGAGAGGTCTCCATTGAAAAAAAAGTTAAGCTTGTGACTATTCGGTTGAAGGGGAGAGCTTTTGCTTGGTGGGAACAACTTCAACTCAACCGGCGCCGATGTGGAAAGGAGAAAATCCATGATTGGGAGAAAATGAAAAAGAAGTTAAAGGGCCATTTCCTACCATTCAAGTACCTCCAAATTGTTTATCAACGCCTTCATGTTCTCAAGCAAGATGGTAGTGTGAATGGATACACAGAAACCTTTTATCACCTCATTGCACGGGTTGACTTAAAGTAAAAATGAGGAGCAACGGGTGGCCCGTTATGTGAGCGGCTTGAAATCTTCCATCCAAGATGTTCTTGCCTTTCACACATTATATAATGTTTCCGAAGCTTATAATCGGGCCTTAGCCGTAGAGAAGCAACAAAGCCGCCGTGCTTTCCCAATGGGACAATACTTCCAAGGAGGGTTTCTAGGTGGTTTTAGGCCGGGTCCTTCCACTCCTAGCTTTGCCAAAGCTACTCCTCCTTCCAAGTTTGTGGATAAGGGTGCTTCCTTCTCACAAGCTCCTCGTCCTAATGGTGTTTTCAGAGACCAAAATCCACCACAAGGTGGAACCTTCAAATGCTTTAGGTGTGGTGAACCGGGGCATAGATCTTTCGATTGCCGCAAGAACATGGGTAATAACCAAAACAAGGCACTTCTCATTGAAGAAGTTGAGGAGCATGGTGACTTTGAAGATGCTCCAATCTTTGATCCTTCAGGTAATGTGGCAATTGGTGGAGATAGTGATGAAGAAGAGGGTCTTGCTCTTATGTTGAAGAAGACTCTTCTCACACCAAAACTAGAGAGCCAAGAAGATTGGTTGCGTACCAATATCTTGTATTCCACTTGTAACATTGGTGGCCGTGTTTGTAACATGATCATTGATAGTGGAAGTTATAAGAACGTAGTTTCTCAAGAAGTGGTGGACAAACTCAATCTTCTGGTGGAGGAACATCCCCATCCTTATTCTCTATCTTGGTTCAAGAAAGGCAATGAGATCAAGGTTACCAAACGGTGCTTAGTTTCATTTTCTATCCAACAAAAATACTTTGATGAGGCATGGTGTGATATAGTGCCTATGGATGCTTGTCACATTCTACTTGGGCGACCTTGGCAATATGACCGGCAATCTTTGCATGATGGCAAACGAAACATCTACACCGTTGTCAAGAATGATATCCGGTTCACATTGCTTCCAATGAAGGAAAAGGTTACTTCCAAGGATGTTTCCAAGTCATCTCCTAGTGCCACTACGGTGCTTGCTTCCAAGGAGTTTGTGGAAGAAAGACGAGATTTTGGGATTGTATTAGTGTTGGTTCCATTTGTACACATGGGTGCTTCTAAAGAAAATGTTGAGGTGGCCACTCTTTTGGAAGAGTATTCCGATGTCTTTCCCCAAGAGCTTCCTCCTGATTTGCCTTCTATGCATGACATTCAACATCGTACTGATTTGGTCCTCGGGTCGGCGTTTCCAAACAAACTAGCCTATCGTATGTCTCCAAAGGAGAAAGAGGAGTTGCAACGGCAAGTAGAAGAGCTTTTGGCTAAAGGGCATATTCGGCCTAGCCTTAGCCCTTGTGGTGTTTCGGTGCTTTTGACACCTAAGAAGGATGGCTCTTGGCGTTTGTGTGTAGATAGCCGTGCAATCAACAAGATAACAATCAAGAACCGCTTTCCAATTCCAAGATTGGATGATATGCTGGATTGCCTTGGCAGATCAAAGGGGTTTTCTAAGATTGATCTTAGAAGCGGATATCATCAAATTCGCATCAAGCTCGATGATGAGTGGAAAACGGCCTATAAAACGCCTCATGGCCCATTTGAGTGGCTTGTGATGCCATTTGGGCTTACTAATGCTCTCAGTACTTTTATGAGAGTGATTACACAAATGTTGCAACCACTTTTGGGAGTGTGTGTCATGGTCTACTTTGATGATATCTTGATCTATAGTCAAAGTTTAGAAGAGCATTTGTGCCACCTTCGGCAAGTCTTTGAGCTTTTGAGGCGAGACAAGTTCTATGGCAACACTAAGAAGTGCACCTTTGCCATGGACCAAGTCATCTTCTTGGGATATGTTGTGTCTTCTCGTGGGGTGCTTATGGATGTAGAGAAGGTCAAAGCAATTGTGAAATGGCCCACTCCTTCTAGTATCCAAGAAGTACAGAGTTTTCATGGTTTGGCTATTTTCTATAGGCGATTTATCCGCAACTTTAGTAGCATCACTGCCACTTTGACCAACATTCTCAAGCTTCAAGCTTTTGAGTGGAGCAAGGAAGCTGCTGATAGCTTCCATCTTTTGAAGAAGTTGCTTACCGAGGCTTCACTTTTGGCATTACCGGATTTTGACAAGACCTTTGAACTTGATTGTGATGCATCGGGATTGGGTATTGGAGGTATTCTTAGCCTAGAAGGAGGCCCATTGCTTTTTTTAGTGAAAAAGTTAAATGGGGCTAAGCTCAAGTATTTCACTTATGACTTGGAATTTTATGCCATTATCCAAGCCATCAAGCATTGGAGCTACTGTCTTGCATACAAAGAGTTTGGGGTCAACATCGATCATAAAGCTCTCAAGTACATCAACAGTCAATCTAATCTTAACAAGCGCCATGCTAAATGGGTGGCCTACTTGCAACAATTCACATTCTCTTTGCACCACAAATCAGGGGTTCTGAATAAGGTGGCTGATGGGTTGAGTAGGCGAACGGCTCTCTTGATTGAAATGAAAAATGAAATTGTGGATTTTGATGAATTTCTCACATTTTATGCAAGTGATCCTTACTTTTCCAAGATCTTTGATGCTTTGCAAAGAGGGGATGGACGGCTTATCCAAGTTATATGATAAGGGATGAATTCCTCTTCCATGGCCTTAAGTTGTGTGTTCCTAGTTGTTCCTTGAGGGCACATTTGTTGGTTGAGCATCATAAGATGGGGCATTTTGGTAAGGACAAGACCGTTAGGTTGCTTCAAGATGCTTGTTATTGGTCCGGCATGACCAAAGATGTGCAAAGTCATGTGGAGCGTTGTCAAATTTGTCAAAGGAGCAAGGGGACTGCCACGAATAAGGTGCTATATCTACCTTTACCGGTGTCGGATGCTCCTTGGCGGTGCATTAGTATGGACTTTGTGTTGGGCCTCCCTCCTACTCAAAGGCGGAGTGATTCTATCATAGTAGTGGTGGACCATTTCTCCAAGATGGCACATTTCATACCTTGCAAGAAGACCATGGATGTTACAAACATTGCTAATCTCTTCTTCAAAGACATCTACAAGTTGCATGGGCTGCCTACTTCTATTGTGTCCGATAGAGATGCTAAGTTCCTTGCTCACTTTTGGAGAACTTTGTGGAGGAAAATTGGCACGGACTTGAGTTTTAGTACTATATTCCATCCGCAAACTGATGGTCAAACGGAGGTTGTGAACCGTAGCCTTGGCAACTAGTTGTGGTGCCTTGTGGGGGATCACCCCAAGAGTTGGGACGGCATCCTTCCTTTGGCTGAATTTGATTACAATTCATCTATCAACTGCACCATAAATACTTCTCCCTTTGAAGTAGTTTATAGGACAAGGCCTTCAAGTGTGGTGGATTTGGTGCCTCTGCCACTCTCAAGGAGAGAAAGCGTTAAGGCAGAGGAAATGGCCACGTTTATGAAAAGCATTCATTCTCAAGTGAGGGACCCAATTGAACGGTCTAATACGAAGTATAAGGCGGCCGGTGATGTGTCTAGGCGAAGAGTGGTGTTTGAAGTAGGGGATCTTGTGTGGGTGGTATTGAGCAAAGAAAGATATCCCCATGGCACCTACACTAAGTTAAGTGACAACAAGGTGGGATCTTGTGAGGTGTTGAGCAAGATTAACGACAATGCTTATAAAGTCAAGCTACCACCTCATTTACGCATCTTCAATACCTTCAACGTCCAACACCTTGTACCCTACTTTCCAGATGCCTCTTCTATTGATGATACCTCTACCTTTGTAGACTAGTTCCTTGAAAAGTTGTCATCTTATACTTTGGTTTTTGTGTCTTTCATTTCTAGTATTGGTTGTATTTTGTTGTCTTCACTTGAGGACAAGTCTTTTCTTAAGAGGGGGAGTATGAAGTAATGTCATGTGCATAGCATGTGTTAGATAGTGTATCCTATAAATAGATGAGTACCACATCATTTGTAACTAACTTGAATATATTGAATTTGAACTGAATTGAGAATTTCTCTCTTTAATATCTCTCTCTAGGTTCCTCTCTCTCTCTCTCTCTCTCTCTTGTTCTTGATTGACCCATCATCTACCAATAGGTTGGCAGGAGTGCATAATGTGTTTCACGTGTCTATGCTGAGGAAATATATGCACAGTCTGCCACATGTGATAGATTATGAGCCGATTCAGATTAGAGAGGATTTTTCGTATGAGGAGATGCCTATTCAGATTTTGGATTCGAAAGGGAAAATGTTGCATACAAAAGCCATTAAATTGGTTAAGGTACTGTGGCGAAATCATCTAGTTCAAAAAGTGACTTGGGAACGCGAGAACGAGATGCGTGAGAAGTACCCACATCTATTCTCATAATTTACTTAGGTTAATTTCGTGGACAAAACTTTTCTTTTACGGGGGAGAATGTGAGAACCTGAATATACAATCAAGTAAATAATTAAATAATAATAATTTTACAATCTCAAATATTTTGATGGTGAATCCTAAAGTACAAATTAAATATTTGGAGGGTCTTTTAGTTAGTTTTAAACCTACAATAACTTTATGGTGGAAATCTTTAATTTAGAGGCAAGATTTACTATTAAAATAAATAATAGTAATAATGTTAACTAATAATAATAAGTGGATTGTTGGTTACGTATATATTGATAACAAAAAACCCTAACTCTCTTATTATTTCACAACACAACAACAGCCATTTTAGGTTTTTTAGCAGTCGTGAGTGATTGTGAGAGAGTAAGAGAGAGAGAGAGAGAGAGAGAGAGAGAGAGAGAAATGTCCAGTATCTTGTGGTTCTACAACTTTAAGGTATTATTCTTCTATAATATATTATATCTTTGATTATTGTGTATAGATGTTTCGGTGTATTGATTTGAAGAAAAAAAAAAAGGGTAATGGGTTCACTGATTAGGTGTCTGGAGGATTTATCATGTTAATAGTTGGTGTGGAATAGTGTAATGGGTATTGTGGATGTATGAAAAAGAAGTATATGGCATGGGTTATATTCAATGAGTGTTTTTGCTTGTAATGGTGGACTTTGTGAGTGAAGCATGGGATAGACAGGAGTACTTGGCCGCCACTGTGTTGAATATCATTTTTTTTTTTTATGTAGTTAAGGAGTTAAACGGGTACATAAAGTCGAGGGTGCAATTTATAAGCATGAAATTCTGCACATAGCTATAAACTTCAACAATCAAGAAAACATAGTAAGCGAATGAATTTTGAATTGAAAATTTTACAATAGATTAACTAAATATTGAATTGCATATCAGAATTTTCTCATAATTTTTGGGAGTCAAAATCTATATTAACTGGTGCGTTCAAATCTGTCTAGAAACTGGTGTAAAATAGTAACTTCGGAAGTGTCATTCTCTTTGGGTATAAATCTGAAAATTTTCAAATCAGCGTTATTAGAACTGGTTACGAGTCTAGTTTCTTAAATTTTTGGCCTTGCGTTGATTGTTCATGTATACTAAGAGAGCCATTAATTTCTTTAAAGTACTACAGAAAACAACATGTTTAGATATAATTAATTGTAGATAATTATTTTGATAAGAAAATCAAGTAAAACCAATTGGGTTTAAAACTTAGGATATATTAGTTGATATCTGGAGGGTTTTGGATTTTTTGAACAGAGTGGAGTGGGTTTTGTGATTTTCAAAGTTAGCGAATAGATTGGGAAAGCTTGTTTAAAATTCTGTTTTATTTTAAAGTTACTTTTAATTAAGTTTCGATTTGAACCCATGCCTTGGGTGATTTTAGACCTTGAAGAACTTGAGCTTAGGTAATATTTAAGAGTAACGGTGAGTTCAGTTGAGCTGTGTTAGTGCGCTTTAGTTTGGGGTTACTTAGTTCTTATTCTTTAGTATTTTTAAATTAGTATTGACATGTAGTTTTCATACTTGGTTCAGGGCACTAGTTGGACTTTCATACTCTATTCAAGGATTATATTATTTTGTTTTCGGGTGAGTAGTTTCATACTACATATTTTTATAAATGTTCCCCTACCCTGAACTGTTGGAAAATTAAATTGTTGTTTCAGGACTAAATTGTTTTGATAAATTATTATATTATTAATGGAATTAAATTATTTCTAAAGCATGTGTGAACTTGGCATACTGTAAACTATTTGTTATGGTCTCATATTTATAATGGTGAACTACCATGTTTTGCAAAACTAAATTGTATTGATTATTGGGACCATTTGTCTATTTTAGTTTAGGAAAATTATTCCACTGTTGTGTGGTGACTCTGGCCACTATGGAACAGATCTGGGTTGGGCCATGATGACTCTAGTGCTCAATGATTGTAAGGAAAAGACCTAGGCTAGGCTAGGTGACCTTCAATCGGATCGTCTTAGAGAAAAGGCCCAGGTTGCCACCCCGAGGATGACTCTTGGTTCGATATTGGATCCAACGGGCTTATTGCCTTGATAACTGTGTGGCATGTTACTTGTTATTCTTGGTACCTAGAAAATTATTGGTGTTCATGTTGTTATCTGTTTTAAGTGGAAAATGTCATTTATTATCTTCTTGAGAGACATGAATATTGCAATTGTTAACCTGTGGAACCTTCTTTTTGAAACAAATTATCTTTGTCAAAACTATATGTCAATCTAGTTTCTGTGATATATATCTTATTTTGGAATTTAACCCTGTTTTCAAAACTGTATGTACTATTCATGTTGTTACTCACTGAGCTATTAGCTGACTTAGTTGTTTATCATTTCCAGGTGTTACAAAGACTTAGAGTGGACTCATGGCGTAATGGGGACTCAATTTGCATGGACCTCTTGGACATTCATTTATTCTGTTTTAGCTTTTTATGTTGGTTTTGGGCATACATTGGGATTGAATTTTATTTAAAATTATTTTATTTTGTAGGCGGGTTGTGTCCCATTTAGTATATATTTTTGGAAGTTGGTTATGGCTTGTTTTTTCATGCACCATGTGACATGTCATTGGACAAAGTTTTGATTTATTTTTACTGGATTATTGTTACAGTTATTCTATGTGATTGGATTCGTGTTTAGGCTTACATGTGCCTTAGGCTAAGGCCCTGTGGGCCACTGCCGATCACACCCAGGTTTGGGGTGTGACAGTAAGAGCAAAAAATTACAATTATCCTACCTTAGTCTACCACTGGGAGCTAGTCCTAGATTCAAAGTACCTAGAAACCAGACATTAACAAGTTTAAATCTAAGCTAGCCTCTTGGAAAATGAAGCATTTTATTTTGGGGGTAAGTTTACATTAATTAAGTTTGTCTTGTCAAGCCTTCCAGTGTATTATCTTTCTATTTTGAAGAATAAGGTTCATCTGGTAAAGTGGGATGAAATCACTAAAAGCATGTGTTAAGGGGGCTTGGGAATTAGAAGAATCAAGCAAGTTAATGACTTTTTATTAGCCAAATGGTGGTGAAGATATGGAGGTGAAAATAATGCTCAGTGGAAAAACATTTTGTGTAGTAAGTATCCTTCTCGTGGTGGGAGATGGCTTCCTTTCTCAGGGGATAAGGGTTGTTGTTCAAAAGTATGGAGTGACATCTTAAACATAGCCCAATCTAATCCTCAGTTGTTGAGCTTTTTTCTAGAGAATTCTGAAATAGTTGTTGGGAATGGAAACAAAATCTATTTTTGGGATAACCACTGAGTGGAGGGTATTTCTATGATAAAAATGAATTCCCCACACTTTATAGCTTATCAATAGAGAAAGAGACATCTTTGAGAATAATGTTGGAAAGGAAAGGAAACTTTTGAAATTCAGAAGAGCATTATTTGTTTGAGAAGAAGATGAAACGGGTAGACTTAGCACTACGCCGAACTACACTCTAACATATGTTTCAAGCATAAAGGATTGCTTAAAGTGGAAGGTTTCTCCATCAGGTCAATTTAGTGTGTCTTCTATATATAACAAGTTTTTGTACAGCGTTAGTTTTGAGCTCACCAAACTTCTATGGAATATGGAAACTAGAAAAAGACAACAACACATCCACGGAACCGAGTCTGAAATACAATTAAACAATGAAGGGAAAACTGGGATCGCTATACTACAGAAAACAACATGTTTAGATATAATTAATTGTAGATAATTATTTTGATAAGAAAATCAAGTAAAACCAATTGGGTTTAAAACTTAGGATATATTAGTTGATATCTGGAGGGTTTTGGATTTTTTGAACAGAGTGGAGTGGGTTTTGTGATTTTCAAAGTTAGCGAATAGATTGGGAAAGCTTGTTTAAAATTCTGTTTTATTTTAAAGTTACTTTTAATTAAGTTTCGATTTGAACCCATGCCTTGGGTGATTTTAGGCCTTGAAGAACTTGAGCTTAGGTAATATTTAAGAGTAACGGTGAGTTGGGTTGAGCTGTGTTAGTGCGCTTTAGTTTGGGGTTACTTAGTTCTTATTCTTTAGTATTTTTAAATTAGTATTGACATGTAGTTTTCATACTTGGTTCAGGGCACTAGTTGGACTTTCATACTCTATTCAAGGATTATATTTTTTTTTTCGGGTGAGTAGTTTCATACTACATATTTTTATAAATGTTCCCCTACCTTGAACTGTTGGAAAATTAAATTGTTGTTTCAAGACAAATTGTTTTGATAAATTATTATATTATTAATGGAATTAAATTATTTCTAAAGCATGTGTGAACTTGGCATACTGTAAACTATTTGTTATGGTCTCATATTTATAATGGTGAACTACCATGCTTTGCAAAACTAAATTGTATTGATTATTGGGACCATTTGTCTATTTTAGTTTAGGAAAATTATTCCACTGTTGTGTGGTGACTCTGGCCACTATGGAACAAATCTGGGTTGGGCCGTGATGACTCTAGTGTTCAATGATTGTAAGGAAAAGACCTAGGCTAGGCTAGGTGACCTTCAATCGGATCGTCTTAGAGAAAAGGCCCGGGTTGCCACCCCGAGGATGACTCTTGGTTCGATATTGGATCCAACGGGCTTATTGCCTTGTTAACTGTGTGGCATGTTACTTGTTATTCTTGGTACCCAGAAAATTATTGGTGTTCATGTTGTTATCTGTTTTAAGTGGAAAATGTCATTCATTATCTTCTTGAGAGACATGAATATTTCAATTGTTAACCTGTGGAACCTTCTTTTTGAAACAAATTATCTTTGTCAAAACTATATGCCAATCTAGTTTCTGTGATATATATCTTATTTTGGAATTTAACCCTGTTTTCAAAACTGTATGCACTATTCATGTTGTTACTCACTGAGCTATTAGCTGACTTAGTTGTTTATCATTTCCAGGTGTTACAAAGACTTAGAGTGGACTCATGGCGTAATGGGGACTCAATTTGCATGGACCTCTTGGACATTCATTTATTCTGTTTTAGCTTTTTATGTTGGTTTTGGGCATACATTGGGATTGAATTTTATTTAAAATTATTTTATTTTGTAGGCGGGTTGTGTCCCATTTAGTATATATTTTTGGAAGTTGGTTATGGCTTGTTTTTTCATGCACCATGTGACATGTCATTGGACAAAGTTTTGATTTATTTTTATTGGATTATTGTTACAGTTATTCTATGTGATTGGATTCGTGTTTAGGCTTACATGTGCCTTAGGCTAAGGCCCTGTGGGCCACTGCCGATCACACCCAGGTTTGGGGTGTGACAGTAAGAGCAAAAAATTACAATTATCCTACCTTAGTCTACCACTGGGAGCTAGTCCTAGATTCAAAGTACCTAGAAACCAGACATTAACAAGTTTAAATCTAAGCTAGCCTCTTGGAAAAGGAAGCATTTTTTTTTGGGGGTAAGTTTACATTAATTAAGTTTGTCTTGTCAAGCCTTCCAGTGTAATATCTTTCTATTTTAAAGAATAAGGTTCATCTGGTAAAGTGGGATGAAATCACTAAAAGCATGTGTTAAGGGGGCTTGGGAATTAGAAGAATCAAGCAAGTTAATGACTTTTTATTAGCCAAATGGTGGTGAAGATATGGAGGTGAAAATAATGCTCAGTGGAAAAACATTTTGTGTAGTAAGTATCCTTCTCGTGGTGGGAGATGGCTTCCTTTCTCAGGGGATAAGGGTTGTTGTTCAAAAGTATGGAGTGACATCTTAAACATAGCCCAATCTAATCCTCAGTTGTTGAGCTTTTTTCTAGAGAATTCTGAAATAGTTGTTGGGAATGGAAACAAAATCTATTTTTGGGATAACCACTGAGTGGAGGGTATTTCTGTGATAAAAATGAATTCCCCACACTTTATAGCTTATCAATAGAGAAAGAGACATCTTTGAGAATAATGTTGGAAAGGAAAGGAAACTTTTGAAATTCAGAAGAGCATTATTTGTTTGAGAAGAAGATGAAACGGGTAGACTTAGCACTACGCCGAACTACACTCTAACATATGTTTCAAGCATAAAGGATTGCTTAAAGTGGAAGGTTTCTCCATCAGGTCAATTTAGTGTGTCTTCTATATATAACAAGTTTTTGTACAGCGTTAGTTTTGAGGTCACCAAACTTCTGTGGAATAATATTACTTCACCAAAAGTGCAATTCTTTGGTTGGTTGGCTTGGAAAGGGACAATCAAGACTTCTGCTTATCTCCAAAGAATAGGGGTGATCGGACAAAATGCTAGTGTTGTTTCTGTCTTTTACAAGACTGAGTTGGAATCAGTGAATCATGTGTTACTATGGTGCCCCTTTGTTTGGAAGGTTTGGTCGAACCTGATGAGATGGTGCGGATTACAATGGGTGTTGCATGAAAAATGTAGAGGGGTTATTTCAATGGTGGAGGGGTTTTAAATGGAAGAAGTTTGAGAATAAGATCTGGAAGGCATTGCCATTGGCTGCACTGTGGTCCATTTAGAAAAAGCATAAATGAATTTATTTTTAATAGGAAATAGCCTCAGCTGGATAAGCTCTGTGAATTGATGAAAATAACAACTGCATTGTGGGTAAAATCCCATTCAAAGGAATGTTTGTATTCAGTACAGGAGATTATTTCCAACTTGTAGCAAATCAGGTTTACTCCATAGAACTAAGGTCTTGGTAAGGGTGCTCTATCACTTGTATGGAATGTGATTGCTATAGTATTCTGCCTTGTAGTGTGGATTGGGGACAAACGGTAGCTGCTATGGTGGAGGGGCAGAGTTTGTCTTCTTTTTTTTTTATTGGGGTGTATGCAGTTGCTGGTTTGGAGGGTAAGCTGCTTGACTGAGATGTTTTTTTGGGCACAAGGTGTGACACCCCAAAGAACACCATACACTATAACTATATTATTATCCATCCTTGAAACCCTAAGCCTTGCCTTATGTTATGTGCCTACTTGAACTAGGACTCATTAACAATTAGATGTAAGAAACATGCCTTGATAAGACAAACCAAAGAATGTAAATGTTCAAAGATGAGTTTGAAAGTGTGTGTTAATATAGAGCTTTGGACATGGAAATCCTCATGTCTTGTATTAAGAGTTAGGGGATGACTTTTGGGTCGAATTTAGTAAGTTTTGAGTTGCCCTATTCACTAATTAATGAGCTTAAAGATCTTAGACTAATGTACTTGCCCATTTCATGCTAACTATTATTTTGCAAATAGGGATTAAGTATGATTAGTTAGCCTTAATTAGGATTAATTACGTTAAGTATGATTAAGTTAAACCTAGATGAATTAGTACAAACCTTGGTTAACTAAGTTAAATAAGCAAGATTAGTTAAGCTAAGAAAAATAAAATAAGACAATTTCATGAAGCACACATACACCTAAACTTTTGTCCCTTATAACTCTTTTCTTACCTTACCTTATATAAGCCAAATCAAGTCAAGAAGAGAGGAAATTCTGCTGGAGAAAACAAGAAAAGGCTAGAAGAAAGGAGAAAGAACAAGAGAAAAGAGAGAAGGAAGAAAGAAAGAAGGGGAAAAAAAGGAAAACCTAGAAAGATTTAGCTTAAATCCATTCAACAAAGTGTTTTAAGGTAACATTTTATCCTAGATCTTGTAATTGATCTATTTATCACCTACGATTGAGAAAGAATTAGAGTTATAATGGATTACCATGAAAGTTTAAAGGAAAGAAAAAGAGGAACGTTTGAAAAGAGTAGAAAAGAAGTTAGGAGGTTATAATTCTTGGTGTTTTGATCTTGTTTTTGATATCTTTGGTTCATAGGAAGTTATGTCTTCATGTTTTCCCTTGGATTACAATGATTTTTCAAGTTGAAATTATGTTTTGAGAGAATGAAATGGAAGGTTTCAATAGAGGAAAGAAATGATGATTTTCTTAGTAAAACTATGATTTGATTCTTGAATCTTGGAAATAAATCATGTATTGATTTTGTAGCATTGAAAATAACCTTCTTTTCATGTTTTCCCTCAAGTTTAGGATGTTATTTAATAAGTTTTCAAAGTCCCAAGTCATAAAAAAATGAGAAGAGAAAAGGAAGAACAAAGGAAGAATTTCATACAGCACAAGAACAACCATTCCGGCACGTGCCCTGGATTTCCCGCACGTGCGGCCAACCCCTCCAAAAACCAATTTTTGCTACTAAAATAACCACACATGCCCTCAAATTTCCCACTTGTATGGAACCCATGTTTCAGCCCAACTTCAAATAGGTATATCTCTCATTCAGACTTGGTTTTAAGTGATTTTGAATCTAAATTCAAGCCCTAGAAGTCTAGTTTTCAATGGTGGTGGTATCACATTCAAATTCTAAGTATACAAAGAGATATGTCTAAATTAGTGAAGGCCTATCACTTACTTCTTAACCATTTCATGCTAATTTTGTTCTTAACTTAGTTTTATTTCATTTCTTCATATCTCCTTAAACCTTAAATATCTAAACATAACATTTTTCAATGCATAGCATATGAAATTGTTGTAGAATACTTAGGGCTCTTCAACGTACGTTTTCGACATACTTCGTCATTCTTCAAGCCATAATCACTTAGGATACTTCTAGGCATGCATTGGATGCATGTTTGACATTTGATTTGGAATCAAATTAGGCTTAGAAAGGTCTTACATAATCTAAAGAAAGATTAAGAAACACTAAGCTAAGTTAGAACACTTGAAATGAATTTATAAGCTTGCTAGTCTATATGTTTTCAATGTATTGTTTATGCCTTGTGTAGGTTAATCTTTAGAGAAAGGGAAAATCTCATTGTTCGTGAGCCATTTGTGAGTAGTAGTATAATAAAGTTATGTTTATTAAATTTATAATTTGAAATGCAAAGCTATGTTATGGTTATGAAAGTTCTGTTATGGTTTATTATGATTGAACATCATATACTTTTTATCATGTACTTAGATGGCATTCTTGGATCATGTCACACAATTAGGGGAATATCCAATCATGTATTATGGCTGAGCTCATCTTGTTCTATTTTGCCGGTACTCGGGCTGGTTAAGCACCTTGTAATCCTTGAGATGGCCATCACTATATAATGTTTGCAAGTCAAGTATGTTTTGCTCTGTTCAAGTTAAAGATATGCTCAAGCTATGTTTCAATGATATGTTTAAAAGCTTGTCAATGTTCATTCATTTACTGTTTTACTGTATTACTATTCACTGGGCAATGGTTCACCTATCTCCCTTATATATATATATATATATATGAAGAGTGCGAGAGTGAAGAGAAGTTAGTTTAGAAGATGGACTTGTATGCTTGTATTGACTTTGTAATGTTTTGTTATAAGTGTTGTATTTTATTTTATTGTGTAAGTCATGTAATAATAAAAATAATAACCCAAGAGGTATGTATGCTTTCATTTCATATAGTTATGCATTGCTCTGAATAGATATTTTAAATGAACTCAATATAAACAAATAATGGCTTCCAAACTTTAAAAAGAAAATTTTGTCCCAATTATCATAGGAGTCCAACCTATTTTGAAAGTTAGGCCTTTGGTACTCAAGGACTACTGGCCGATCACTATACCATCCTATTTAAGGCAGGTTGGGATCGTGACATGGGATCTAATGATTATCTAAAGGGTAAAAGCTCTAACAGATGACTGGCATTGTTTGACCCTAAAGAAGATTGGTTGCTGATGGAATGCTTTTTTCTTACTTGATGAGTATGCACTCTACTTTATCTATTTTTGGGTGCTGTTGGTGATGGCTTTGATGGTAATGGTGATGGTGATGTTGAGCAAGGGGTTGCTTTGTCTTGTTATGTATTTTGGTTTGTTGTCTATGTCTTGTCTTTTCAATGTGGGCATGTCCTTGGTCGGTTTCTCATCAATTTGTGCAAATAAATGATTGAACTTGTATCTCGATGTCAATCTAGTTGAGATGATTTTGTTTACTTTAATACTTTTTGCACTCCCCTGTCTTGAGGACGGTCAAAAATGGGGTGTCTACACTTGATTTCATTAATAAAATTTATTTTTACTGATAAAAACTTATTTCACTTGTAAAAGAGGATTGATGAACCGTCTAGATATACTACTGGCCCATGACTTGTTAGTCTTTATATTACATGCATATATTCATCACATTCACTATGTCTTCCTAATTATATTTACAAGGCTATGCTTTGACACTTCTGTGAATTGTAGGCCAATCTTGGAAAACAAAAGATTTAAAATAGTCAATATTCTAAAATGGTAAGGGCTGTG
This sequence comes from Camellia sinensis, assembly GCF_004153795.1. Lineage (NCBI taxonomy): Eukaryota > Viridiplantae > Streptophyta > Magnoliopsida > Ericales > Theaceae > Camellia > Camellia sinensis. The sequence goes on along the minus strand of NW_021025496.1, from coordinate 489,161 downwards.
TTTGGATAGTAAATTTAAAAGGGAATTTGGAAAGGAAAGAAAAAAAAAATGTAAAGAAAATATGAATGAAATATAAAGTAATTTTTTTTAAAATTTATATTTCTCTTTCCATTTCCTTTTCTTTTTTAAAACATAAATTTAGATAAGAATCATGAAAGAAAAAAAGAAAAATATGAAGAAACTATGAATGAAATATAAGTTAATGTTTTTCTTCATTTTCCGTTTCCTTTTCAATATTTCTATCCAAATTCAAATTTAGTTTATATTCGATTTGCATTTTTCTCATTTTTTTTTCTCGAATCCCTATTCAAATTCATGAGGTGTTTGGATCATAAATTTAGGTTGAGAATGTGAAAAAAAGAAAAAAGAAAAATGAGGAAAATATGAATGAAATATAAATTAAATGAGAAAATACTATATATAATCTCATTTCTTACCTCTTTTTCTCACCCTTAGACATAACTGAATGAGGCTGATGTACATTTATTAATTTAGACCCTATTTCTTTTTGTTTAGGAGTGATAAAATAAAATAAGAAATGAGATTATGTATAACATTGTTCAAATCAATGTTTTAAAAATCGAATCGGTGAGCAAACCACAAAAAAATTGGGTTGATGGATCATCGGTTCAACTATTGGGTCGAACCGAATTAAACTGTGATATAATTATTCCATCATATATATATATATATATATGTATATGAAGTATACATAGATGTAAAAATATAAGTATTAAAATTAAAAATTAATAAATAATAAGCATTTACATAAGAGTAAAGTTAGTGAGGCAGGGGTGGATGCTGTGGGATTTCAAGAAAGTATATGTCAGGGTTCAAAATTATTTTCTATAAGAGTAAAATTTGTGGGGTAGTGGTGGGATATTAGTATGCTATGGGATTTTACTTCTGTGTTGAATCGATAAGAATAATGGTTCATCCATCGAATATGAGAGCTCGAGCTCTGTCTGAATAAGATGGTAGGGCCCACGTGAAACTCATGCGAGTAAAAGAAGTAGAAAACTTTTTTCAAATCAAACTCTCATCTCTCTCTACCCACAATCTCTCCGGGCGGCATCACCATCACTGTAACAATTTGCTGGCGACTCTTTTTTCAGCCCAGTAAGATAATTCTACCACATCCGGTGCCAACCCCACTGGCAATTTCCCTTCCCAACCTCCTTCATCCAACGGCAACCTCTCCCTGATCATCTCTCACCGATCATCATTTTTTCCGATTGTATACTGCAAAATCACATACTCATCTCTATAACTCAACAACTTAAAAAAATCCAATCATTTGGAAAAATAAAATAAAATAAAATAAGAGAGAATTTGGAATTTGAGTTTATTTTCTTAAAAAATTAAGGGTCTGGATATCAAATTAATACCCTCATGAGTGGGTTTCCAATTAGGAAGGGACTTATTGGGTTTGCAACATTGTATTATTTTGCTTTCCTTGGATTTTTAATTGGGGTACTGTTTGATGAGAGTGGATGTGAAGCCCCCTGAAAATTTTAGTTTCTTCAAAGTCTCTTACTTTTAAATTATTTCATTGAAGTCCCTCAATCTCTTACTTAATTTCAATTTTAACCCTAGCTTCCGGTAATCTCCGTTTTAGCTCGATATCTCGCCTTTTGTTGCGAATCGGCATCATGTGACTTGAATTACTTTTCCTATCATTATGTTATTAAATATATGATTTAAATATATGTTTCATTTCAAAATTTCAGATTTGTACCCTCTTCTTTCCTTATTATTGCATTTTGGCCCTAAAAATCCTAATATTTTATTCAATAAGAGTACAACTAATATTTTATTGATTTATACATAATATCTACTATATTTTATTCAAAAAAAAAATCAAATTCTTACATGCGGTAAATGGTGGCCGATTGTGAATAAGGGAGAAGGACCAAGAAATTAATTTTTTATATAGCAAATCTTGAATAAAATATTCAAAAAAAATCTTTGAAAACATGAAGAAATGGGGAGCAATAAATGTAATGTACTTTTGTCTCCCAATAAACTAATAAATAGGATTACGTTTTCTTAATCAAAATTAATTAACACTAATCCTAATTGGATCTAATTACAAACCAACCAAACTAGATCAATTCCATTGAGATTCAACCAAACCATTCAACCATTTTCTCTCTCCTCCTTGGCCTATAAATACAAGCCTTGCTAGCTCATTTTTGTCACTCCATACACACACAACACACAGCTGAAGAGAGAAGGAAAGGGAGAGCAAGTGAGTTTGAGAAAAAGAGAAGAAAATGAGAGAAACAAGTAGGAAAAAAATCTAGCAAGCTAAGGTAAACCTCATTCACGTCTTCTCTCCATGAATACCATCATGTTTTTCCCTTTCATAATGCATGTTAGAAACGCATTTTATATATTACTTGGAGTTACTACACTTGTTGGACGATGCATGGGTTGAAAACGTGGTGTTCATCTTCTCCTTTAAAATTTTCACCATGTTTTTTCTCAAGTTTATGATTTTGTTTCCATAGCAAACCTTCATGAACTCAAGATATGTTTCAAAGGGGTATTATTTGACATATTGAGAGTGTGAGAATTTTTTTAAGGGTCATGGGTGTGTTTTTATGGCTCATTTCATTTTTCTAATACTTGTTGCAAAAAACCAGTTAAATCAGTGAGCTTTAAGAAATTCTAGAAAAATGTAGACAAATTTTCTGGACTTAAATTTTATGTGAAAATCTTCCTTAAGGAGTTAGATTTCAAGGAAAATTGGTTTCATTGAAAAAGAGTGAGTGGTTTGTGAGAAAATCTGATTTTCGTAATGGTCGATGAATCTGGACAGAGCTGGAGTATTTTTGAAATAACTAAAAATCCAGAAAAGCTATTTCATTTCAGAAAAATGTTCTGAAAACTAGATAAAATTCTCTATGAACCATAGGAAGTACGGATTTGGGAAAAATCTAAAGTAGTTCTTTTAATCTTGATCTTTAAATGACTCTGAATCTGGAATTTTGTTTACAATAATGTTTTGTGCTCTTGGCTTTATGAATGTGCTTACTTATATATAATCATGCCTTGTGTTAGGTTTTTATTCTTGGCAATCTTGTTTGATAAAACTCTTTTCAGTTGTATTTGTTTTCGCACTTTTATTTCAGTGAGGCTATGAGTTTATTAGATGCGAATCCAACTCGAATTGTGCCTTGCAGAGAAGTTTGTAATGTTAATGCTTTCAAGATTACCACTTCGCTGATTATGATGGGGGTCGAAGCAAAATAAAAAAATACATTCAAAGTTGCCTGTCCGGTTGAGCGTCCGTTTCCCCGCTCGAGCGGAGAATGCTAAGTTCCAGAAGTTTGGTGAGTCTGCAAAAATACTGTGATCCGTGTTTTCACGCTCGAGCGTCGAAATCCCCGCTCGAGCGTACATCCTGGTTTGGAACACGTCATATAGTGTCCCCGCTCAAGCGTCCATTTCCCCACTCGAGCGTACACCCTAGTGCGGAACACTTTATATAGTGTCCCCGCTCAAGCGTCCATTCCTACGCTCGAGCGGACCTCGCGATTCCAGATTCTATAAAAGTCCAAGTTGCTCTAAATCTAGGATTACGTCTCTAGATCTTCTTCTTGGGTTCTAGGGTTTATATCTAGGGCTATTTTGCTAGTTTTCTTTGATGTTTTGATTGAGTATTCAACTCATGGTTTAAGAAGTATACATCAAAGGTTTGTCTGTTTATTCTACAAAATAGAGAGAGTTGTTCTTCGGTGGATTCTGAAGAATTTGAGCCTGAAGCTTTGGTGGATTCTGGAGTGGCTCATCATCAAGACAATTCCGAGGTGAAGATAGGGTTGGAAGAGGCACGTAGGGGTTGGTTCAATTCGGGCGTGGATTCGCTAGGTAATTGAGAGTATACCTGTGTAATTCTTTTATATCTTCTTAGTGGATTGTTTTTGTGGCTATTGCCCGTGGTTTTTTTTATCAGAATTGGAGGTGTCCAATTGTGGTTTTTCCACGTAAAATCGTTGTGTCGATTTGTCTTGATTGTTTGATTGGGATTGTTGTTTACTGCTTAAAATTGATACATAATCACAAATCAACATCTAGGGGGTTTCTAGATTTTTCACCTTGGTATGATATGATACATGTCATGGTTATGTATTTTTGTCCTTTGATGATGCTTACACTTATGCAAATTTATTTTCCTTCTCGCTTGTACTAACTAATTACAACGATTAATCTAACGAAAAGCATAATGAGGTGGCTAACAGGATTTCAATCGCCCGATTATTATTACGAGAAGAAGTTATTAGTTATTAAATCTTGCACAAGCGGTTGTTTCAGAATCCTTGAATGAAGTGGTTTTATTTGAACCCTAGGTAGTTCGGTATAAGGAGGGATTTGGGCAAGGTTCATAATTACCGTCTCTTTTGAGGCCCTGCGGTTATCGCTACGCGGTATATAACCGTTGGTAGGCATCTGAGGTAAGGTCTGCAACAAAGCAGCAAAAAAGGGGGGCATACCAAATAATCCACATCCAATTCTTGGAGTTGGGAGGACAAAATCTCTTTGGAAGATTTCTAGACTACTAACGACTAACCATAAAATCTGTGCTATGACTTAAATGCCATGATCATTTCCTCTATTTTTTTTATAAATGTTGTTGTGCATTGAACTAGGAAAAAGAGAAGGGGTGTGTGTGTGTGTTTACTGGGCATTCAAAACTCAGGGCGTATCATGCTAGGTGTCAAAGAGGAGCGCGCAGCAGAAGACAACAAACTGGAAACCTTCAAGGACATTTGGCTATCCTAGAAAGTTAGGATCTTCTTTTGTTGTTTTGTAAAGTTCATATCAAATTTTAAATTTTCTTTTGGATGTAATGTTGATGGAACGAGCTTTTGTAATTAAGGATATTTGTAATTATTCTATTATTATGTATTTATATTCCAACACCAATATAATTTCGTATGTTGCTTATGAGACCTCATGTCAATGCCACTTAAGATCTGTCAAAAGGGTAATGCACTACCCAAGAAAGTTGGACTTAGAAGGGATGCTAATTTGACTCCTCCAACGATCTGGGATCTTACTTGGTTATTGGCCATAGGACTGATTAGTAACTTTCCCTTGACTGCAACCCTTAGTGTAGATTTTGGGTGTCACAGTAGAAGATGGGCAGTTTGTTTCAACTCAAAACATATAGTGGAAAGATGAAGACAACGAACCCAAATTTGAAGACAATGAACACAACGGAGCAAATGGCAATAGATCTGAAGACATATCTGTGTTATGATAATTTCACTTCCTTCGTTGTTCATCGTCTGTCAATCGTTTATTAGTGTGAATCAAGATATCTAAGACTTGCACCGGAGAGAGAGTCACCGTTGAAAAGAGAGAAATATCAGAGAAAATGCGAGAGGATTGGTCCAATCTGCTTTGGTTTGTGGTGATCGTCGTTTTGAAGAGAACTGTTTGAGAGAAAGAAGAAGGAGAAGAAGAAAGAAGAGGATGGTTTTGTTGTGCATGTGTTTCATGCATACATGTAGAAACTGGGGCTCAATTGGCAGCAAACTTTGACACCTCATTTGGGCAATTCGGGCTGGGGATTATTTGGTGGACGTAGCGGTATTGTTTTGATGAATTATCTTGGGTTGCCTTTTGATGCGAACCCAAGGCTAAAATCAACTTGGAAATCAATGCTCCATAAGTTTAAGAGGAAACTTGTGCCATTGAAGAGGAGGTTCTTATCATTTAGGCAAGACTAACCCTGATCAAGTCAATTCTGAATGGCTTACTATTACCTATCTTTATTCCGCGTGCTCGTCTTAGTGGATAAGGAAATTGACAAGATCCAATGTGGGTTTTTATGGAGCGATAGTCAAATGAGAAAAAGGCTTCACATGGTTAAATGGGAGACAATAACTATGGATAAGGGATTGGGAGGTTTAGTCTTGAGAAATTAAGGGAGATGAATGACTCTCTACTATTAAAGTCGTAGTGGAGGATTGGAGTGAATGAGAGATTATGAAGAAAATTAGTATGTGATTTATATGGCCTTCATGAAATGTGTTGGTTACCCCAATTTCCCATTAATGAGATCCACTTCAAGACTGTGGAGGTTAGCTTGGTATCGTTAGAAAATTAAACAGGATTTACTATTAGAATAAAAATACCAAATTAATAATAAACCAAAAACAACAAATAAATATTATTATTAGAGAGAAAGTTTAGAGAAGTCTGAATGATGGTTGAGGTACGCAGATTGCACTCTCTTTATGAACGATACACCCTCTTCTGCACCGAGTTGAATGGTGTTCCTTTCCCAAGATACAACGACCTTCGAAATCACTTACGTGAAGCAAAGTGAATTCACGAACCTTAGATTGCCCAACACTCACTTGTAAACTCAATACAATAAACTCACAAAATAAATAACAGAGCAGAAGAAGAGGAGAAGAAAGACTTTTTTTTTTTTGTTTGTTTTTAGAAAACAATGTTGAAGTCTTGTTATATACACAATTAAATTACCATAATTTAGATATTGTAGGATAATCCTAAAGACTAGTAAACTAATATAACATTATAAACTTATTCCTAAAAAGATACAAATATCAAATTAAATAAATTAAATTAAATACAATTTTAAAATTATAAAATAACAATCCCCCACATAATTTAAAATTGAAAAGAGTGTTTTTACTGCACAGTGGGTGTAAGCGTCTTCCAAACTTGAACCTCGACTTAGTGTTAATAAGTTTCAGGTTGAAGAAACCATAGTAAACAAAGTTTTGAACTAGGTCCTTGTGATCAAACATAGACTTACCACACGCACAATACGAGTAATTATCATGGTTCTTGAACACTTTTGCGTGTTAAACAGTCATGTGCACATATCTTGTTTCTACAAGTGTCTTTAGTGAGCAACCCAATTTTCCACAATAGCAACCTGTAGACACCTCATTTTTGACGGCCCTGACGACTTGGACACCATTGCATGCACACCTAATGATGAGTTTATATGCTTGTCAAGTGCTCGAAGTCCTCAGCGGAAAGCCGTAGCTTTGACCCTTTCAAACCCTACACCCTTGTTGTCTTATTCTTGGACCAAGCCTTGGTCCTTCAAGCTTGCGGCTTCTGGTGGCCTACCGGCCACCTTATTGGGCTACTGGCCATCACTTTTTCGCTACCGGCCATTAATGTGGCTTGCTGGCCACCAGTTTTTTTTGCAGATATTTTGTGACAACTATGCCAACTGTTTGCACAGATACATCCATCTGCACCCACATATAGGGCTGGATTTCTTTGTAGGAAATTCATGTTTTCTATGTATAAGAGACCCCTCTCTCATGTTTTAAGGTTACAAAATTTCGAGATCAAAATTTTTCCTCTCTCTATAATTCTCTCTCTCTCTAGCAAATTTCTACACTTTAGCCTATACACTCTCACCCTTTGCCTATACACCCGTAACCAAATCTTCTCATCTTTGAGCTAAGGTGTTTTTGAGCTTGGTTTGAGCTCTTGTGTGTGTTGTTTTCTTGGTTTTGTTGCTTCAATTGCTTCTTCTCTTCAAGAGGTATAAGGCTTTGTCCCTTCACTTATTTTTTCTACTATTGTACTTGCTATTTTCTAACTGATTTTGGGCTGTAAAACATCTGTATTTTTGGGCTGAAACATGGATTCTAAGGCCATTAAAGGTTGTTCCACCCTTCTTTGTACCTTGTTTTGGAGGCCTTTGCCTTTGTGTTTCCCACCCTTGCATTATATTTTTCTGAGCTTTTAAACACTGATTTTTAGAACTTTTTCAGTGGCCAAAATCATGTTTTGAAGTCCAAATTTGGAGGGGTTAGCCACCCCTCTTTGTGTCTTGCTTACTAGCCTAGTTTGTGTCATGTTTTAGCATGTTAATCTAGACTTTTTAAGCTCAATTCCAGGTTGTTTTAGGACTATAGTAGACCTATTTTAGCACTGTTAGTTGCATTTAAACTTTGTTTTGCATGCTTATAGTGTAATAGTCCTCATGAGTTTGGTGTTCTAGGCCTTAGACACTATCTCCTTTGAGTTGATAGAATTTATTTATGCTTTTCTCCCTCATTTTCAGCACTAATAATCTCTGCAACCCCCCTCCTTTCTTAGCTTTTTGTTTTTCTTTGAAAGTGGTTCAAGCAACTTGTTTGTTAAAAACATGAGATTGAGATGTCATGCTTAATGATTTAATCCCTTAGCGGGTTCGTTACCAACGGTATGATGTCTCTTTCATGCCTAACACAACTCTTGGTTTGAGCCCTTTTTCTATTAGAGGACTTAAACTCACCCTTTGGACTCAATTGATTAAAGAATGGTTGGTAAGTTAAAATGGAGTAATTAAAATTGAAACTAAAATGGTGAAAGATAATGATATGGTTATGTTCAATCGGACGTTAATTGAATACATGGAACTTGGGCCATTTCATACTTACTAGTGATGAAATGATTCAAGTCTCCAAGGTCATCACTTCCCTTGATCTTTCATGATAGAAGGTGGTTTTGAGAGTCTCATTTTGTTGCATTTATTGAACTTGTGCACTTGGTTTCACAAGCCATCATGCAATGAAATTGCATCCATTGATGGTTTGCGAACCAAACTTGCTACTCCTTTGATTTGTTCATGAAAATGAGGGATGAGTTGTGCAAACAAACCCTTGAAATACCCTGTATATGCTCTGTTTATCCTCTATTGTAGTAAGGAGAACTGGGCAGCAATGGCCAGCAGGCCACGTTCCATGGCCGATAGGTGGTCGGCAGACCACCATTGATGGCCAGCCGGCCATCACTGGTGGCCGACAATGTGATAATCCTGACCCGTGTTATGTTAATTAATCTTAATTATGATTGTGGTTATGTGCTTAATGTGATTTTGAGTGCTACTTATATGATTATGTGTGTGCTTGAATTCCTATATGTTCACCGTAGGAAAAATCTGTTTGATTTTCTAGTATAGAATTTAAATTGAAGGTCGTAGAGACGTCAGAAAGTGAAATTGACTGTATTTTTGTGCTTAGCATGATTTTTAGAACCTACGGTAAAATTTAATTAAAAATTGATTCTGATCAAAATAATTAGATTTAACATGATTGAATTAGAGCACCATTACTTAGCCTTAATCAATTGTGTTAGACAAGCCTATAAATAGGCTTATATACACTCAAGTTCCTTTCTTTGAACTGATTTTGGCTGAGAATACACTAAAGAGAGAGAGAGTGCATAGTTTAGAGAGAGAAAGAGGCCAAAATTGAAGACTTTGCTAAGAAATTGGAAGACTAAGGGAATTAGTATAAGATTTAACTACATTTGTGAGGATTGGAGTCTCTAGGTGAGTAATTGAACTCAACTTCATGAATTTAAATTCATAATTCAGTGAATTCAAGCAAAATATGTAATTAAGAGCAAGAATTGAGTTGATTATGATGAATTTGGAGTCAATATGACCATGCATATAGAATATTGCCACGAAATTGCATAATCAAGCATGTAACAAGTTAAATATGAGAAATTGAGTGCTAAATCATACATGTAAGCATGGTTTTGTTAAGCTTCATGAGTATGAACATCATTTGTACCATTTGAAATGGAAATTGAGTCAATAAGTTACATGCATGCATAAATCAAGAAGATATGTGGCTTGATTTCATGAGATTGATTTCATAAGCTTTGAAGAATTTGAAATGGTTTTGGAAATTTGGGAAATGAACCATGATTTTTGGTCAATCGAATTCGAATTACCCACGTTTTCATGCTAGGCAATGTTTTCTCATGCTTTGGTATCAAATTGCAAGTTTTGGAGCATTTGGGGTTGAGTTTGAGCTGCAAACAGAGTTCTAGAAAAACCAAGAATTCGATTTGTCTGCTCGAGCGAGGAAAGCCTCGCTCGAGCGTGAATTTTTAGCTCCCAAGAGTTTTGCAGAGATTGCATAGTGGCTCGAGCGGCTGAATCTGCGCTCGAGCATACCCTGCTTTGCAGGACTCCTCGTTCGAGCGTCAATAGTCTCGCTCGAGCATAAATTACAAGCAACCAGAACTTTTGCAGACCAAAGGGGTCTGCTCGAGCGACCAAAGCTGCGCTCGAGCGGAGGGCCTTGTTTCAAAAAATTTGAAAAGTTGCCTTATGTTTTGTTTTCCGTTCTCTTTCACTTCTAAGCACTCTTAGGCATGCATTGAACATTGTAAATGAGTTAAAAGGATAAGAAAGAGGCCTAAGAGAAATAAATAAATTAAGAACAGATTGAATCGTTTGTAACTCGATATGTTATGAAATGTGTAGGGTCAAGCGCAAGGGCAAATCCACCGGTAGAACACTGTGAGTAATATCTTAATAGGAATGTATTGAAGTATGCTACTTCCAAATGCTCACTTATTTATGAGTTCTACAGAGTTATTAAATTGAATTGGATATTCACCATATGAATGATTGGGCCAAAAACCGTTTGCTAGAAATGATTGGGCCAAAGGCCATTTGACACAAGAGAATTGGGCCTAAGGCCATTTGATAAGAATGAATTGGGCCCAAGGCCGTTTGATACGTTTGGGCCTAAGGCCATTTGATGTATTAGATAGAAATATGAATGGGCCTAAGGCCATTTGATATGTCTGTTAACAAATTTTCATTCATGTAACTTCCTTATTTGATATTATTCACTGGGCTTTCGCTCATTGTCATTCATGTGTACGTAGGTGAGCAAAGAAACGTCCAAACCCAGCCTCGGTGAAGACTATGAGAGGAAGTCAAGTTTTTTAGGAGTCTGCCCGAATGTCTCACGCACGAGACTTTGTTTCTGTCCCTTTTGTTCTTTTGTTACTCTTTTGCTATTTTGGTGAACACGTTGGATCACCTATGTATATGAGTTTTTGTTTGGCTGACTGCATATCTGAAAGTTCCTGGATGTATATAAGATGTTAACTCTATTTATATGTGTGAGTTATTATGAAATACTTTTGGAATGAATTTGCTATACCATGTAAGCATAGCTCATTGGACAGAGTTTTTAAATCTACTTCTGTTTTGGCCCCTTTAATATTTCTAAAATTGTTTGAGGTCGTAGATAACCTCACGATTATTGGCCGGTTATGACCCTAATCCTTAGGGTGGGATCGGGTCATGACAGGCAACCCTCATCACTGGCCGGCCGGCCCCTAATGCAAAATTTAGCAGTGTGTTCTTCAGGCAGAGCAGAGTTATTCTGGAAGTGGGCAAAAGTGTGTGTGTGTGTTCTATTGTGTAACAGAGGCTCTCTGGAAGTAAGACAGTGGCTTTTCGAGTGGAAACCGAGCACGTGCATGAGCATCCCTCACATTCTGAGCTTGTTTAAAGTTTAAATATTTAGATTAAGTATTTGTTGTAATTAATTAGTTGTAGCTAGTTAATTTTGTCAAGTGTTATAACTAATTAGTTAGTTAATTAGCTATTCAATTTCGTTTTGTAATTAGTTAATTAACTAAAATAGTTAGTTAATTCGTATGATTTTGTACTAATTAGTTAAGTAGTTTATCTAATTTAATTTGTTTTGTAATAATTAGCTTAGCTTTAATTAGTTAGTTAATTAGCTTAGCTAGTTTATTCATTCGGACTCTCCTTCGTGAGAGTGCAATGTAATAATGTTTATGTCTTCCAACCCCACATCTTTCTCCCTTTTATTTACTCTCTTACGATGGTTAGATTAAAGCATCATGTTTTGTTTAGCATACTTCATGTTTGCATCCATTTGTATTACATGCATCGAGGCTCAGTTCATCATTCTAATTGCATTGTTATTGCTTATACTTCTTTGAATACGTGCTTAGACCGCATGCTATTTAATTGATTCATATGTTATGCTAGTAGCCAAGCCCAGTAAGTTACATATTACATGCGTTGCATTAGTCATCTTGCATAAGTTAGGAATCATGCATTTTTTCTAACTTGTTTCTCTTTTTTGGCTTGGAGTACTAGGTGAGCCTTTACTCGCTTTAGCATAATTGCATGAGTGTTGATGTTGCCATATCTAACATGCTTGCTATGAATGCCTGTGGATGAAGGCTAATTACTTGAATTGGAATAATTTGAGTAAATGTTCATATGAGATCACTTTTTCAAGTGGTACATATTTCGAAAAAAAATTCAAAACAAACATGAATCGAAATGTTCTAATTCTTGCAAGTTAGTCTATACTTATGTGTGTGCGCATTACATAGTAATGCTAGCCTAATAAACCGGAACAAGAGCATATAATGTACATAAGATTCATATCATGATTAGTAGAGGTCGATCTTTGATCAAGCGAGCGGGGGTGCTCAAATGTATTCATGACCTTCCCCTCTCATACCTAAGCTCCCGAGTCGAGACAGTCTTGGTGATAACGGACACGTGGCCTTTGGCACGAGTCATGGGTTTCTTAAATTTTTCCAAAATAAAATATTTAAGTGGTGACTCTGTATCTAGCAAAGTAGTCCTTTTTTTGGCAATTTGATTCAAAATTCATTTTCTAAAAGATTTGCCGGATTTTGACTCTTTGATGTTTATCAATTTCACATTGCACTTGTGAGATTAGATTCAAAACTGTGGGAGTCCAAACTATAGGGCTCATATTTCGAACTTCCGAAAGGGGGCGCGAAAAAAACCAAGCTGCACAACCCCATTGCCACACTTATACAAGTGTATCCTCCAAGAGTGATTTGTGACCAACACCCTGTAGATATCCTACCTTGGATACATTTAGAGCTAAGCTCTTCCTAAAACCCGTCACAATAGTTAGCACTATCACAATAGGAATAGGACCAGGGAATTTCCCTCTAAAATTTTTAGTGCTATTCTAAGTCACTAATCAACTTCATTATTACATATTGAACCTTATTCATGGGTTCTCCAATCACAAAGGTTAGGTATCCATTATGATGACAAATTTATGGGTTTCAGTTCCATTTACCTCGATGATTCAACAACTAACCTGTGCGCTAATCCTTTAATAAAAAGGTCTGTTATATTCTTTTCAGACCTCACAAATTCAAGTGCTACAACACCTTGAGATAATAACTATTTAATAGAATTATGTCTTATTCTAATATGTCTCTTTTTCTCATTTAAATTTGTATTTTTCACTTTAGCAATTGTAGCTTGAATATCACAATGAATAGAGACAGCATGTATAAGACTATCAGATAATGGTAAATCAGATAATAAATTTCTTTCGGCCATGGTACAAGTCAAATCTAAGGCAATGAGTTATACTTCCATGGTAAATCTAGATATAACAGTTTGTTAAGAAGATTTCCAAGCAATTGCACCACCACCTAAAGTAAACACATAACCACTAGTTGCTTTAGTTTCATCAGATTCAGTTATCCAATTAGCATCACTAAATCCTTCTAGCACAGCAGAAAACCCACAAAAATGAATTCGATAATTTATTGTACCTTTAAGGTATTTAAAAATTGCTCCAATTACATTCCAATGGTCTAAACGAGGATTAACAGTGTAACAACTCAGTTTTCAAACAGTAAAAGAAATATCATGTCTTGTGCAATTAGAAAGATACATCAAAGATCTTATTATTTGAGTATATTTATGTTGAGAAATAATTTCACCCACATTTTTCTTTAGGCGAATATTAGGATCAAATGGAGTAGATACAACATTCGCTTCACAATAATTAAATTTCTTTAGCAATTAGTCAACATAATGTTCTTGTGGCAAAACAATTCCTTTATCACTTTTAATTATTTTAATACCCAATATAACATTAGTTGGGCCTAAGTCCTTCATATTAAATTGCTAGATAAGAAATTCTTAGTATCATTAATAACAACCATATTACTACCGAAAAGAAGTATATCATCAACATATAAACAAAGAATAACGCAAGAACCATCAAATTTTTGATATACACACATTTGTCAGAATCATTGATATTAAACACATTAGAAATAATTACTTTATCAAACTTTTCATGCCATTGTTTTGGAGCTTGTTTTAATCCATAAAGAGATTTTACAAGTTCATATACCCTTCTTTCTTGTCTGGGAGCTACAAAACCTTCGAGTTGATCCATATAAATTTCTTCATTTAATTCTCCATTTAAAAATGTCGTTTTGACATCCATTTGGTATATATCTAATTTATAAATTGATGCAATAGCTACTAAGAAGCTTATAGTGGTTATACGAGTTATCGGAGAATATGTATCGAAGAAATCCATTTCTTCTGTTTGTTTAAACCCTTTAGCTACAAGTCTAGCTTTAATTTTTTTTTATAGTTCCATCCGTTCTTAATTTTTTCCTAAATATCCATTTACAGCCTATTGTGTTACAACCTTGTGAATATCAGTTAAGTACCAAGTATTATTAGTCATAATAGAATCCATTTCACTATTTATAGCATCTTTCCAAAAAGTAGCATCTACCGATGTTATAGCTTCATTCTATGTTCTATGATCATTTAACTAAATAAGTAAGAAAGTCATTATCAATATTCTTTTCTATTCTTCCTCTTTTACTTCTTCTTAGTTCAGTTCCTGCTTGATTTTCTATACTACTATTAGACATAGAATTTTCATCAATTGATTTAGATAACTTATCTTTCATAGGAAATACATTTTCAAAACATACAGCTTCTCTTGATGTCACAACCCAAAACCACCCCTATAGGTTTAACACCGTAACCGGCCAGTAATTCGTGATTACCAAAGGCATGCTTAACAATAATGACAATAACATAATAATAGGGTTGGCAGAAGCCAAACAATAATAGAAAATAACGTCTAATGAGCTATGAGGACTTAAATGAATAAAACAAATTTCACATATTTGTGAGTATACAAAAACTTAAGTCCATAACACATGTGTACAAAACAAAACATAAGCTAGGGAATTAAATCTCATTGTCAAAAATAGTTAACAAAGCTCAATAAACATTCTTATCTCTTAAATACAATGTCAAAATGGTGAATCTGAATCACCTAATAAGCCTTGACATGGAAACGTTCGGAACCTTGCAATGAGGCACAGTAGTTGGCTTGACAAAAACAGGTTTCAGGTCGACGCCACTAACTCTGATCCGGTGCTCGATCACCTACATACATATAATTAACAATGAGCTAGAGCCCAATGAATAACAATGGTGTAAAAGGGTTATAGATGATGTCCTTATAATAATTCAAAATAGTCAAGTTCAGTAGTGAATAAATTCACAAAGCAAATTTCAGACATTTCATAGTCATATGGAATCATAACAGTCATACGTCGTACATCCAATAGCAGAATAGTACAGTAGGTCGTAAAGACCGAATAGTCAATTGATGACCATCAATACAGTAACAGTAGTTCCAAAGATTGGAACTGACAGAGATCTCTATAACAGTAGCAATAACAGTAACAATAGCAGTAATAGTTGCTATGGATGCCACGAGTGCAGTTTACAAAATAGGGCAATCATTCATTCAATAAACAATATTATTTCAGAAAATAGTACATTTAATCGATCAAAAAATAATTACAATCGAACATAATTTTACAACATTGTTACTCACAGTGGGCTCCTTAAAACACATGCTAAAGTTGCACTACGATGCGGCGTCCGACCTAAACAAATAAATTCAAGCACAACAATTCAATTACATTCATATCTTTATCCAATTCTATGATTCACTTGTTTACTTATTCAATTTCCATTCATCTTCACTCGTTCGATTCTATTCATTCGTTCATTCCAGTGCAATCATGAGATGCAAATGCGCAAGAAAAACACTTTAAAACTATGCAAACGATGGCCTGGAAGATAGAAAAAATGATGCGAAAACAAAACCCGAGCCTGACCAAAACCGCACGTGGGGGATGCCCAATTTGCACGTGCAAATCACAACAGATTCTATACCCTATTTTCCGAAATTCTGTTTCATGTGTGAAACTCAAAGTTTGCAATTTCAATCTCATTTTCATGCATTTCACTCCCAAAAACTCATATAAACATGCTAGAATTCAAGCCTTCAACATCAAATAGGAATCAAACTTGAAATCAACTCCCAACTCTTCCAATTTGAAGAAAGATTAAAACTTCAATGAAATTACAAAACATAAATCATGTGTTGTGAAGCTTCAATTGTAAAACCCATGAAGTAATCATTTGGCAACTTTAGAAATTCATGAGACTCATGCAATAAATTATGTATAAAACAATAATATCATGTATATAAACAAGATCAAACCATGTATGTTGAGTTTTGATTATTAAATCATCTAATTTATTCTTTTTTTTCTTTTTTATGATTATGTATTCTCAACTCCAATTTCTCTCCATGAATTCTTAATTACTCATGAATTTCCCCTTCAATTTTGAAAACCATGCAAGAAAATAAATGTATGATCATGAAATTCAAGAAAACAAGCTATATGCATGGTGAATTTGAGAGTTAATTTCCTTCAATTCTTGCCATGTGTGTTTATATATGCTTTCTAGGGTCACATACAAAACAACACATCCTCATTCAACTTCAATTCCATGAGATCATGGGTGTATCAACCCTATTTCAAGAAATTAGAAGAAGATTCTTGCCTTAGATGGTTAGTTTGGAGAAGATTTGCTTGATTTTCCTTCCTTCAGTTTTCTTTGATTCTTCTTCTCCCTCTCTTTCTTCCTCTCTTTCTCAAGCACTCTCTTTTCCTCTCCAGATTTTCTTTTCTTTCCTTCTCTTTCTTCTTGTTAAGTCCAAGAGGCTCATATTCATATATATATATATATATATATATATATATAATATTTAATTAAATCAAATTAATTCATTCTAAATCAGATTTTTATAAAACTTCATATTAAGTCCTAAAAATCATGTTGATTATAATTATGTAGTCCGTTCTGGTTTCTGAACCCTCTAAGGCCTTCCATTTGCAGTGTAAAGTTGCAATTAAACCACCCAAATATACCTTAACGAATCAGACAAAATAAATTTTCAATTAACCTTCCCAATTGGGTGTAAAAATGTCAATTAGACTATTCATATTCCCAATTTCAATTTCTGAACCCACCAAGGCTATTAATTTCGGTTTCAAAGTTGTACCCCAATAGATAATTCTCCAATTTGGATAGAAATGCACAAATTAAACTAGGCACTTTGCATAATTAATCATTAACACATAATTAATTTTTAAAAAAATAGATAAACGGAATACACATTTTAGAGTCATTACACTTGACTCCATTATAGTATTATTAGAAATTTCAAAATTTTCAGAATTAATTACTAAGAATCTATAACCAACACCATCTAAGGCATAGCCAATAAATATACAATCAATAGTTTTCAGTCCTAATTTTTTTTCTTAGTAATTGGTATTAAAACTTTAGCCAAGCACCCCCACACTTTGAAATATTTTAATCTAAGCTTTTGATTTTTCCAAATTTCATAGGGTGTTTTTTCTGAATTTTTGTAAGGCACTATATTTAATATATGAAAGCAAAATATAAAGCTTCGCCCCACAAATTATTAGGTAAACTGGAACTGGCTAACATAGCATTTGTCATATCTAGCAATGTTCGATTTTTATGTTCTGCTACTCCATTAGATTGTGGTGAATAAGGTGGAGGCTGTTGGTGAATAATTCTATATTGTTCACAAAACTCTTCCATTTCTATTGGTGCATACTCGCCTCCTCTATCAGACCTTAAGATTTTAATTTTCTTTTCTAATTGATTTTCTACACGAGCTTTATATATTTTAAATTTATCGAATTATTCACTTTTGTGACTTATTAAATATGCAGAGCAATATTTAGAAAAATCATCAATAAACGTAATAAAATATCTTTTTCCACCATGAGTCAACACATTGTTAAGGTCACATGTATCACTATGTATAAGTTGTAACAAAGATGTATCGTTTTCAATGGATTTAAAAGGCTTTTTAGTTTGTTTAGCTTGTACACATACTTGACATCTTTCCTTTAAATTAATTACAAATTTTGCAATTAATTTTAAACTCATCATTCTATTAATAGTGTTCAAATTTACATGCTCAAGCCTACCATGCCAAGTATTAGAACATTCTAGATTAGCAATAGAAGAAGTAAAGAAAGAATAACATGCTATTTTATTTAAATCAGAATCCATAACATTACGGCTAAACAAACCATCATAAAGATAACGTTTACCAATAAAGTTATCATTCTTAGCTATTACAAATTTATTTGATTCAAAAACAACTTTAAAACCATGCTGAACTAACAAAGATGCACTAATTAAATTTTTTCTAACATCAAGAACATGCAAAACTCCATCTAAGGCGATTATATTGCCAGATGTCAATTCCAACCTAACTTGTCCTTCACCTATTACCCTGGCCAAGCTCCCATTTCCCATGCTCACAATTCTTGTGCTCGATTCCTGATAATAAGGTGAAAAAATATTTTTATCAACACACACATGAACATTAGCACCCAAGTCTATAAACCAATCATTTGAGTTAAAAACAATATTTAACTCAGGATCACTAACAAAACATCTACTAGCAAGGTTAGAGGAGCTGACCCCCACAGTCACGACATTAGCTTGTGGTTTAGAGGTTACTGGAGGATGACGGGCTTTATGGGGTTGACCTTTCCAATGATAACAATCTCTAGCAGTGTGATTAGTCTTCCCACACACCCAACAAGGCACTATTTTTCTCTGAATAATATTTTTTTCATTTTGATTTATTATTAAGATTGTTATTCCCATTCTTGTGTGAACCATTTTTCTTGAAATTAAAAGGTTTGGGTTTAAGATTTTCTACAAAATATGCCTTGGCTCGAAAATCAGAATTTAAAAACTCAGCTTGTTTTCCACGATGTTTTTCCTTAATATTTAGCGATACTAGCAATTCATCAAAGGTATAATCATCATGTTTTTGTTTTAACATTCTACGAAATTCTAACCAAGATGGAGGTAATTTTTAAATCAGTGAAGAAACCAAAAAAATATCAGATAAATCCATTCCATTTCTTTTCAGATCATACAAAATATTTTGAAATTCATGCACTTGTTCCATAATTGATTTACCATCAATCATATGAAAGTCTAAAAAAAATTCAGCATAGTAACGTTTAAGACCAGCATCTTCAGACCCATATTTAAAATCAAGTGCTTCCCATAATTCAATAGAAGTTTTTGTACTGCAAAAAATATTGTAGATAGAAGGAAATAAATCACTTAAAATCCTACCATAACAAAGATAATTTTTTTCATCAAAATCATCATCATCATCAGATTTTTTGGACGAAGTTGAATCCATACCTGCCTCAACACTTTCTACACCCTTAGAAGTTTCACTTTTTTCAGAATCCTTTTCTTTTTCAAAAACCTTTTCTTTTCCTTTTGAAACAAATAGCTTTATGAATCACTAAATAAAGACCCAAAGTAGTAACCAAAATTTCATTTGTTGTTGCCAACATCTAAAATTTTGACCATTAAACTTCTCAAGCTTGCAGGAATTGGTTTCATTAAATCCCATATTTTTTTAAAAAAAAATAAAAATAAAATTATAATCAATGCAACAACTTCCAATAGAAAATCCTAATTATCACTCCTAGGATTGTTAAAAAATTAAACAAGATTTACTATTAGAATAAAATTACCAAACTAATAATAAACCAAAAACAACAAATAAATATTATTATTAGAGAGAAAGTTTAGAGAAGCCTGAATGTTGGTCAAGGCACGTAGATTGCGCTCTCCTTAGGAACGATACACCCTTTTTTGCACCGAATTGAATGGTGTTCCTCCTCCAAGATACAACGACCTTCAAAATCACATGTGTGCAGCAAAGTGAATTCACGAATCTTACATTGCCCAACACTCACTTGTAAACTCAATACAGTAAACTCACAAAATAAATAACAGAGCAGAAGAAGAAGAGAAGAAAGACTTCTTCTTCTTTTTCTTTTTTTTTTCGTCTATTTAGCAAACGACATTGAAGTCTTATTATATCCACAATTAAATAATTATAATTTAGATATTTGAGAGATATTGTAGGATAACCCTAGGACTAGAAAACTAATATAACGTTATAAGCTTATTCCTAAAAAGATGCAAATACCAAATAAATTAAATTAAATTAAATACAATTTTAAAATTATAAAATAACAGGTGTGGGAGGATCAAATCGGAAAATCGACTCATGAGGATTGGGATTATTTCTAATCAGGAGAATGGAATGTGTAAGTTCTACGGCATTGCTATTGAATCAATTGAGCATGTTCTGATCTGGTGTGGTAAGGTTTGGAAAGTATGCATTGAAATGTTAAAATGACAGGGAATGATTTGGGTGGTTCCGGAGTCGGTCAGCACTCTATTGGAATAGTGGTAAAGGTGGAAGTACAAAAAAGCAAAGAATGTGATATGGGAAGTAATCTCATTTGCAGTTATATGGTCAATCTGGGCTTAAGGAACATATGCATGTTTAATAATTTGCAACCATATTGGGGAGAGTTGGTTGATTTAATCAAGCACCGTGTCGTATTTTGAGCTAGTGTGAAATATGAACTGAGGGGGTATCCAGAAATAGCATCATTTACTGTTGGCAAGATCTTTCATTGCATATCTAAAGGGGCTGAAGACAGGTGCTGCTGTTGGACTGTGCACTAAGGTTGGGTTGTGCAGTAAGGTCGTCCAGAAGGATATGGCTCGATTCAGTATTGCATAAATGGTTCTATTGACTGTTTGGTGTTGTTGAAGATTTAAGTTGGGGCTACTATGCTTTTGATGTGCTTCTACTGTTACTATTGCCAAGGTGAGCTTGGTGTGGTTTATTATTTGCTATTGTGGTGAATGGTGTCTAATAAGGTGGTGAATTGTGTGGGATTTGTATATGAGGCTATTGTTGTGTGGTGAAAATTGTGTTTGGTTTTATTAGTGCTTATTTTGTAGCTTTGTTTTTTTGGTTGTTCTGTAGTTGGTGCCTCACTAGTTTTTGGTGTAGTGTTAGTAAATGATTGGGTTTGCTTGTTAGTGTCAACTTAGTTCGAATTGTTTAGTTTAGCTTTGATATTTTTGGCACTCCCTTTTTATTGATGTTCACATGCTTATATGTTTGAACTTATCAATAAAATTTTCTTTTGCTAAAAAATGAAATAAAATAAAATAACATTTGTCGCATTAGTGGGTTTTAAATTGAAATGGTTAAGTGGGGTGGTTTGAATTGGAACTAAGTTCGTGTAACGCCCTCAAAATAATAACATTAAACCCATCAATATAGACATACATTTATATACAAAAGATCCACATTCTTCAATTCATTAGAGTACTTCATTACAAAGTATTACATGTTAACAACAAAAGCAAATGCCCTACGGGCTTACAGCTTTCCAAGTTAACACTTGGTTACAAAAGAGAGTACTAACTCAGTTACATATTAAGCCCTTGGCTTGAATTTACATGTAATACATCAAAAAGAAATAAGACAACAAAAGTGTGTCCGCCTCTAGCCTCCCAAGCTATGTCCTTGGAGATGGCATGCTACCTGTACCTGAAAATGATATTCCCATATAGGGTGAGCCACAAGCCCAGCAGAGATATACTAAACCAACTATGAACAATGACTAAAAGATTAGCAATTGATAGATGGCCAACACTGATACATCCACATATATCACATCACAATTTCATAACATACGAGTCTATGTCACTTTTCATTCTCCATCTTTATTTAATAGATAAGCTATTACACATCAACAGATAAACATATTAGCTGTATCCACACTTCACTAGACAAGCATATGAGCTGTATCTACACTTCTCAAAGATAAGCCTATGAGCTGTATCTTCACTTCTCTAGACAAGCATATGAGCTGTATCTACGGAGTTCATCCCCCATCTCCTCCCAACACTATCCGGTTTAGAGGTACATCCCCATCTTTCCCTAAACCGCGGAGTACATCCCCCATCTCCTCCTCTACACACAATGCATATAAACACAAGGGTTCTAAACACAATCAATCAATACATAAAATTATGTATTCTATCCACCGCCATACTTCTATAGACACATTCAATCGATTAGTTTTAGTTTGCCTAATCATCATGCATTGTCTACAACAATCAAGACTATCCTCCACCGATAGCCCAAAGCAGTTATTTCTAAACAGAAAATAAATGCACAAAATTGGATATTAAATCAACATTTCAATTAGGTGAGCGATAAATGATCCAACTACACCCTTTAATCCCTTCCCTTTTCAATTTCTACATTCTCAATTCAATCCCTCGTTTCCAACAATTAATTATACAAATTAATCAATCAATGTAATTAGGGCATTTTCCATAATTAACATTTCAACCCCTACGTTTCCTTTTTCATCAATGTTTCAACATCAATTTCATTCTTTCATGCCAAACATGCATTTAGGTTTTATATAAATAAAAACCCCAACTTTTGTAAAATTACACAAAAGCCCAAACTCTCTCAAAATTACCCAACAACCCCCAACATATCGAAATGCCAAAATTTAAAGACAAAACTCATAAAGAGGAGTAGGATATCCCTACCTCAAAAGATGACTCCCAACCAAGAAGGTGAAGAAGATGAAAATGCTCCAACCCACGAATTTCTCGGATCAAAAGATAGCCCTCGACGATCAACAACCTTTTTGTAAAGGCCAAAGGTGAGAAAATCACTCCTACTAGAACAATACCTAGAGAGAAGTCAAGGTTTTAGAGAGAGGAGCTCTCAAAAAATGGGTTTTAGAAAAAGTAGGAGAGAGAAAGGAAAGTAAAAAGTGATTTAAAATCTCCCAGCGGATAACTCATATACGCATGACCCGCTCGAGCGGAGAATCAACGCTCGAGCGCCAAGAACAAAAATCTGGACACGCTCGAGCGCAATAAGGCCCGCTCGAACGCCAAGACACAAGAATAAAGCACTTCCGCTCGAGCGCGAAAACCAGTCCGCTCGAGCGTAGATTTCCCCCTCCCAGAACTTATACCCAGAAAGTACTACCCGCTCAAGCGCCAACAAACTCGCTCGAGCGCTACCGCTCGAGCGTAAACAAACCCGCTCGAGCGTAAAAATCACATCTGCAGAAGTTTTACAGGAACACGAAATACTGGAGGTGTGCAATCCCCGCTCGAGCGCAAGGAGACCCGCTCGAGGGGATCGCCTAAAAACTGAACAACAAGGAATTGAAACCAAGGCCTAACCAACCTGTAACAACCCTGCTCAAAACATCCTAAAACTCAATCAAGTGGAATTAAAGGACAACAACAAGATAGATACCACTACCAACTTCACAGAACCGAGTCCGGAATACAACAGAACAGTAAAGGGACAACCGGGATCGCTATAGTTCGGTTTTCGATTCAACCAGCCAGTCTGATTTTCAAAACCTTTCAAACTATTTTTTTTTTTCAATTTTATTTTTCCTTTTCAAATTTTATCCAAATCTGTAACCTATGTAAAAAGAATGTAAGAATGCTATAACGCGGTCTAACGCTCCTGATTCCTTACTCTTTATCATCTCGACCTAGAACCTGGTTCCCGTTGTGTTCAAGCATCAACCGAGGTCGACCCCACAACCTGCTTCTCGGTCCTTCTAGAAATTACTAAAGTCGATGCTTCAAAGCAGTAGAGCCCTGAGCCTAACGTCCATGAATGTGCGCCATGTGGTGGGAAGAAAGCAATGCTTTTGTTTGCTTCTTCAACAGGATTTATCATATTTTGCAAAAAGAGGAAGTCAATTGGTGCGCAAAAACATACATACCAACAATCTATAATAGAGGCTTCTAACAAAGTCCATGTGAGGTGACTAAATAAGGACTCAATGCGAGATTTCCATGTAAGTTGTCCAGAGTGTTCGAGTGGCGGTGAACTGATTGTCCAGAGTGCTTCTGTGGCAGTAAACTAATTGTATTAAATCATATATACACCTGCGATTTGGAATTCACTGTGTCTAGAGATCAACTCCCAAACCGCATAATTAGGTATACCATTTCCATAACCTTCGTGTTCTTTTTGTAGATGTTTGTATTGATTTTATATTCTCGTGTATTCTCTTGGTGTTTGTTAGCATATAACCTATACACAATGTGCTGGACAATATGCCCATAAGAGAGAAGTTATATGCATTTTTGCTTATGGGATGCCAATTTCATGTTAAAATATGATTTATATATTATTAAGAAAAGATTGTTGACCTCTTATATTTTGTAATCTCTTTCTATAGAGCTTGGGGAAAAAAAGAGGGACTGTAGCTCGAATTTTTTGCGCCCCCTTTCGGAAGTTCAAAATAAGCCTTACAGTATCGGACTCTCATGATTCTGAATCTAATTTCACAAGTGCAATGTGAAATTGATAAACACCAAAGAGTCCAAACCCGGCAAATCTTTTGAAAAATCGATTTTGAATCAAATTGCCGAAAATTGACTCTTTGCCAGATACAGAGTCACCACCTAAATATTTTATTTTGAAAAAATTTAGAAAACCCATGACTCATGCCAAAGGCCACGTGTTTGTCATCACCAAGATTGTCTCGGCTTGGGAACTTAGGTACGAGAGGGGAAGGTCATGAATGAATTTAAGCACCCCTGCTCACCCGATCAAAGATCGGTCTCTACTAATCATGATATGAATCTTATGTACATTATATGCTCTTGTTCTGTTTATTAGGCTAGCATTACTAAGTAATGTGCACACACAAGTATAGACTAACTTGAAAGAATTGGAACATTTGATTCATGTTTTTTTTAAAATTTGTTTCGAATATGTACCACTTGAAAAAGTGCTCGCATAAAAACATTACTCAAATTATTCCAATTCAAATAATAAGCCTTCATCAACAGGCATTCAAGTAATTTATCACTTTAAGCAATTAGCCTCATGGCAAGTATGCTAAACATGGCAACATCAACATTCATGCAAGATGCTAAAGCAAAAAGTCTGAATAAACTAATCTAATTAACTAACTAATTAAAGATAAGCTAATTATTACAAAACAAATGAAGTTAGCTAAACTACTTAACTAATTATTACAACAAATGAATCAACTAACTATTCTAGTTAACTAACTAATTACAAAACAAAATTGAATAACTAATTAACTAACTGATTAGTTACAACACTTTACAAAATTAACTAGCTACAACTAATTAATTACAACAATTTAAACTTAAACATGCTCGGTACGCAAGGAATGCTCATGCACATGCTCAGTTTCCAACCGAAAAGTCACTGTTTTGCTTCTGGAGAGCCTCTGTTGCACAATAGAACACATACATTGTTGCCCACTTCCAGAATAACTCTGCTCTGCTTTACAAACACACTGCTGAATTTCGCATCAGTTGCCAGCTGGCCAGTAATGAGGCCTGTCGGCCGGCCATCAAAGGTGGTCTGCCGGCCACAGAAAGTGGCTTGCCAGCCACTATTGCCCAGTTCACCTTGCTGCAACAGAGAACAAACAGAGCATGCACAGGGTATTTTCAAGGGTTTGTTTGCACAACTCACCCCTTTTTTTCATGAACAAATCAAAGGAGTAGCAAGTTTGGTTCACAAACCATCAATGGATGCAATTTCATTACATGATGGCTTATAAAACCAAGTGTGCAAGTTCAATAAATATAACAAAACATGACACAAAAACGAACTCCCTATCATGAAAGATCAAGGGAAATAGTGACAACTTGAACCATTTCATCACTAATAAGTATGAGATGTCTCAAGCTTCCATGTATTCAATTAACATCCGATTGAATACAAAACCAATTATTATCTTGCACCATTTTAGCCTCAATTTTAATTGCTCCATTTTAAATTACCAACCATTCTTTAATCAATTAAGTCCAAAGGGTGAGTTTAAGTCCACTAATAGAAAGAGGGCTCAAACCAAGAGTTGTTTTAGGCATGAAAAAGACACCATACCGTTGGTAATGAACCCCCTTAGGGATTAAACCATTAAGCATGACACCTCAATCTCATGCTTTAAACAAACAAGTAGTTTGAACCACTTTCAAAGCAAAACAAAAAGCCAAAAAAAGAGGGAGGTTGCAGAAATTATTAGTGCTGAAAATGAGTGAGAAAAGCGTAAATAAATGCTATCAACTCAAAGGAGATGGTGTCTAAGGCCTAGAACACCAAACTCATGAGGACAATTACACTATAAGCATGCAAAACAAAGCTCAAATGCAACCATCAACCAAAAATAGTGCTAAAACAGGTCTAATACAGTCCTAAAACATGCTGGAATTGAGCTGAAAATAGCTAAATTAATATGCTAAAACATGGCACAAGCTAGGCTAGTAAGCAAGACACAAGGAGAGAAGGCTAACGCCTCCATATTTGGATTTCAAAACATGATTTTGGCCACTAAAATAACTCTGAAAAACAGTGTTTAAAGCTCTGAAAAAGATGATGCAAGGGTGGGAAACACAAGGGCAAAGGCCTCCAAAACAAGGTACAAAGAAAGGTGGATCACCCCTCAACCTTTAATGGCCTTAAAACCCAAGCTTCAGCCCAAAAACACAGAGTTTTTATAGCCCAAAAGCAGTTGGAAAACATAAAAACTAATAGTAGAGAAAGCAAGCAAATGGTCAAAGCCTTATACCTCTTAAAGAGAAGAAGCAATTCAAGCAACAATACCAAGACAACACACCCTTCAAGAGCTCAAACCAAGCTCAAAAGTGCCTCAGCTCAAAGATGAGAAGGTTTGGTTAAGGGTGCATAGGCAAACGTTAAGGATTTGTAGGCAAAAGTGTAGGAATTTGCTAGAGAGAGAGAGAATTATAGAGAGGAAAAATTTTGATCTAACATGTTTCCAACCTTAAAATATGAGAGGGACGTCTCCTATATATAGAAAACATGAATTCCCCTCAAGAATATCCAACCCTACACGTGGGTGAAGATGCCTACATCTATACAAACAGCTGGCACAGTTATCACAAAATATCTACAAAACAAACTGGTGGCTGGCCAGCCATCACTGGCGGCCAGCAAGCCATATCAATGGCCGGCAGCCAAAAAGTGATGGCCGGTAGCCCAATAAGGTGGCCGAACGGCCACCAGAAGTGCAAGCTTGAAGAACCAAGGCTTGGTCCAAGAATGAGGCAACAAGAGTGTAGAGTTTGAAAGGCTCAAAGCTGTGGCATCCAGCCGAGGAGTTTGAGCACTTGACGAGCATATAAAATCATCATCGAGTGTGCAAGCAATGGCGTCCAAGTCGTAAAGGCTGTAAAAAATGGGATGTCTACAGTTGCCCCTCTTTGACAAAACTCGAAGTCATGAAATGCAGTGAGTGAATGTCAAAGCCCGAAGACGACCTATTTTGACAAGGCCGTAAGACTTAGACAAACAATCAAGACAGAAACAAATGGTTGCGCCCATAGGCTGCCCACGTATCCCTTTGCAAGGAATCAAACCAGCATAGTTCTGGGGCAAGATGCAAATGATATGCACAAAGAACTTTGAAAGCTGGACTCACAAGCTTTGCAAAGCCGACTATTTTGAAAACTTATGATCATACGAGATAATGCAATAAGTAATAATAGATGCAATGAGCAAAAACGAAATACCAACACATGAATGAGTAGCTTCAACTTTAAAACCAAAACAAGCTCTACGCAAAAGATAAAACCACACTTTAACTACGCCAAAACAAGAGACGAGGAAAGAAAACACCGCTCAGGGTTGTGTTTCATGCATCCTAAGAAACTGAGAAAATCGCTCAGGGTCGTGCTTCACACGTCCCGAGAAATTGAAGAACGAAAACCGCTCAGTTTCATGTTTCACACATCTTGAGAAATAGAAAGACCGCTCGGGTTCACGCATCGCGCGTTCTGAGTAACAAGAGAACCCGCTCGGGCTCGCGTTTCACGCGTCCCAAGATGAAAAAGAACCTTTTGGGCTCGCATTTCAGGCGTCCTGAGATGAAAGAGAACCCTTGAGCTCATGTTTCACGCGTCCCGAGATAAAAAAGAACCTGCTCGGGCTCGCGCTTCGCACGTCCAGAGATGAAAGTCGCTTAGGGCCGCGCGTCCTGAGATAAAATAAAATTGCTCGGGCTCTCATTTTACGTGTCCCGAGATGAAACCCGCCCAGGGCCGCGCTTCACGCGTCCTGAGATAAAAGCGCTCAAGCTCAAGCATCGCACGTTTCGAGAAACAACACGTTCAGGGCCGTGCATCACGCGGCCTGAGATAAAAGAAAACCGCTCGGGCTCACGTTTCACGTGTCCCTGATAAACAAGAGAGGTGTGCGATAGATGCACAAACAATCTCACCTACAAAGCCATGCAGGTTCTCATACTAAGAAACGAATGCCTAGAATTCCTCTGAATGAACGGTACATACAATATCGTTTACCTGTTAGTGAAAGCTTTACTTAGTGGTCATAGCTAAAATGAATAAATACGATAGATGCACAAAGTGAACAAGTGCAATAGATGTACGAAATGAATAAGTGTGATGGATGCACAAAGTGAATGCGTGCGATAGATGCACAAAGTGAACAAGATTATAAATTTAAATAGTGAGAACGCATGTGCCATGCAAAATGATCAACCAAAGCATATTCTATGCGAAATATAAATGATACGAGACATGCATACAATATGTGATGCACAATCTATGCAACGAAAAAGAATAAAAGCCTAAATCGAGTAAACTTGGTAGCACCTCCGAGTTACCTCTCGGAAGGATTGCAATATGTTTAAAAAGGATACACCTCATTCATGTTGACAAGTGATGAACACCGTGCGCCAAAACATAGTTTTGAGCTTCCGTAGAGACAATCTAGACCCAACAGTGGACCTTCCTTGCACTTCTTGGGAAACAAGGACACAAAACAACATCAGGACTCAGAGAAAGGCCGAAGGCCACCGGCCACTTGCCGACCACAATGGGAGGCTACCGGCCATGAAAGTGCCTTGCCGGCCACCGATCATAGTTCGGGGCAATTTGGGGATTTCACTCTCGGGTTTTTAAGTATAGATGACAAAGGCTCATTTCCTCACTTCTCCAAGGCTGAAATTCTTCCCTCTCTCTCTCTCTAGACACTTCTTCTCTCTAGATCTGAACTTTTTACGCATTTTTTAACACCCCACGCAAACTTTATTCACTAAACCCTCTTGATTTTCTTCACTTTGAACCGATTGGATTTTGGATTCGACACTTTTTTCCTCATTTTCACCCTTCTAGGCTTGTTCCCCTCTAGTTTCTCTCAGGTTTCGTGAACTTTTCCGAGCTTTGACTTTTTCTTCTATTTTCTCTCTCCTAGGGCTGACTTTTTTCAAATTTATCCTCTTTCCTCAATTTTTCTTCATTTTTCACCCATTTTTCAACCAATTTCCAGATGGCAAATGACATACCACATGACGGGGCTCCTCTAGAGATTCCCCTCATATTTCCACATGTTGCTGTGGTAGAGGAGCCGGTCGCTGCCGAGGCTAGTGAGGTGGCTTAGGGTATTGGGGCGAACCTCGAGGCGGAGTTTGAGCCTGAGCTCGAGCTAGAGCCACTACTGTTAAGGGTACGCCCTTTTGATCCAACGAGGTACCATCCTCAGACACATATCTTGCCAGTCTGTAGCATTAGGCGCTTTAGCACCTTTGTTCTCGGTGTACCAGAGGACCTCCTGCTGAGAAAGCCAGCTTCTCACCTTTCATCCATTGTCGTTGAGGTGTGAGCTCTGTTTTTATGCATTCCTGCCTTTCTTTACTTGCATTTCTTGCACTGCCTTTTATCTAACTGTACTTTCATCACTACCTTATCTGATTCATCTATTCTTTGCCACAGAGCGAGTCTTGTGCCTTCAGAGGGTACGGAGCCACGACTGCACAAGATTGGTACGACAAGCTCCATGCTGGAGTTCACAACATTGTGGACGAGACTGGCTTTGGCCTCTTCTACTCCAACCTGACGTGAGTCAACGCTAACTGTTCTCTTCTAGGAGCACTTGTAGAGAGGTGGTGGGATACCACTAACTTTTTCCATATCTCCACTATCTGGGAGATGACGATGACTCTCTATGACTTGGCCATAATCACTGGCTTAGGAGTACGGGGTGATCCGATCCCTTTTGACACCGACATGGGGGAGTGAGAGGCCGCCTGGATAGAGCTGCTTAGAGCGCGCCCACCTTTGTATCGGATAGCTGTGGTCAGGTATAGCTGGTTTGCTGAGCATTTCAGAGGGAGTAAGCCAGAGACATTAGAGGAGATAGAGCTATATGCCAGAGGCTTTCTGATGTTTGTCCTCGGTACCACCTTGTTTTTGAACAGGTGGAACACCGTAGGCTTATATTTGTTAAGCACCCTAGTGACCCTTCACTAGGTTTGTTTCTACGACTGGGGCGGAGCTGGCCTCGCCACCTTGTATGGCTATATGAGCTCTACCTCCCACCTAAGGGGAGAGCTGATCGGAGGCTACTAACGAACCTGGGAGGTATACATTTCAGTTCCCTCTTTGCACTTCACATTTTCTGCTTTATGTTTGTTTAACACTTGTGCTTTCTAAATCTGTTCATGTTGTCTGCTTTGCACTTTCTATATCTGTTCATGATGTGTTGATCACATATCACTACATTTTCCTTGTAGCTGTGGGTTTATGCTTATTTCCCAGCTCTTGCCCCAGAGCCCATGAAAAAGCTCCCACTGGCAATTCCCTATTTGAGGCAGTATGATGGTAGGTGCCAGTACAGGAGCCGCGAGTCATTCGTATTCTTCAGGCATTATTTCAACACAGTGGTTGCCCACGAGGTAACCCAAAACCACAATCATTTTTGATTTACAACTGTTCTGATTCACACTTTAGCAACTAACAACAACTAACAATCTGTACACTCTCTGTTTGCAGATCATATGGCAGCCTTGGGCCATAATGACGGCTGGGATATGGGGCCAGTATGCAGGGGCCTGGGCCACTTCTCGTTTCCGAATCTTACTTGAGGGCCCAATTTACAAGGCCTGGTTTCTGAGTGAGCAATTCGTCCGACAAACAGTGGGCTTGCCGAACCCAATCGTTCTGCTGGCACCACCAGAGTCTATAAGATCCGCAGACAGCCTATCCGTTGATGCGATTACTCAGTTCATGGTGGGTTTGGATGCTGATTACGTCAGAACAACGGGCGACTATGCGACATTCATTCAGACCCATCTCATGCCACTTCTGACAGGTGCTCGCAGAGTTAAGGGAGCGAAGGCTCCTGCAGCGAAAGAGGCACGTAAGGCAACCTGGGCTCGTGCCAGAGGGGCTCCTCGTGAGGGGTAGAGAACCCGTTGGCTAGAGCTTCCCACTACGCTTACATGCTGGCGACATACTGGGGTGGCTTACCAGATCCTGATTGAGCCTATAACGGCTGGTCAAAAGCTTGTCAATACTTTACGATTTGCACTCCACATTTCATTTCAGATATGTTTATTGCAGACACTAATAATCCAAATGCATTTGCAAGCATCCATAGAGTATACAGGGAGCACTCTTGAGCTGATAACCTCCTTAATGGGCATGGTACAGAAGAGGGAGACGCTGCTCAGTCTTCACGGCATCCTAGTAATTTCTTCAGTTTACACTTCATGCTATTAAATTTTTACTGATACACTGGCATTTCAACTGTAGTCTTCTCCAAACTACACTGATACACTGTATCAGCACACTACACTCACACATTGTATATGACTTCTGCATACACTTATTCTACATACTATGCTTGTATCTGATACACACACTGAAACTGATATATGATAATTGTCTTTTCAGATCCCAGCTATACCGAGTGCACCGACGGCAGCACCAGCACCGACAGTACCTCCTCCAGCAGCATGGAGAGATATAGAGATAGGGGTACCCAGGGCCAGAGCAATCCTCAATAGCCCATCTTGAGCGATGACGATGCTGAGACTAGTGACTCTGAAGAGGCAGTGAGTCGGTATTTCGAGTCATCTGAGAGTGGAGATGATGGTGCCGGCTCGGGTTCCGAGAGTGGAGGTGGTGATGCCGAGGCTGGTTCTGGGGCAGAGAGCGGGAACGATGCCAGCTCTGGATCAGAGATAGATTCAGACTGCGAACGGAGATAATGCCCCAGCGTCCTCTCCTCTGAAGAAAAGGACGAAGAGGGCCTCTCGGGCCTAAGGTGACTGGCGCTGATTTTTTTGTATTTTTGCTTAGTTTCTTTTTGTTTGGTAGCACTAGCACATTATATAGCTTCAAACAGGTTTTATTTGCTTTAAAACTTGTACTCCTCTTTTGTAAAAAAACCATGATCAGAATAAAACCTCGCAATTTTTATAAAAGAGTGTTGTTATTTTTGCATTATGAGCACCATATTTGCATGAAAATGGACATGGAATTGAATTAGCCAAGGGCGCTTGATTGAAACAATGTTTTTAATCGGGTAATAAGCCAACCAACAAACAAAATACAAAAAGCAAAAACAACTCGATAAACAAAAACAACTCGATAAACAAAGCAAAAACAACTCAAATACAAATAAACAAACATGCTAAAACCAAAAAGACTCAAAACAAGACCTTAAAATACTCAACAAATCAAAACAAAACTCATGCCTTCAACACTGCCCAACAGACAGGTGGACAGCAGGCTGGAAAAGGAGGTTGCCAGCCAGAGATAAAGCCTGCCATCCATATGCCAGCCACAAAAGGTGGCCGGCTACCAAAAGGTCAGAATCACCGAATTATTGACAGCTAACTTCCACTCACAGCCTTATCTTCTACAAAAGGTTCAGCTTCATGAATTCCTCTCTAGAACTTCATTTCAGCTGCAAATTCTTCACAAATTAAGCCATTTTTTTGCCTAAAAGCTCTCGGATTGGATTATGACTTTAGACGGCACGGAAAAGGTAAATTTCTGGGGTTTTGGCATAAATGCACTTTTTCCGTTGAGTCGTTCTCCACTTTGTATTCCATTCCTTCATGCCATGGCACGATGTTAGGATCCGATTACACACGTCTTTAGCTTCGAGGGCAAGAAATATGCTCGACAATTGAAGAATTTTAGGCACTAACGGAATCCTAGCGCGATGAGAAAATCATGTCTCAGCCCCGTTTTGGCCACGCCCAAGCTTTGGGACGGATATGTGGTGTAGACACCCCATTTTTGACCGACCTTAAGACTCAGGCATCATCGATTGAGCACTCGGTGATTATGCATGTTTGAGCTCGTTTCGAGTTTTCGGAGCTTTTTGGCTGAGAGCCTTGCCTCCGAGCCTCTGAACTCTTTGTGCTTTGGCTCGGTTTGTAGACCAAGCCTTGTCTCTCTTCCCTGGAGGGAGGGAGTGGTCTGTAGACCACCTCTTTGTGGTCGTAGACCACTTTTCTCGCTTGGAGACTAGTTTCCAATTTTCAGAGTCTTCGGTCGCGCGCCTTGTCTCGGGACCACTTAATATTCTCCGCTTGGCTTGGTTTTTTGAACCACACCTTTTTGCCTCTGCCTAGAGGGACACTGTGGTCTGGGAGACCACTTTTGGTGCCCGTAGACTAGTTTTCGAGTCTCCCGGCCACGCGCCTTGACTCCCGAACTTTCGTCTTGCATCCTTTTTGGTTTGTTTTTGGTACAAACCTTGTTTTCCTTATTTGGAAGGTGGTACAAGGGTGGGAGACCAGTTCTTCCCCTTGGAGACCACTTTTCTTCCTGCCAGCCAATTTTCTGGTCGGCCAACTGGTCTCCTTGGCCTTTGGGCCACCTTTTCTGGTCGGCCACCACACCACTAGCTTGTTTTCAGTGTGTAGACCTCCTCCCACCATGGCTGACCAGTTTTGTTCTTGGGAGACCACTTGTGGTGGTCGGCCGACCACTTCAAGTAGCTGGCCGACCACTTTAAAGTGGTCGGCTGCTTTCATCATCTTTTTAGAGATATTTTCATCCAGCTGGCACAGCTGGAATGCACGGCCTTGGACCCTAAGCTTGTCCAACAAGCTTAGCTTTTGGTTCTCTATAAGAGAGAACCTCCCCCCTCCTCCTCTAGGTTCAGAATTTTGTGGCTGGAGTTATAGATACACACTTGTCTCTATATTTCCTTGTTTGCTCTTGTTTTGTGCCTTAAAGTGTATATTCATCATACTTTAACACACAAACACACACTCAAACAACATACTCTTGGAGCTGAGGTCCCTTGAAGTTGTTTTTGAAGTTTTTGGATTGGTTTTGGTTCAAAAAGAGTGTTGGAGTTGCAGCCTTGAAGGTGTTCATCAAGGGTGAGTTTCTACCCTTTTGAACCTTGTTTTTGCTTAAGCTTTTAGCCATATTTGCATGCTGCTTTAAGCTTTACTCTTAACTACAAAAAGTTCTTTTTTTGCATGCTTAAAATGTTTGTTTAAGGTCACTTTTTTGTTGGGGGTGGTCTACCCCCTCTTAGGCCTTGTTAGGCCTTGTTTTGAGCCATCCCTTTTGGCTCTTGTTCTAGCCTTTGCATGACCTTTATACCACTGAAATCCAAAGGATTTTCAGTGGTGGAAAGGTGGTTTTGGGGTTCCAAATAAGAGAGGGTCATCCCCTCTCCTTGTGTCTTGAATGCTTGCTTCATTTGCCTCATGTTTGAGCATGTTTGTTAAGCTTGTGTTGGCCACATCTCAGCCTATTTTAGGCCTTATTTCAGTATGGCATGCCACTGTTTTAACTTGGTTTTTTCATCCTTTGCATGCCTTATACACTTGTAGTGTATTTCTCACAAACTAGTCTTGTATGCTTCATGAAGTAGCATGTCATTCTAGCTTGTTTTGAGTCCATCTCAGCATGTTTCTGGTGATGTTTTTCCATGTTATACCTCTATTGAGGTTTGGTTTGGTTGGCCCTTGCATGCTCCATGCACTTGTAGTGCATTTCCATGAATTAGCCTAATGTGTATCATGCTTTAACATGTCATTCTAGCATGCTTTTGGCTTAACTTCAAAAAGATTTTGTCCATGTTTTAACATGCTTAAGCTCTGATTGGTGTTGTTTTGGTCATGCATGACATGCTTTGTATAGCTATAGTGCTTTCTAGCTTGTTAGCTTTGTGTATCAAGTCCACTAGCATGCATTGCTTGGCCTATTTGAATGATTTGGCATCATTTGTTATGAGATTGCAGTGCATGTTTCATGGTCATACACTCATATCTTTCACTTATTTCAATGCGTTGGAGGGTTTGCCCTTTATGCCTTAAACATGGGTCATTGTGTATGCATTCATGCCTAAGCTTGCGAGCTATCATTTCAGTGTTTATTTGGGGTTATTTTTCCATGATATAATTCTAATTTTTGTTGGCGAAGCCATCTCATGCTTGGTCTTAATAGGTGTAGTGCAATTCTCCCTTTTGGGCTTGCCTATTCCATGTTTCATGCATCCATGCTAGCTTATTTTGGCTTCCTTCCATGCATGTTTTAGACTCATTTTGACATGTTCTAAGAATTTTTTGGGTTGTATTTGCCATATGCTTCATGTTTTGCATAGTTGTAGTACAAGTGCCTATACTAGCTTTGAGTTTTGAGTACCATAGCATGCTTCATTTGTGTTGTGTACATGATTTGGCATCATTTAACATGACATTTTAGAGCATATAGGATTGCCATATTCTCACTTCATCCACTCTTTAAGTGCCTTTGAGTGTTGAGCATTGTTGCCTTGTTTGTGGCCAAGTGTGCATGCATGCATGCCTAAGCCTTTGAGCTCCCATCTCGGCATGTTTTGGTCATTGTTTTGACCTACTTGAGCTCTATTTGTGTTTGGTTCATGCATTTGTGCCATGTATTGCATGCCCTCTTTGTAGTCCTCTTTACTAGCTTCATGCTTTAAGGACCCTAACATGCCATGCTTATGTTGATTAAATGATTTGGCATCATTTCATACCTCATTTCAGTGCACTTAGTGTTGTTACACTTCCATGTTTATCACTTCTTGAGCACTCTTGAGAGTTGTGCTCTTGGGCCTAGTTGATAGGCCAATGCATGTGCATGCTTTGCCTTGCATTTTGTGCCTTTGTTTAGGTGTTATGGCCGTTGATTTGGGCATGGCTGAAGTCTGTCCACATTCGGTTTAAGTCCATTTAGCATGTTTGTTTGCATGCTCATGCTGCATTGCATGTTGTTGCATGCTTGTCCCTTGCATGATTATTTGCATGTTAATGTTGCATTACATTGACTTGCATGCATTACATTGTATTTGGCATACTTGTGTTGCATTGTTGCTTGGATTAGGTATTAATCCGAGCACGAGAAACGATGGACGTTTCATACTTGAAGTGATGAAACGTGCCTCAATTCTCGGTCGCCGACACTCTTGATCATACATGATACAGTTTTAGGCCTTATGTGTTTATGTGTGCATTCATTTTATATTGAATTGTGCAATTTGGCTTCTCGGCCATCATGCATCGAGATGCGTGATTGGTGGCCCGAGGGTCGAGAACCACACTCCCTTGAGCTTATGAAATGATAGGGAGGGTGGTTGTGCACACATATCTTGCAAATACATTGCCATGCCCTTTCTTGCTCTCTATTGCAACAAAGTGGAGTCTGGCAGCAAAAACTGGTCGGCCGACCAGTAATACTAGCTGGCCGACCACTTTTTCTAGTTTTTAGCAAAGAAAAGTGGTCGGCAAGTGGTCCCCCTCCTCAACAACTGGTCAGCAGCCCTCCCACAGGTTCCAATGGTAGAGTTAAAGCTTTGTGGAGCTTTGTACAATGTTCTGAGAACAATTGCAAACAGAGGCAAATTGGAGCATCGCGACGGATTTCTGAACAAAAATGATCGGGCATACATGCACTCTTCTCCCTCTGAAGCTCCTACTTCACTGCTTTACTTAGCTAATTTGCTTAGCTAGTTCATGCTTTGGTTCTGTAATTAAGTAGTTAATGCGTTTAACTGTTTATTTGTTTTGTAATAGCTTAATTAGTTAACTAGGATTAGTTAATTAGTTTTGTGATGTAATAATTAGTGTAATTAGCTTAGATTAGCTAGTTAGCTTCTTATTCGGACCCTCCGTCGAGAGGGCCAACTATTGTAATAAGCGTGCGTTTGTGTGATGCATGTCTTCCAATCCCTATTTCTTTCTCCCTTTTACTTAACTGCTTACGATGGTTAGTTTTAGGGCATATTTTGTTTAACATCCTTATGCTTGCATGTGTGCATCCATTCATCTGTTTTGCATGCACCGAGCTCGACGCATCATACTAACTGCATTGTATTTTAATTCCAATTTGAATACATGTACCAAGTTGCATTTCACATAACATCTTAAGATAGCCAAGCCTATCTGAGTTGCATTTTTGCATGTGTTGTATTAGCCATCTTAAAATGAACTAGGATCATGCATGATTTCTAACTAGTTCTCTATTTTGGCTTGGAGTACACTGTGAGTGTTTACGTTTTAGCATACTGCATGTGTGTTAATGTTGCCATGTTAGCATGCTTGCCATGAGGCTAACTGCTTATTTGATATAACCGCCTGAATGCCTGTGGGTGAAGGTTGGATCACTTGAATTGAAACAATTCATCAAAATCCGTGTTTTAGCCTACTTGCGAGTAGCAAACTTTAAATCATTTTCACAAACGAATATGCAATGTTTTGTTCCAACTTAGGCGATTTAGTCTATACTTGTATGCTGTGCGCATCACATAGTAACTCTAGGTTAATAGCCGGAATAAGAACACATGTGTTTTCAAAAAAAAAATATCATGTTAGTAAAGGCTAATCTTTGATTGGGCGAGCGGGGGTTCTCATTGCATGACCTTCCCCTCTCGTACCCAAGTTCCCGAGCCGAGGCAACTTTGGTGATGACGGACACGTGGCCTTAAGCACGAGTCAGGGTTTCCTAAATTTCCTCAAAATAAAATATTTAGATGGCGACTCTGTATCTGGCAAAGCAATCCATGTTTGGCACTTCTTTATAAAAATCAGTTTTCCAAAACGATTTGTCAGATTTGGACTCTTTGGTGATTTATCGGTCTCACATTGCACTTTGCGAGATTAGATTCAGAATCGTGACATTGAGTCTGAACTGTAGTAGCTAAAGAACAAAACGAATTTCGCGCCCTCGCGCGCGGAGCTCGGAGAGTTCTCGAGGCGGTCTACATGTGGGCTCACTCTGCATGAGACTCGATCTCTGGCCCACAACGAAGAGCTAGACATTCCCAATTTGATTCATCGATTTTCCGACGTCAATGACCGAGATGGCCTTCTCTGGCGAGGATTTCGACAACATGCTCTCTATTTATGTATGCTTGCTCATTTCCTTTTTGCCCCTAGTTTCGGCAGGTCCAACATTCGACTGGTCGAAGTGGCCCAAGGTTTGAAAGAAGGCAAGAGTTGCATTGGCTTGGTGTTGGCCAAGATTTTGATGGGCTTAGACACCTTTCATCAATGGGGGACTACCAGATTCGCGGGGAGTCCACTACTTCATCAGGTATTGTTTTCCACCCTTTCTCATATGTGTTTCTCATCTCGCTCGGCACTCATGCTCTATTTTTTCCCTCAAAGCCCTTTTCTTACTTTTTTCTCCACATACATCTCTCTATTCTTTAATCTCTCTTTTCTTTCATCCCTTCCCAAGTGTGGCTCATGGATAGGCTGAAGGTAATGGACTCTTGCCCTGAGTACTCAGCTTAAGGCTATTTCTCCCACCACCGACTAGTGGATTTCCCTGATGAGGGGTGATGGTGTGACTGGATGTACAACAGGTCTGCTGCTGACATAGCTTGCGTTGCCCCTAGCTTAATTTGACCGAGATGAGTTATAGCATGGCTTGGCAACCTGGCATATAGTTGATCGGCCTCACGTACAGCGTGTTCTATTTTCCTTTCCAGTTCAGACATCAGTTTGGGCAAGATTAGACCCGCCCAGAGAAGGGGGTAGAATACCTGGTTTCATTCCCCATCCGTGGTTCACACTTGGCTATGTACCTCATTGCTTGGAGGATGAGAGAGCTTCTAGCCCCTATCCCTAGCTTCAGTTGCGCTGTTTCTGGCGAATGCTTGGCTTGGCTCGAGGATGAGGCACAAATCGAGCCCACTTAGGCTTCAAAAGCTTCCACAAGCACGAGCGGGGACGTAGAGGCACCTGACTCATCTATGCCCCTAGTTCATTGCTTTGACCTTTCTTTTCAAGTTTTTTCGATGTAATAACAGCAACTTTGATTTGTATCTAAGAGTTGGAGAACTTTATGTTGAAATCAATGAAATTAAAGTTGTGAGCACTGAAAACTTTTCTTTTGTCCAAAAATGGTCTAAATTGTAAAAGGTAAAATTTGAACAAAAATCAACTTTTATTAAAACTTTTCAAAACTATTTTCGAAAAGGATCACCACTTGACACGTACGGAATCAATCCTCAAGATGTACAACCCCGAATCAAAAGATCACAATTGCCCTTTGATTGAACACCACTACTCAGCATCGTACCCAGCTCTTCTCTCAGAGTAAAGATCACAACCGAACTCTTAGGTAAATAATAGACAAAGATGACCTTATCAAAGACATGGACAAGACAGTTAAATTAGAGGTGTTTACAGCCGAACTTCAGGATGAAGTTACCTACATATCCTGAAGATGGGAATCAGGCCTTACGTAGTTCAATTCAGGTTCACTCCAGCATTAACTCTCTCCTTTTGCGCTCTAATTTTTGCCAAGGCCGCTCTTTAGGGTTTTTAACCTTGCGAGCTTAGTTTTTCTTTATTTCTAATTTTTCATGCTCTAACTTTTGCCTAGGTCGCCCTTTCGGATTTTCAGCCTAGCAAGCCTCTTAAGGATAGTACTTTTTCAACTTGTCCATGTTGATTGGTTGGGAAAATTTCAGGCCATCTAAGTCCATGAGAATGATAGCTCCACTAGACCAGATAGTTTTGATGATGTAAGGACCAGTCCAATTGGGTCTGAACTTGCCCCCTAGGGTCATAGATAGGAGCTCGGTTGTCTTTCAGCACCATATCTCCCTTTTTGAGATTCTGGGACTTAACCTTCTTGTTAAAAGCGCTAGCAATTCTGCGTTGATAGTCCTGAACATGATACAATACTTTCAGCCTTCTCTCGTCGAACAACATCAACTCTTCGAATCTGTTTTGTTGCCAGTCCGCCTCTACTATCTGATACTCAGCCATAACTCACAATGACAGGACTTCTATTTCAATTGGCATAATAGCTGTCATCCCATAGATGAGAAAATAAGGAATTGCCCCTGTAAACGTCCGGATTGAAGTTCTATAGCCCCAGAGTGCGAATGGCAATTTATCTGGTGTAGACACCCCATTTTTGACCGACCTTAAGACTCAGACGTCACCGATTGAATGCTCGGTGATGTTGCATATTGTGCTTGCTCAGAAGTTTCAGAGTCTCGGCTGCGAGCCTTGCCTCCAGACTTCAGGGCTCTTTCATACCTTGCCTCGGTTTGCGAACCAGGCTCGGTTTTCTCTGTTTCTTTTTCCGAAGGGAGGGAGAGGTCTTGTAGATCATCTCTCAGTGGCCGTAGGCTACGTTTTGTGGTCATAGGCCATTTTGCCCGTTTGGAGTCCGGTTTCCGGTTTTTTGGAGCCGTTGGCCGTGTGCCTCGGTTCGGGACCGCTTAACCACCTCCGTTTGCCCCGATTTTTGGCATACATCTTATTTGCTCCCTTTTGAGGGACACTGTGGTCCGAGAGACCAACTTCGTGGTCGGACACCACTTCCGGTGCCTAACAGCCCACTTTTGGGGCCCCAAACTGCGTGTTTTGGCTCCCGAACCTTCATTCTGCATTTTTGGGCCCCGACCTGAACTCGAGATAGTCATATTTTGAGGTCCTTTTCATATTTGATTAAGGACCTTTTACTGTTTGAGATCTCCTCCTATCACTTGCTTCTTTAACGCTCTTTTAGGCCTATTTTTGCACGGTATTTTAGGCTTACTTGTGAGCTGTTTTGGACTTGGTCATAAACTACAAAGTGTCTTTTTTTGAGCTCCTCTTCAACTTTGTTGAAGGGCTCTCGACCATTTGGGTCCAGCAGCTACCACTTGCCTTTATATCCCACTTTTTGACCTTTTTGGGGGGAAACTTGAATTGTTTTCCCCCCATTTTTCCCCCCCCCCTTTTTTTTCCCCCCTTTTGCCTATATAACAGCCCCCCCAGCTGTGTTTTGAAGGAGATAGATTTTTGTATAAGCCTCTCACATTAAATTTCTCTCTCTCTCTACTCTAAACCTCAAAACCCCTTAAGTTCTTAACCATTTTTACACACCATCACCTAGCACCACACCACCACTTCCATTTCCAGCAGCTTGGAGGTCTTCTCAGAGGCTAGGAGGCAACAAATTTGGTCCAAGAAGTTGCTAAAGATTGGTCTACAAGGGTGAGTTACCATTTCCCTCTTTCTAGCTCTTTTTTTGCAACATTTCTTAGCCTCTCTTTCTTGTATATATGAGCTCCGGCCATAACTGAAAGTAGTGTTTTTTTGAGCTCTATTTCATGTTTCATTAAGGGACTTTTGTCTCCTTGGTGTACTTACTTCATTATCCCTCTTATATGCCATTTTCTTGTGTAATATTTTTGGCCTGCGTATAAATTGTTTTGAGCTCTGTCATGAACTGAAAAGTTGCTTATTTTGAGCCCTTCTTCAACATTGTTGAAGGGATCATTGCTGTTTGAGGCCTC
The DNA here is from genome assembly GCF_004153795.1 of Camellia sinensis. NCBI lineage: Eukaryota > Viridiplantae > Streptophyta > Magnoliopsida > Ericales > Theaceae > Camellia > Camellia sinensis. The sequence goes on along the minus strand of NW_021025496.1, from coordinate 447,627 downwards.
CATTTATCACTTGCCATTATGTCTCTATTTTGGCTCCATTTTTGCATGATTTGTTAGCCTATTGTGATTCTGTTTTTGGGCTCTTTTCAGAACTGAAAACAATCTTATTTTGACCCCCTCTTGATGTTTTATTAAGGGTCTTTCATGGTTTGAGGCATCTTTTATATACTTTGTGTTATATCTCTCTTTTTGGCCTCATTTTGCATAGCATTTTGAACATATTTTCATACTGTTTTGGGTCCTGCCATCAACTGTAAAATGCATTATTTTTGGCCCCTATTCAATGTTGTTGAAGGGCCCCTTTGTGTTTAAGGCCAGCAACCACCACTTGCTTCTTTGGCCATCTTTTGGCCCATTTCTTGCATAAGAGTTTAGCCATACCTGTGCTGGTTTTTGTGGTTTGCCATAAACTGTAAAAGATCATGTTTTTGGCCCCTCTTCAACTTTGTTGAAGGGCCCTAATCTGTTTGGGGACAGCAGCTGTGAGTTGCTTCTTTATCTCGCATTTAGGGCCATTTTTGCATGCTAGTTTTGCCCTGTTTTTGTTTGCTTTTTGGCCCTGCCTAAAACTGAAAACATGCTTGTTTTGGGGCTGCCTTGAATCTGTCTTCACATGTCATGATCGAATAATGTATGCTTTGTATAGCTGTAAGCCATTTCATGTACCTAGTTTTGCATTTCGGGTACCATTTCATGCATCGGGTGCCATTTTGCCATGATTCAGGGCTATTTTGCATCATGTTTTGCTACTGAATTTGCATGTTTGCATATCATATTCCATGCCTTGCCATGTCTTGTTAGAGTGGCATTTGGTGCCTTAGGGTCGGTCCTCGGTTTGCGTGCATGCGTGCACGTACTTCGAGAGTCTCATTTTTTATCCCATGGCCTCTTATGTGAGTGTGGCTGAGGTCTACTCATGTTGGTGTAAGTTCATTATGCATTGTGTATGCCATTTCATTTCATAGCATTGCGTATGCTAGGTTGTATGTTAGCGCATTGTGTATGCCATATCATCTCGTGCATCGTGTGTGCCATTTCATAGCATGCTGCATGTTAGGTTGTATCTTAGTTGCATTTCATGCATGTCATGCATATTGCATTGTGCTTGGGATAGGAATTAGCCTGGGCACGGGAAACGAGGTATGTTTCGTACTCCGAGTGACGGAGCGTGTCTCAATTCCTAATCACCGACACTCCGGATTATCCATGATGGAGTCTAGGTTTTGTTTTGTTTTCATGTGCATTCATTCTATATTGAGTTGCACAATTCGACTCCTCGGCCATTATGCATCGATATGCGTGATTGGTGGCACGAGGATCGAGACATGCATACATTTGTGAAAATACATTGCCATGCCCCTTTCCTGCTCTCTGTTGCAGCAAAAATCAGGAATCAGCAGTCTTCCGGGGCTGGCACGCTTTCCAAGAAATCATTGCACAAACAGAAGCTAATTGGGGCATCCCAGTGGATTTCCGCGCAAGGCAGCCCAAACATACATCATTCATCAGAGTCGAGGCAGTCCCTGGCTTGCATGCCAGTTTATAGCTTTCCTAGTTCAATTTGTTAATTAATTAGGTTCTCGTAATTATTTGGACTTAATATTTATTCGGGACTATATTATTTATCATTTGGGACTGTATTATTCTTGCGACCCTCTGCGCGAGGGCTATATGTAATAAGTGTGGGTGAGTGTGATGTTTGTCTTCCAACCCCACGTCTTTCTTCCCTTTTATTTACCAGCTTATTGATGTTAGATTAGGGCATATTTCAATACATACAGTATGATAGCATGTTTGCATTCATTCATCTGTTTTGCATGCACCGGGTCGGCGCATCATATAACTGCATTGTATTTTCAATTCCTAGTTGAATACATTTAGCTGTGCATTTCATATGCCCTGTTTAGAATAGCCGAGCCTGCTATAGTTGCATTTTTGCATGGTTTGCATTAGGCATTTCTGTATAGTTAGGATCATGCATGGGATTTCTAACTTAGCTTCTGTTTGGCTTGGATAGTCGGTAAGTTTTATGCTTTAGCATCCTTGCATGCGTGTGAGTGAATGCCATGATAGCATGCTTACCATGAGGCTATATGCTTATGTGATATACTGCCTGAATGCCCCTTGGGGTAAGGTTGGGTTATTTGGATTGGAACAAATCATTGACTGTGAGTTTTAAGCCCACTAGATAGTGGCAAAATCATGCTTTCTAAGCCCACCCAAGGGTGGCAAATCCACGTCTTAGCCTACTTGCGAGTAGCACCATCAAACCATTTTCAAACAAACAAGCATGAAATGTTTGTTTCCAATTCAGGCGATCCAGTCTATACTTGTATGCTGGCGCATTACATAGTAAATCTAGGCTAAATAACCGGAATAAGAAACATAATGTTTTCAAAACTTGATATCATGGTTCGTAGAGGCCGATCTTTGATCGGGCGAGCGGGGTGCTCACGAAGGATCCTTCCCCTCTCGTACCCAAGTTCCCGAGCTGAGGCAACTTTGTTGATGACGGACATGTGGCCTTCGGCACGAGTCAGGGTTTCCTAAATTTTTCCAAAATAAAATATTTAGGTGGCGACTCTGTATCTAGGAAAGCAGTCCATGTTTGGCACTTCTTTCAAAAATCTGTTTTCTCAAAATGATTTGCCGGATTTGGACTCTTTGGTTCAGATTAAGAACCGTGACAAATTTAGAGTCCTGAGCTGTAGTGAGCCCAATATCGAACGGAACGGGGGACTCGTTCCTCCCGGGGGCGTTCGGGGATGTCTACATCTGGCCAATCCCTGTAGGTCTCAACCATCTTCTGCAAGATATTCTTGATGTTCTTGTTAGCGGCCTCAACAGCTCCATTGGTTTGTGGCCAGTATGTAGATAACTTATGAAAAGTCACATTGTATTTCTCCAACAAGTCTATCACCTCTTTCTTGAAGTGGGAGTCAATAACTGATATGATCTCATTTGGGACTCCATATCGACAAATAATATTGTTCTAAATGAACTTAGCCACATGCAATGCTTTCAGCACTGCATAGGACTGAGCTTCCACCCACTTTGTAAAGTAATTAATTGCCACCAAGATTTATTCATGCCTATTTGACCTTTTTGGTGTGACTGCACTGATAACGTCGATTCCCCATAACGAGAAAGGCTATAGTGAAGTCATGTTGTATAGTTTTGACGATGGAATATTCATGCGATTTGCATGAATTTGGCATTTGTGGCTTCGCCGAACAAAACCAATACAATCCTCCTCCATAGTAGACCAGTAATGACCTTGCCTAAGAATCTTCCGGGCTAACATCACTCCGTTCATGTGCGCTCTGCACTCTCCTCCATAGATAGCCTCCATCAGGCGCTTTGATTTCTCTTCTTCGACACACAACTTGTGCATTCCCAGATGACCTCTTTTATATAGTTTACCTCCACAAATGATAAATTTGATGGCTATTCACTGTATTCCCCTTTTGTCCTTAGCATTTGCCCCTGGTGGATAAATCTCATTTTCCAAGAAGTTTTAAATATCGTAGTACCAAGGGTTCTTGTCTTGCGCCTCATCGATTGCAGCGATAGTTTCATAGGCTAGCGTGTATCTCTACTAAATGACAATCAGAGGCATCCAGACTCCAAGCGAGATGTCTACCATGGATGACAGAGTTGCTAAAGCATTAGTGAACCTGTTGTTCTCTCAGTAGATGCGTAAAAGTCAATTTTTCAAACCTAGGAATCAGAACGTCCAGGGTCTGGTGATAAACCTTCATCTTTTCTTCTTTGACCTTCCAATCTCCATTTGCTTGAGAAATAACTAGGTTCAAGTCCCCGATGACGTCCAACCTTTATGCCCCTAGTTCTAGGGCAGCTTCTAAACCAGCAATACACGCATCATATTTTGCTTCGTTATTGGACACTTTGAACCAGAGTTTGAAGGCTAAAGGTATATGGGAGTCGTCGGGTGCTATCAGCAACACACCTATCCCATAACCGTATTGATTGGACGCTCTGTCAAAGTACATTATCCAAGTCTCCTCCACAACTTGCGGAATAGCTTTATCTGGGAACAGGTATTCCACTGCTTCATCCCTTTCTACTAGGTGATCTGCTAGAAACTCTGCTACAGCTCTCCCCTTGACCGACTTGCGAATAACATACTTGAGATCAAATTCGGAGAGAAGAAGCAACCAACGGGCTAGCCTACCCATAAGCACTGGTTTCTCAAAGAGATATTTGATGGGATCTAATCTCGAAACCAGGATTACAGAGTGAGCTAACAAGTAGTGTCGCAACTTCTTGGTCGTCCATACCAAGGCTAGGCAAGCTTTCTCCAACTGAGTATAGTAGGTCTCATAATCCAACATGTTCTTGCTCAAGTAGTAGATGGCTTTCTCCACCCTATCCTTAGATTCCTGAGCAAGCATGCACCCCATAGTTGTGTTTGTGATTGACAAATACAGAATCAAAGGCTTCCCCAGCTTTGGCAGCCACAACACAGGCAGATTCTGAAGATACTATTTAATTTGCTCAAAAGCGAATTGACATCGATCACCTCATCAGAATTTCTTTCCTTTCTTTAGGAGACCAAATAGTGGTTCTCAAGTCAAGGTTAATTTGGAAATACCGTCTTATCAATTGCACTTTACCCAGAAAGCCTCGCACCTCATTTTCAGTCCTTAGTGGTGGCCTTTCTAGGATGGCTTTGATTTTGGAAGGATCTACTTCAATGTCCCTCTGTGTGATCAAGAAGCCCAGCATTTTCCCTGTCGTTACGCCGAAAGTACATTTCTGCAGATTCAACCTCAATCTATGTTCTCTGATCCGTTGAAATAATTTCTTCAAGGCGATGTAGTGGCCCTCTCTTTCTTTGGACTTGACAATCATGTCGTCCACGTACACCTCGACCTCTTTGTGGATCATGTCATGTAGAATGGTAGTTGCAGCCCTTTGATAGGTAGCCCCAGCATTCTTCATCCCAAACGGCATAATTCAATAGCAGTAGGTACCCCACGGCGTAGTAAATACAATTTTCTCTCTGTCCTCGGGCACTATCAAAATCTGGTTATACCTAGAAAATCCATCCATGAAGGATAACAATGCATGACCCAAAGTGAAGTCCACTAACTCATCAATGTGCGACAAAGGGAAGCTGTTCTTCGGACTGGCTCTGTTTAAATCCCAGAAGTCCACACACACCCGGATTCTACCATCCTTTTTCGGCACTGGGATAATGTTGGCCAACCAAATCGAATATTCAGATACTAACAAGAAACCTACCTCGATCTGCTTGGTGACCTCTTCTTTGATTTTCAACGCCCAATTCGGGCAAATTCTTCGCAATTTCTGCTTAACAGGTCGGGCCTCAGGGTCAAGAGCGATCTGATGTTATACAATCTCAAGATCGATTCCAGGCATGTCTTCATAGGACCACGCGAAAACATCTTTAAAATCTTTTAATAAAGCGACTAAGCGCTCGCACTCCTCCGAAAGCAACGTGGATCTGATCTGGACCAGACGAGGATCCTTCTCAGTACCTACATTAATAGCAATGATTTCATCAGCGCAAGGTTTTGCAAACCTCTTCTCCTCTCGATTAATCAATTTTTTCAAAACTAGAGGAATTCCTTCCTCTTCATTTTCATTAAAATTTTGAAAATCTTAGTCAATGTAATAAACATGCGGCATAGAGAAATACTCAGAATTAGCAGCGTTCTTATTCATAAGGTCTAGCTCTTCGGTTATAACCGACTCAAAAGTAAAAGAAAAAGAGGACCTGGACAAGACCTTGGCATCCAGGTTATCACCACCAGGAATACCAGACTCAGACTTAGAAAAATCGGAATCTAATTCCAACTTCACAGACTCTGTGGAATCAGATTCTGGCTCATCACCCCAATCGGAACTAGATAGGTAGCCCTTCTCCAGCTGCCAGACAAGAAATGGTGCTTCTGATGCATCCAAAATACTGTTGGACGGGTTCACACCCGGTTGGTCCCCGATCATGGAAATGGTAAGCTTATCCCCCAAGCTCTCTGAGTCAACCGGAGGATCTGTAAGGAGACATGCCAGTGATGTCCCTACTCCAAGCTCACTGTTTTCCGAGTCATTTTCCATGCTCTTTTCAGCTTCAACAGTTGGTTCAACCTTTTCTTCAGCATCACTTTCTTGCAACTGTAGATCGAAGAAGATTTCGAAGCGAGAAACACGTTGCTTCACAGAATTCATCCAGGGCTTAAGAAGGCCACAAAAGGAGAAGTCTTCATCCTCTCGAATAAAGTGGCCATTCAGCGTTCCCCGGATTGGCCTATGAACGAGCTCATAGTGTTTCCCAGCCTGCTTGGTTCTGGCTCTGCCTGCCATCTCTTTCCTTTTCCTGACCTAATCCTCTTTGGTGGGTATATATCCCAGCCCAAAGGTATGCGGCTTATGTGGCACATCGGCCAATGTTGTGACGCCTTTCTGGCCACTTCTTCCAAGTCCTATTCCTGGCACATGCTGCATCTTTAAAATATTCAAGATGGTCTGCACTACTCGGGCCTCAGCCGGTGTAAACCCTGAGAGGAAAACATCCTTCTCGCCATGAACGATCTCCAGCACTAGTGTAGTTATCTCTGGCAGAGGATAGATAGATGAATTCCCGAAAACAATTGCCACTCCCTTTCCATGAGGGTATTTCGACATTTGGCGGAGGAGAGAGAAGACTACTTTCACCAAATACAACCAGGGTCTCCCTAGTAGTAAGTTGACAGTGGTCGGGACATCCAAGATATGGAACTCGACATCCTGCTGAGCTGGGCCTACCTGGACTCTGATTTGCACCGTGCCCATAACCTCCCTGCTTGTATTATCATATGCCTAAATTACTTGGGTTGTGGGCATGAAATATGTCGGTCTAAGGCCAATGGCATAACCTGTGCGGGAAGAACAGACGTTGATAGCTGAACTGGTGTCGACCAACACCATCGATACCCATTTATCTCTGCACTCAACAGATATGTACAGGGGCTTATTGTAAGCTGAGCCTTCCGGCGGCAATTCTTTATTAGAAAAGGTTAGGGTTGGCCCGACACCACTTGGGAAGACCAATCCCACAAGCGGTTTAGGGGTAGTGTCAATAGATAGTTTGGCTTTGTCCATTGCTGATAGTACAACCTGTCGATGCACCCAAGAGGCCATAAGAAGACCCAGATTGAGATGTCAGCTTGGCTTTTCTTTAGTTGTTTCAATACTGCTTATTCTTCCAACTGCTTCTTTTTTTGTTTCTCAACCTCTCTATCTTTCCCAGAGGCCTCAACTTGGTCTAAGTACGGTGGCTTGAAATACCGCCCACTTCTTGTCATGTGGTCTATCTCTTTCATGTACCACGTGTTATCTGGAAGGCACTCACCCTAGTCCTCGTAGGTGTAAGCCAGAAGTAGATCGTCATCCTCCCACCATACCCCTCCGGTAGCCGACAAACAGTTGTCTGGCTCCGTTTGGATTACTTTCATATCACAAGCATCGCCTACAGGATGTTGGGCAATTACAGCTTTCTGGTTGTCTTCAACCCTCTCTTATGCAAACTGCTTCAGCCCAGCTTCCTGTTCTATGTCCACAGTACTCACAGTGCCCAGTTCCTGAGCTGAAATTTTCACGCTGATGTTCTCCAGCAATTTTCCCTTTTCATTGGCCATTCCGGCCACTACAACAATTCTTGCTACCTTTTCTTCTGGTTTTGTTTCAGTTCTTTCTTCCCTGTCGGGTTCATCACTCAACCACCCAAAGTTGTTCGCTGATCCATTCAAATCGAACCAGTCAATCTGCACATCCCGTTGATCTTGTTCGTCGAAGAACTGCAGGTTGTCTAAGTCCTCCTCTAGCTCCGCCAGATCATCAAACCTTGGCTTGGGCCATCCTCCCTAACCACATTAACCTCTATTACTGTCGGCAATACCACTTCTGGCTTGACTTGATCAATCGGCACAATGTAGCAGTTGGATCATACTCTCCCTTAAACAAGTCCTCAGAGCACTCAGGCAACAGACTCGTACTCTCCTCTAAGGCCAACCTCCCTTCTACGCCAATTGTCACCACCACAGGTTTAGGTTGCAATGGGGAGGTGTCCATCATGCACAAATTTGTACTTTTAGGAATGAACACCATCGGTCTGGATAGGTGGGAAGGGGTAATATATACACTGGGATCGTAGGAGATGGCCAATGTATGGATTAGGTTTAGATTATGAGGTGAGAGAACTTGATTGGGGGCTGGGAGAAGGTTGGTAGTGACATTTGCTTTTTGGGGTGGTGCAATCACCTTATTGTCAATGAGGTCTTGAATCTCATGACGCAGCCTAAAGCATTGGTCAGTGTCGTGACCATGCTACTGGTGAAAAGCATAGTACTTGGCTAGGTTGTGTTTCGGTAAAAGAGGATCAGGTAGTAGGCATGCCTCTAATGGTTTGAGATGCCCTTTTTTGATCAACACCTTCATGGCCTGAGATAAAGGCATGTAGAGTGGGGTAAAGGTCTTCTAGGATCGGGCAGGGTTGTTTGAAGTTTGTGGTGCTGTATTGACAAAGGGATTAGCGGTCTTAGTCGCGGTAGTGACAACGCTCACATTCGACGGTCGTGCAGTTGTGCTGCCACTGGTGGTTGCATTGGAACTATGCACAAAAGGCCTCTTGGCCTGCTCTTTCTCATCAGTAATTAGCCCTTGTTTCATGGCGTCTTCAATCTAAACCCCCATCTCATGGAGCTCGGTAAATGTGAACAAAGGTAGGACGATCATCTTCTGCAACAATTTCCCGTACAGATTGCGGACTACCATCCTTATTTGATCTTTCTCTGAAGGTCATGTGGTCATCATTGAAGCCTTGGCCCTCTAGCTTGTCATGAATTCTGAAAAGCCCTCATTTGGCTCCTGGCGCATTGCCTCAAGATCACAGGTTGTGACCTCGATTTGTGTGTTGTATAAGTACTGTGCAACGAAGACCTCGGCCATTTATTTCCAACTCTGCTTCACAAAATTCTTTAGCTTTGTATAGCATATAGCTGCTATTCCTGACATGGTCCAGCCAAAGAGTGAGACCTTCTGCAATCTGGTCAGGCCCATTGGCCGTAGAATGTCTAAAAACAGCCGGATGAACCATGGGGTCTCAAGAGCCATCAAACCGATTTCAACCAGTCTGGCAACGTCACTGCAGAGTCGGTATACCCATCTTCTATGTCGGGGATATAGTTAACACCCTGCACTCTCTTGAAGAGGTACTCTAACTTGTTGACCTTTAGCACAGTTAGGTCAACCTCACACTCAAATGGAGCCTCAGTTTGATACACAGGTGCTTTGGAAGCTTATGGTGGGATTGACTTTGTCAGATTGCCCTGATTCTCAACATGGGCAGTGGCTCCGGGTGTTAGGATACCTATAGGAGGTGCAGGAGATGCAGATGTTGCTGCCGGCTATGGCTATTGTTATTGTAGCCTATTTATTACCTTAGCCTGACGTGCTATGACCTCGACTTGACGAGCAGCATCTTGCTGCATGGTTTTAACTGTTTATTGAAGGTAGTGAATCAAGTCCTTCATGCTGACTGGGGGATACTGTGCCATCGGAATGGGCGAGTGATCTCGTACTGGACTAGATGTAGAAGACTGAGCTTGACTAAATGCAGGTGAAATGAGGGGTGACTGTTGTAGAAATCAAACCGGTGAACTCTGCCTTACCCTTCTTTGTCTAGTAACCGGTGGGAGCGAAGTAAACATGGGTTGTCTCCTAACAAGATCTTCGGCTCTATAAAGCCTTCTGACATGGGTCCAGAGCACTTGGGGGATATCCGAACTGTCTGAAGCTATGGTGTTATACTACCTAGCAAAAAGAAATAAAGCAAAAAGAAAGCAGTAATCAGAAACCGCACAGTACCTCAGCTCATATGTTAACAACACACAGATGTAATCAAAGCCGTAGGACTGCACTCAATACAGAATTCTATCCCCAAAACTGATACCCAACTTGCAACTGATACGCACATTCCTGTACAGTTTCACTGTAAAGCACATACCAGTTAAGTGAGAGCCAAAACACCCCTATCAGGGGATAGGGTTACCCTGTCCTAGTTTCGTCAGGAACTAGGGTTCACTATTCAAACAAAGCGGTTCTACGCAATCCTGTATTTGGGTAAACATCTTGTCCTAGTTTGGAACAGTCTCTATGGCTTTCGATATGTAACTAGGCCAAATGGTCAAAAAGGGTACCTCAGCAAGACTACCTAATATACCTATCACACCTAACACTGAGAAGTGAAAGGAGGATCAAACGGTATAGCGATAGTCCAGATCCAAGGGTTGTGTTCCCATCATGGTAGAGCCTGTGACCGATTAGCCTTTCGATAAGCTTTTCAGGCAAGCCTCCGACGAGCCGTCTAGGAATAGCAGACGGCAAACACAGTGACTTAAACGCACCAATGCAAATGCAATGCAAAGAACATATAAGTGTAGATAAAATTTCATATCATGAATTTCAAGTCAAGTTCTCTAATTTCCCCAGTAGAGGCGCCAGAAAGCTCGACTTTTTCAAGCCCCCTTTTGGAAGTTCAAAATAAGCCCTCCAGTATCGGACTCACACGGTTCTGAATCTAATCTCACAAGTGCAATGTGAAATTGATAAACACCAAAGAGTCCAAATCCAGCAAATCTTTTGGAAAATCGATTTTGAATCAAATTGCCAAAAATGGACTGCTTTTCCAGACACAAAGTCGCCACCTAAATATTTTATTTTGGAAAAATTTAGAAAACCCATGACTCGTGCCAAAGGCCACGTGTCCGTCATCACCAAGATTGTCTCGGCTCGGGAACTTAGGTACGAAAGGGAAAGGTCATGAATGAATTTGAGCAACCCCGCTCGCCCGATCAAAGATCAGCATCTACTAATCATGATATGAATCTTATGTACATTATATGCTCTTGTTCCATTTATTAGGCTAGCATTACTATGTGATGGGCACACACAAGTATAGACTAACTTGTAAGAATTGGAACATTTGATTCATGTTTGTTTTAAAATTTGTTTCGAATATGTACCACTTGAAAAAGTGATCGCATAAAAACATTACTCAAATTAATCCAATTCAAGTAATAAGCCTTCATCTACAAGCATTCAAGCAGTTTATCACTTTAAACAATTAGCCTCATGGCAAGCATGCTAAACATGGCAACATCAACATTCATACAAGATGCTAAAGCGAGTAAAGGCTTACCTAGTACTCTAAGTCAAAAAAGAAATGAGTTAGAAAAATGCATGATCCTAACTTATGCAAGATGACTAATGCAACGCATGCAATATGCAATTAATAGGCTCGGCTACTAACATGACATTTGAATCAATTAAGTAGCGTGCGGTCTAAACACGTATTCAAAGAAGTATAAGCAATTATAATGCAGTTAGAATGATGAACCGAGCATCGGTGGATGCAAACATGAAGTATGCTAAACAAAACATGATGTCCATAAACTAACCATCATAAGCTAGTAAATAAAAGGGAGAAAGATGTGGGGTTGGAAGACATACACATTATTACATTGCGCTCTCACGAAGGAGAGTCCGAATAACCTAACTTAATTAACTAACTAATTAAAGTTAAGCTAATTATTACAAAACAAATGAAATTAGCTAAACTACTTAACTAATTATTACAACAAATGAATCAACTAACTATTCTAGTTAACTAACTAATTACAAAACGAAATTGAATAACTAATTAACTAACTAATTAGTTACAACACTTTACAAAATTAACTAGCTACAACTAATTAATTACAACAATTTAAACTTAAACATGCTCGATACGCAAGGAATGCTCATGCACATGCTCGGTTTCCACCCGAAAAGTCACTGTTTTGCTTCCAGAGAGCCTTTGTTGCACAATAGAACACATACACTGTTACCCACTTCCAGAATAACTCTGTTTTACCTTACAAACACACTGCTGAATTTTGCATCAGTGGCCGGCCGGCCAATGATGAGGCCTGCCGGCCACTAGTTATAGCCGGCCAGCCACCAAATGTGGCCTATCGGCCATGGAAAATGGCTTGCCGGCCACTGCTGCCTAGTTAACCTTGCTGCAACAGAGAACAAACAGAGCATGCACAGGGTATTTTCAAGGTTTGTTTGCACAACTCACTCCTTTTTTTCATGAATAAATCAAATGAGTAGCAAGTTTGGTTCACAAACCATCAATGGGTGCCATTTCATTGCATGATGGCTTATGAAACCAAGTGTGCAAGTTCAATAAATGTAACAAAACATGACACAAAAACCACATCCCAATCATGAAAGATCAAGGGAAGTAGTGACAACTTGAACCATTTCATCACTAATAAGTATGAGATGTCTCAAGCTTCCATGTGTTCAATTAACGTTCGATTGAACACAAAATCAATTATTATCTTCCACCATTTTAGCCTCAATTTTAATTACTCCATTTTAAATTACCAACCATTCTTTAATCAATTGAGTCCAAAGGGTGAGTTTAAGTCCTCTAATGGAAAGAGGGCTCAAACCAAGAGTTGTTTTAAGCATGAAAAAGACATCATACCATTGGTAATAAACCCCCTAAGGGATTAAACCATTAAGCATCATGCTTTAAACAAACAAGTAGTTTGAACCACTTTCAAAGCAAAACAAAAAGCCAAGAAAAGAAGGAGGTTGCGGAGATTATTAGTGCTGAAAATGAGCGAGAAAAGCGTAAATAAATGCTATCAACTCAAAGGAGATGGTGTCTAAGGCCTAGAACACCAAACTCATGAGGACAATTACACTATAAGCATGCAAAACAAAGTTCAAATGCAACCATCAACCAAAAATAGTGCTAAAACAGGTCTAATATAGTCCTAAAACATGCTAGAAGTGAGCTAAAAATAGCTAGATTAATATGCTAAAACATAGCACAAGCTAGGCTAGTAAGCAAAACACAAGGAGGGGAGGCTAACCCTTCCAAATTTGGACTTCAAAACATGATTTTGGCCACTGAAATAACTCTAAAAAATAGTGTTTAAAAGCTCAGAAAAAGATGATGCAATGGTGGGAAACACAAGGGCAAATGTCTCCAAAACAAGGTACAAAGAAGGGTAGATCACCCCTCAACCTTTAATGGCCTTAAAACCTAAGCTTTAGCCCAAAAACAGAGAGTTTTTATAGCCCAAAAGCAGTTGGAAAACAACAAGAATAATAGTAGAGAAAGCAAGCAAATAGGCAAAGCCTTATACCTCTTGAAAAGAAGAAGCAATTCAAGCAACAAAACCAAGACAACACACCTTTCAAGAGCTCAAACCAAGCTCAAAAGTGCCTCAGCTCAAAGATGAGAAGGTTTGGTTAAGGGTGTATAGGCAAATGTTAAGGATTTACAGGCAAAAGTGTAGGAATTTGCTAGAGAGAGAGGAAATTTTTTTATCTAAAATGTTTCCAACCTTAAAACATGAGAGGAAGGTCTCTTATATATAGAAAACATGAATTCTCCTCAAGAATATCCAGCCCTACACGTGGGTGAAGATGCATGCATCTGTGCAAACAACTGGCACAACTGTCACAAAATATCTGCAAAAGAAACTGGTGGCCGGCCGGCCATCACTAGTGGCCGGCAACCCAATAAGGTGGCCAGCAGGCCACCAGAAGCTAAAAGCTTGAAAAACCAAGGCTTGGTCCAAGAATAAGGCAACAAGAGTGTAGGGTTTGAAAGGCTCAAACCTGTGGCATCCAGCCGAGGACTTCGAGCACTTGACGAGCATATAAACTCATCATCGGGTGTGCAAGTGATGGCATCCAAGTTGTAAAGGCCATTAAAAATGGGGTGTCTACAAGGACAAAGATGAAATTTTTCATGGAGAACAATTTAGATGTTTGATTAACTTGTTTAGAGTCATTTTAAGTCTTATTATACACACACACACACACACATAAAGAGAGAGAGAGAGAGAGTTAGATTGCTGTTGGACTGATTTGTTGATGTTTATTAAGTTTTGGGTTTTCAAACTCATCACTGAAACAAAACCTTTAGTATATTTATGGCCATACATACTGGATTGGTGTATGTTCTATGAGTTGGAACAATCTGCAGAAACTGAGGTATGTCTTCTTCCTTATGTCTATTATGAAATTATTCCTAATTTGTCTATGTGGGGCTCTATTCTTGATCCTCACAACTGTTTAATTGTGTGTCCACCATGTGCCCAATCATATGCCAAAGTGAAACACATACACACACACACAGTGCTTCATCTCTTTTTTTGTTTTGGGAACAGTAGATGCTTTTACGACTTTGGAATTTCTCAAAAATACTTATTTATAAAAATAAAATACAAATAAAAATCATAGGATGAGTGTTGGTCACCATCTTACCTTGTTGGTGGTAAACATTCATGTACTAGATAATGGTACCATGTTTAGTTCTCATGCATTTACAATTGGATTTCATTAGTCTTCAATTTGCCATCTGCATAATTCTACATTCTAAAACTGTAAAACCATTACAATTGGTCATCAATGGGGATAAGATTATACCATTAAACCTTATAAATATAATATATATATATATATTTGATAGGACGAGACCAGGGATATTTTTTTATATACCATTAAGATTATATACCATGATATATATGTTATGTTGAGGGTATTGTGAAATTTTGTAACTCTTCCTTTTCCTTTAAATATAATATCAACTTATAGAACTCCAGGGATCAGTGCAGCAACTTAATTAAAAATAAGAAGAAGCATAACTTTAATAGAATCAAGTTGATATTGATATTATATTATAGAATTAGGGTTCTAACTTTACTAGGGTTCTAATGTCGTAGTATTTTGCAGTTTGATTTGGACTAATCCTAAGTGAAAGGGTCAAGAAATATGTCATAAAAACATCGAACTCTTTGGTCCATGCAAGATTTGAATTATAAATCTTTACATCACAAAACAAGCATAATCATTTGATAGCCCTTCACCAAGTCCGTTAATAACCAACCTGAGGACAACAACACCAAAATAGCAGACAGGAAAGCTTCTCGTAGCCCAAGAAACAAACCAAGACAGAGTGGAAGCCGCTTTGGCAGCCATCTGAGCTCATAGATGAATCCACATAAGCCAACATATTAGACCAGTAGCAAACAAAAGAAAAAACAGTTGATATGTGCAAGGTTGACTCCTAATATCAACTTATAGAACTCCAGGGATCAGTGCAGCAACTTAAATAAAAATAAGAAGAGGCCTAACTTTACTAGAATCAAGTTGATATTGATATTATATTATAGAATCAGGGTTCTAACTTTACTAGAGAGCTGAGATTAGACTAATGTAAGATAGAGAGGGTTAAGAAGAAGCCTGGGATGGGAAAAGCCGGATTGAAACTAAGAGCAGACTGGGTTCTTCTTCTGTTGACATGAATTATTTGGATATGTCTGCTGAAAATGAAATTCCAGATATGACAGATTCAATGATGTTAAATGCTAAAAAATAGCCTTGCTCAAATAGTTTTAACTCTTCACCATTGCATGGAATGGCCAGACAATTCAGAATTTTGTGAAAAATAATCCATGTTTTTGGATGTGGATAATTCACAAGGATCAAAGATGCAAAAATAGTTAATGTACTCCAATATTGTTGTGGCAAGTTAGAACATTATGATCTTGTTGATGGAAGTTTTGGGACGATAAATACCACGGCAACTTGTTAAATGATAATAATCTCAATTCAGAATTATTAGAAATAAGATTATGTCATTTGCATTATTTTTTAGTTCTGTGACTCCGTTGTATCTATAGAAAACTATGATTGATGAATTGTCATGTAAGACTGTTGTGGAAAAAGGGGTAAGTTCACGATTAAGGTTGTCAACCAAACGGTGTTACTTTCAATTGAATTATATGACTACAAAAACTGCCTGATGAGGCGTTATGTGAAGAGAAGGTGTCAATCTTTGCAATTTCTTTGTTAGTCAACTTTGGCTTCGATTGCACTCATCAAATGAACATTAAGGTCAAGTTTGGCATCTTTAAAAAAATTTAAAAAGTCAAAAAGTCACTATCTTATTTAAGTCATATCATCTTATTTAAGTCACATCACCTCTCTATCCCATCACTTCAAACCTAACCCATATTTTATAAAAAGTCAAAAAGTACACTTATTTAGGACATCCCAAACAACCCCTAAATGTCATAGTATTTTGCAGTCTGATTGCACTAGTACTCCAAACCAACCCCAGATAGTATTTGCTAGGAGACTAAGGCAGAGGCTTCATGGAGGTAATGAGCATGAAAACAATAGACAAATGAGGGTGCACGTTATTATCTTGTGTTCTAAAACTATTTTCAGAAGAAATAGAGAGAAACTGTCCATGTAACCGCATCTTGTTGACTAACTGCAAATCATTGAGAAACATAGGGTGGTTATGTCAATGCATTATGCACGATATTTTCCAAGTACCCTTTCTTTATTAGCTTGGTTAGTCCGTTAATTTAATGCAATATGTGAATGAATATTTCTTAGCAAACAAATCCTTGATCCAAGTACACTAAACATTTTCTTGTATTTTATCAACCATTAATTATATTTTTATCTTTGTCTATACACAGCCGACAAGCATAGTTCTTCTTGGTGTGGATATGTTTCATTTATTTGGAAAATTAAGAAAAATAGAGTAATTTAGTTTTGACAAATTACGTGGGGTCCAACTAATAAAATATAAAAAAGAGTTATGTTATTGATTGTTACACTTGCATCTTGTATAAAGGGGTGTCTGAATTAAAGAACTAGTTGTTTGCTGAGTCCTTCATTGACTGCCACACCAAGTTTGAAGTTGTAATTTGTAAATTAGTACTTGATTAGAACCCACTAAAAAGCAATGTATACATAAAATTAAAAAAAAAAAGTGGTGATATAATCACCGTATTTATTATTCAAAGTCTGTGTGACAAACAATACTCTTACCCTCTCCCTACATCTGCGATTACTTATTATTCATATAAAATTACAAACTGATTTTTTTTTAAATTAATTTTTACAGACAAATTTGACAGAAAAATGAAAGTATAACAATGATATATATTACAGAGAATAATGAAATCCTAAGTGGAGTGAGAGGAGCGGTGAACTAAAAGCCAATGATCTACTTCCACATAACCATCGCGATGGACATGAGAGAGACAGCTATCCAATGGAGTGTTCCTGGCAGAAATGAGGAACCTACACCCACAACAAAACAAAGAATGATGAGAGACAAATACAATTAACTAATTAATAGATCAATCCATGAATATTCAAATATTGATGATGAGAGACAAACACAAGTAATAGATCGATGGATGAATATTCAAACATGGATGATGAGATACAAAATTCAAGTAACAGATCGATGGATGAATAATTAAACATACCCCCTTATTTGATTATCAAACATGTCCTTAAAGATTTAAAGTAGTATGTTGAAATGAGATTCCTATTTCTTGCCTTTCAAGTATTATAAAAAAAAGATAAATTAAAAAATAAACAAAAATCTTGGCATGAAATAATTGGTCCATGTAAATCTCATGTTAGATATCTTCTATATGAAAGTAGACATTTTAATTCCCATATAATACAAGGGTGATGTTATTTTAATTCTAAAAATTAGACTAACTTTTTAAACTCAATTATGTGACAGTCTATTAAAATATTTAAAACAATTATCTCTTATAATCAATTATCTTATTTACACATTATTGAATTTAGAAAGTAAATTTAAAAAATAGATTTATGTATCATTTTTCATATTTAAAATGTGAATTTTGTGAATTTCATCAACTATAAAGAGACACCTAACAGCTTACTAAAATATATTTTAATATTAGATATATGAATGACTTTCTTAGTCCAGCCTAAGGATTCAAAAACCTGGGGCTATCAAGTATGCCATAAACGCGTTTCATAGATGCAATCCATATCTTTATTTTATAATTAACAATTTGTGAAAAATTCACATTGATAAATTCATATGAAAAAAAAAATATATATATATATATATATATATTATTATAATGTTCACTTATAGATAGTTGATTTTAAATTGATGATGTATTAGGTAACCTTGTCAAATAAAATGAAAATTTCTATTTAATCTATATAATAGAATGGATCAAAATCCATTAAACCATTTACTTTATCATAGTTGAATCCATGACTTTTTTTTTTGGACTAAGCCCTTAACGCTATATTTAATTGGAAGATTTGAAAAGAGATTTAGAAAAAGAAAAGGAAAATGAAAAGGAAAAAATGTGTATAAAATTAGATGAAATGTAAGTATATATATTTTCACTTATATTTTTTTTTCATTCTAAATTCGTTTTCAAAATCTCCTAACCAAATACAGTGTAAGAGTCATGTAGCCAATTGGTTGCGGACCAAAAAACAAAAACAAAAAAAACTGGAAAGAAGGCCTTCGGAAGTTAGGAGTGATCTGAACGGTCATCTCACCGTGATTGCTACTGCTTGAAGACGTAGACGTTGAGTTTGAAACCTTAATTCCAAGCTTTGCACAGTCAGAACCAAGGGCACCTAAATCAAAAAACAAGATACAAAAACAAATATTAGGAGCCACTTTCACCATAAAAAAGAACAGAAGGTCGGTGGTGGTTAGTTAAATTTTGCATATGTAGAAATATAATCCAGCTATTCTATTTGGGCAAAAATCAATCACCGAATTAGACACAATCCTTTCTCATGGGTGTATCAGTTCATTAATCGACTTTTGTATTCGTAGACATTTTCAATTATATCGACATGTATGTACATGTAGAATCAAAATAGAAGAGAGTTTTGAGGGAATGGATTAATCCTTACAGTCACTGTAGCAGGGGAAGGCAGTGATGTTGAGAAGATTAGAGTAACCAGGGTTGCATTGGCAAGTATGCGTCATTGTTCTGTTCTTCGTGCATGTTCCTCCGCCACAATAGATCCAATAACAAGCTACAAAACCCATGATCATATTATTAATATTAATTAAGGTAACCAGATTATATCCAGAAATAAAAGAAAAATTAAATGATATTGATGGTAAGAGTAGAGAGGGTATAGTGTGAGTAAGGATGATTACGATCAAATAAAGATGAATTTAATGGAATAACGGATGGAGCTGGAGGAGCTGCTGGCATGCACGAGTAGTCAAGAGAACCTGCAACCACCAACCAAAATCAAACCATTATTAATTCCATCACTAAACTGCACAAATAATATTTGTATGTATATAAACACACCAACTACTGTTTGATTAAAATTAATTTATAAGATGAATTTATAATATGTTTTGGCAGATTGCTGAAAAGTTGTGTTGTTGTTATTGTTGTTGTGACTGTTATGCATTTTCTACTATTTTTATATTTTGTTTAAGCCAAGTCAATAGTAATATTATGTTTGAGCTTTGATTTTGTAAAAGATTTACAGAGACGAAAAAGGAAATAGAAATTGACAAAAAAAAATTCAATTTCTGCTTAATTTTTTTTCCCTTCATTCACTATTTTTATTTTTATTTTTCTGTCAAAATTCGAATACAACCTAAAGTAACTTGATAGTTGAGAGTTGAAAACTTTTTAGATAGCTATTGTATTTGTTTATAAGAGAATTATGAGAGAGAAAGAAAAGAGAAGTAGGAAAAACGAAGAAAGAGAAGAGAAGAGAGGGTAAATTACAATTAGGAATAACGCAGGGAAGATACAGAAGATCCTGTTCACTGTCAAGACGCGTACGCTTCCAACCATTTTCACATTCGCATGTGAAGCCGAATGGTCTGTCAAGTGCTACACTGCAATTTCCTTTTCCACATTCCACTTCTTTGCATAAATTGTCTGTGTACACATATGCATTCACATTCATGACAGAGAGACTATATTATTATTTTGAAAAATGTTAAGTACTTAAATATTTTATTAAATGCTCTACTAAATGTATGGATCCACACTGTATGTAAGTCCCACTCCTATGTTAGATATTGATAAAATATTTAGAGTCGCTAGCGTTATTCTATTATTTTTTTATATGTGAAAGTCAATTGTTAGTTATTAGATTAGCGAGAGAGATTACTTACCAGAAACTATGCCATCAGATGCTTTAGCACTCATAGGAAGCATAACCGCAGCAAGGATAATAGCTACAAAAGCCATGAAACTATGGGAAGCCGCCATCTGTTTCAACTTTCAGAGAGAGAAACAAAGAAAGAAACAGAGTGAAGCTGAGATACGGTGGTGTTGTATTCAGTGGGGGATTGTTAATTTATATGGACTTGTGCATTGAAATTTTCTTAATAGAAGCTTCCACACATATTTATATATTTATATATAACCTTGTGAAGAGGGGTGACTTGGGATGAAAAATCAGTATAATAATGTTGTCATAATGAATTAAATGTATGGTTTGAAATTAAAGCTTTCAATTCCTTGTATTGGTAGGTTAGTGTGAAAATGTCAAAAGAGATAGAGATTTTTATAAGCAGTTTAATGTTGACAAAAACAACCGACTTAACCTCCCCGAGCATTCACTCTCTATTTTCGTAATGATTTCTTGGATATCAAATCAAATGAAATTGCGTAAAAGTAAAAGTCGACAGCGCGGTCCTTGAGTAGTCGAAGCTTCCTTGCGTGAAACGTCAGAGCGATTTATAATGGAGTCGTCAAGTGTTAGGGAAGAAATTAATCATATTTTATTTTGAGTTTGCCTATGCCCTTCTATTTTATTTCTTCACCTTCAATTATATTTTTAATATAATATTACACATGGGATTTCACATCATTTTATTTCACATGAAAATATTACACATTATTTTATTCAACTTTTTCTAACCACAAAATATATAACACTATTACAAAATGCGTAACCTTATGTCAAAAGTAATTTCATTTTTCAACCACAAATTATCATAACTTCTATCAAAAAAATATGTAACATTTACCATAAAAATACGTAACACATGCTATAAAAACATGTAACAATGTACATATGATACACACCTCATGGGATTTCCTCACTCAGTTGTAACATTTGTGATATTTCATTATGACTTATTGTGATATTAGTTATTATGACTTGATTATGATTTAATTTCACATATTGTGATGTCAGTTATGACTTATTGTGATGTTAGCTATGAGATTTTTTTAGTTATAATTCTGAGAGGGTAATTTTTGGAAAAATTGGGCCGAACTTCGGGTTTGGTTTTGAGGCCCAAAACGCAGTGGACTAGGTAAAAAGGCCATACAGAATACTCCGGCCCAGAAGGGCAAAATTACTCCGGCCTTGGGAAGACAAAGCTACTTCGGCCCAAGAAGACGAAATTACTCCGGCTCAAGAAGAGACCGTTACTTCAGCCCGAGGAAGAGTAAAATTACTCCGGTCTGGAGGCAATTCACAGTTACGCCGGTCTCAGAGTTAGTCCAGTCGCAGTATGTTCTAAGAAGGCCGGTGTCGGAATTAGTCCGGTCGTGACTTATATTGGTTAGGTCGGTCCGAACGATGAAAAATCAGTATAATAATGTTGTCATAATGAATTAAATGTATGGTTTGAAATTAAAGCTTTCAATTCCTTGTATTGGTAGGTTAGTTTGAAAATGTCAAAAGAGATAAGAGATTTTTATATGCAGTTTAATGTTGACAAAAACAACCGACTTAACCTCCCCGAGTATTCACTCTCTATTTTCGTAATGATTTCTTGGATATCAAATTAAATGAAATTGCGTAAAAGTAAAAGTCGACAGCGCGGTCCTTGAGTAGTCGAAGCTTCCTCGCGTGACACGTCAGGGCTATTTATAAAGGAGCCGTCAAGTGTTAGAGAAGAAATTAATCATATTTTATTTTGAGTTTTGCTATGACCTTCTATTTTATTTCTTCACCTTCAATTATATTTTTAATAAGGTGACAAGTAATTTTAAAATGAGAGTGAAGAATTTGAAGAAAATTAATTGAGCTTCAAATTCTTCTTTATTGATGTAATTTATCATACTCTGTATGTGTTTATCATCAATAAAGTCTTTTAATTTATCATACTCTGTATGTGTTTATCATCAATAAAGTCTTTTTTTTTACCGATAAAAAAATATATATATATATATATGCAACTAGGAGTGATAGAATAAGAGAGGGGGCATTTCTCTTTTATTTTATTTTATTTTGTGAGTATTAAAAATTGTTAAATAAAAAAGGGTAAATTACAACTTCTCTTAAAATTTGGTGAAAATACAATAAAGTCAATAATTTTGATATAATTATATTGAGTTTTCTTATAATTTTCATTTGTATAACACTTAGGCCCCTTTTTATTAATAATTTGTTATTTGTATGGATGAAAATACTATGCTACACACCATTTCAAATGGTGTGTACCATCTGAACCTATTATGCATTTTTGTGGTAAATATTATGCATTTTTTAGTAGGAATTATGACAATTTGTAATTCAGAAATAAAGTTACGCATTTTGTGATAGTGTTACACATTTTTGTGAAAATATTACACATTATTTTATCCAAACTTTTTCTAACCACAAAATATATAACACAATTACAAAATGCGTAACATTACGCCAAAAGGTAACTTCATTTTTTAACCACAAATTATCATAACTTCTATCAAAAAAATATGTAATATTTACCATAAAAATAAACATGTAACAATGTACATATAATACACACCCCATGGGATTTCCTCACTCAGTTATAACATTTGTGATATTTCATTTATTATGACTTGATTATGATTTAATTACACACATTGTGATGTCAGTTATGACTTATTGTGATGTTAGCCATGAGATTATTTTAGTTATAAATCAAAAAGGTCTTTGGTTATATCCTATGGTAATGAATAATTTTTTTATTATTTTAATTACGACCTGGACATGATTCGATTATGATATTTGTTATAATCAACTTCACAAATATTATAATTGGCATATAATACATTTATTTTAAAGTGTGTACCATAACATACCAGTTACAAAATGTGAATAACAAAGATAATTACAAATTTTTTCTTTTTACAGAGTAGTAATCTTTTCTAAATTGTCGTAATGGCTTATCGTGTTTCTTTTCGAGTTCCTGTGAGTCTTCTTTTTTTTTTTTTTGGCTTATCTCCCAAGTCCACGGTTGAGCCTTATGGACCACCAAGGAGCCTATCAAGTTGTTTTGATTTGAATTATTTATTTTGTTAGATTTTATGAGTAAATTATTTTTTAAAAAAAATTAATCCGATAATCCTACCTTATAATTTTATTATATTATATTTTAAAATGAATAATCTATTTTCAAAATTTTAGTTATGCATGTTATCATACTTTTTTAAAAAATTTAAAAAAAATAAATATAATAAAATTATATAGTTATTATTATCAAATCAATCTAATTCTTTTACGAACAATCTAAGGCATAGTTTGGGAAGTTGGTTTTGGTGGGTTAGGGGCTAAAATAGTCACAAAAAATAAAATAGGCTATTTTAGTTACAAAAAATAAAACATCAAATCCAACTCATAATCATTACACTCCTTTCTCACAAAAAAAAGTCAAAAAAGTCAAAAAGCCAAAAAGCTCTTCCCAAACTAGACTTTTTAACCCCAAGTTAAAATAGCTAAAAAGTCAAAAAACTAAAAAGTCAACCCACTTTCCAAACGGAAGCTAATAAACTCAATAAAATGAGTGATTCATATTATTAAAATGAAACTTGTATGGTAAGTCAAGATGTTGCCATGATTATTCATTTGAATTTATTAGTGTTCTTGGGGAAGGTTTTTCATAACCCCTCTACTTGGCTTCATGATCTACTTGTAGGGGATGAAAGTCCTGTCTAATTTGCTTTTGATTAAATAAAATTTTGTTCTACTCAGTATATTTTGTCAAAACGTCCTGACTAAAGACGAACGCCACTCAAATAAAAATATTAGAAAGTTACTTAGATTGTAATTGTATTAAAGAGATTGAACCGATATTGTGTATGAAAGAAATCTAGATTATTAATTAATAATTCTCAGTTTCAGGCAAAAATATCGGAGTCTGTAGTCTTTCCAGTTGAGTTTTTCAGTTCTTCTAGAAAACAGGAACATGGCCAATCGGGTGAGGTCTTGAGCCTTTTTTTCCACATATTTTTCCTTGATTTTGAGCGAAAGTTTGAAATTTTGACAAAACAGTTTGTCCATTTTGATGAATTTGCGATTATCAAAATGTGGAAATGGACTGATGGAGACTGTTATCTGCAACATACGAAAACTCATCCTTACAAATATGGAAAATGTTTGGAAGCTCATAAAGTAGGACCTCTACAACCCTCTACTGATTATTGATATTTTTAAATTTTTTTTTTTTATTTTTGACAGTGATATAAGTGATCTAGATCATTTTGAAGATTATAGAAATTATGTTTTGTAAGAGTCTGTGTCATTACTATATATATATAGAGGTCAATCTCTTGTTAAAGAATAATCTTCTTGCCATCCACGTAATATGTATATTACTTAAGTAATAAATAACCCAAAATATTAATATGTATGACTTAATAATTTATTAATATGTATGTTCATAAAGAAATCCAAAATTTTGGGTTCAAAACTTGCTTACGTTGTATATAAATTTTTTATTTTTATTTTAGCATATATAAAGATGCCACGTAGCATGAGGAGAAGAATGTTCTTAATGAAACCCAAGATATTGGGTTTAAAACTTGCGTACGCTGTGTATAATAATTTTTTATATTTTAACATATATAAAGTTGCCATGTGGCATGAGAAGAATGTTTGTGGCTGTTGTGCGGGGTGCACGGTAGCCACTGTTGTGCACGGTAGCCACTGTGTTTTTAGCCATGATGGTGCAGTGACACTTGCAAGTATTTACCGTGACACTTGTATCTACCGTGGCACCGATAGAAGTGGCACTTGTTCAAAATGCCACAAGACCAAAAAATGTCATTAGAAGAATAGTTTTGTGGCACTTTCAAATGTCACTAAACTAAGAAAATGTTGTAGTGCTTGTCATTCACATAATATGTATATTGCTTAAGTGATAAATAATCCAAAATATTAATATGTATGACTTAATGATTTATTAATATGTATGTTCTTAAAGAAACTCAAAATCTTGAGTTCAAAACTTGCTTACGTTGTATATAAATTTTTTATTTTTATTTTAGCATATATAAAGATGCCACGTAACATGAGGAGAAGAATGCTCTTAATGAAGCCCAAGATATTGGGTTTAAAACTTGCGTACGCTGTGTATAATAATTTTTTTATTTATTTTAGCATATATAAAGTTGCCACGTGACATGAGGAGAATGTTTCATTAAACCAATTTAGACTTTCACTTAATAATAATATATAGAGATATATATATATAATGTAAAGTATAAATACATTTATAATATTTATTTAAAATGCAAATTATCTTTATAGTTTTGGAAATTATATTTTGCCACTTTAAGTTTCTATTCACATCACAAATAATTACTTTTATTAATAAATTATTAAATTAATTAATAATTTTTAATAATATTAAAAATATATTTCAATTAACAATTTAAGTAATTTATTATTGTATAAAAGAATAGTTATAAATTTTATTTTATATTTTTAGTTTCTGTTAATCAAAAACTTTTGATAAAAGATATTGTAATTTCTAACACTATATTGACAATTCGTGTTTTAAACAAATCTCATAAGGTGTATTTGTAATTAATTCAAAAATAAAATAAGAATAAATTACATTTTCTTTCTCTATAGTCTGATTCAAATTTCACTTTATTTCAAATTATTTCAATTTGAACAATTTGGTCCATACATTTTAAGTTTAGTTTTAATTTGATTATTTTGTTTAAATTTTTGTTAATTTTTCTATGCATATGCCCCAAAACTATTCAGTGTGTTTGGTTTGAGTTTTCTGAATTAAGTTTTTTGAAACCTGACTTTTTAGTTTTCGTGTTTTTTTGTTTTTAGTGAATATTTTTTAAATTTTAAATATTTTTTTTACTTTTTTAGATGCACCTTACTTAGATGTATCTAAAAAGTAAAAAATTTGTGAAAAAATATTTTAAAATTTTAATAAATACATAAAAATACAAAAAATGTACTGAATTCTGGTTTTTTTTTTTTGTATTTTTGGTATTTAGTGAATTTTTAAAAGATTTTTTTTACAATTTTTTTACTTTGTAGGTGTATTTATGTTAAGTGGGTCTAAAAAGTTAAAAAAAAATGCTTAAAATATTAAAAAAAATCAATAAAAACAAAAAACACAAAAAATAAGAAGACAGAATTTTCGGAAAAGTATTTTTTGAAAAGTGAAAATAAGCAAGGTGATTAATTTTAAA
This sequence comes from Camellia sinensis, assembly GCF_004153795.1. NCBI lineage: Eukaryota > Viridiplantae > Streptophyta > Magnoliopsida > Ericales > Theaceae > Camellia > Camellia sinensis. The sequence continues at coordinate 421,306 of NW_021025496.1, read as the reverse complement.
CTCCAAGTTGAAAGGAATGACCAAATTGAAAACTAGACTTAGAGACCAACTTATTCAATTTGAAATCAAAATGAAATTTAGTGCAAACTATAGGATTAAGAGTATAATTTACCCAAAAAATAATAACAATAAGGATAAATTACAAATAAATCATCTGATATTTGCTTAAAATATGAATTGTTCTTATACTTATGAAAATTATAACTCACCCCTTCAAATTTCTAATTGCATAATAACGACCCATTTTATTAATAAGTTATCAAATCAATTAGCAAATTTTTTTTTCAGAAATATATTCTAATTAACAATTGAAGTAATTTTATTATTATATAGGAAAGTAATCAAGATTTTTATATTTCTTTTTAATTCTGTAAAATAAATTTTTTTTAATAAGCGAGTATTTATAATTTTTAAAATTATAAGAATAATGTGTATTATAAGCTAATCTCAAATGGTATATTTATAATTTATTCTAATAATATTTTGCAACCAATGGAGACCGCCATCTGGTTGGCGAATGTTCAAATTTTAAAGGTCAAATATGGTTTTTATATTTAATTCATTTATTGGTCTATTTATTTATGATTTAGTTCAGGCAACGTGTTTGTATTATCTTAAAAATTAATTTTGTTAATGAGCGTTTTAATTTAGGGAAAATTAGTGAATCATTTAGGGGTGTAAATTTGGCTCGGCTTAGTCCGATCTATCTAGGCTCGGGCTTGAGCCAACCCATGTTGGGCCTCACAGACTCCTTTCAAAATTTAGGCCCAGCCAGGTCATGGGCCAAAAAATTAGACTTAGGCTCAGAGAGTATTCGGTCCTCGAGCTGGGCGGGTGGGCCTAGGCCTGGGATCAGGCTTGGGTGGGCCTAAATATTTTTTTTATTCTTTTTATTTTTTTTACTAAAATTTTATTATTTTCTACTAAAAATGACATTGGGCCTCAGGCCAAGTTTTGAGTAGGCCTTGAGCAGGCTAATAGGCAGGGCCTACGAGCCGAACCGGGCCGGGCCAGACTTCAAAATGACGATCCAAGCCCAGGCCTAGGGTCTCAGGCTGGGCTCGGCCCTAGTAAGAGAGGTCCAAGTTGTTTTTTTTATTATTATTAGCTATGATCTCTCAATATTTTCACAGAGAAAATTCGACTCAAAGAAATTTCAGCCTCGAAATTTCTCTGTGAAAATTAAAATTTCTTTGAGTCGAGACAAAATTTCTCTGAATTGAGTAAAATTTCTCTAAGTCAAATTTTCTTTGTAGAAATGTTAAAAGACCTTAATTATTATGAAAATATTATATGTCACTTATCTTATAAAATCTTAATATTATGGATCTTAAAAAATTTCCTTTAATTTATTTATTTTTTATATTGTAAAATCATTTGTTATAAGTTTGAAATGAATATTATATATATTTATAAATATGTGTGCCGTAAAAAATATATTAATGTATTAAAATAGGCATTGGCCTTGTTTAGTTCATTTTTCAGGAGGAAAAAAAAAAAAGAAAAAGAAAACTAGATTATTTTTGAAAATGGAAACTAATTTGATAAATTAAATATTAAAAAAATATTTTAAAAATTACTTTAGCTTTCAAAAAGATAAAATAAAATAAAAATAATAAGTACTTTTTATATTTTATCAAATTAATTTTAGTATTTAAAAAAATTATGAACATGATTAGATGACACGAACCAAAGGCTAGAGAATGTGGAAATTATTAAATATTTTTCGGAGTAGCACGTGTTTGTACTTGTTAGTCAATCATTATTTAATATGCCTCTTTATGTTCTCCAATCACTCAATACAATACTTCACCTACCCACCTTCTCCATTAATTATAATATTATGGAATACCATGTATTCATATTTCGAGATTACTGAATAATTACCGAAATAGATTGTCCAAAAATCAAAATTCAACAACAGTTTTGTACGAAAACTATGCTCATTGAGCGAAGGTCAAAAAATAATACAATATATAATAATTCTATAACTATCAATTCATTTCTTTATAATATTTGATAGCAAATCCTTTACCTACCAAAAAAAAAAAGAGAGATAGCAAATCTGTTGTTTTGTACGAAAACTATGCTCATAGAGCGAAGGTCAAAAAATAAATACAATATATAATAATTCTATAACTATCAATTCATTTCTTTATACTATTTGATTGCAAATCCCTTACCTACCCAAGAAAAAGAAGATAGCAAATCCATTATTCCTTAAAATGGTGTGTATTATATATATTTTTAGTATATATTATATATATTTTTGATATATATTACGAAATTTTCAATTTTTAAGTACAAATATAATAATTTGTAATTTAGAAATAGAGTTATACATTTTTTAGTAATATTATACATTTTTGTGGGAAATGTTACACATGATAAAAAAAAAAAAATATGTGACATTGCTACAAAAATATGTAATTATATTTCTGAATTACAAATTTTCATAATTCTACTAAAAATTTATGTATTACAAAAATATGTAACATATAACAAAAAAAAAATACATAATAAGTTGCATATGTATATCAAAATGATTTCCCTATTTGATATATCATCTCATGACCTCTGGGTATTAATAGAGTTCATTATTGTACTAAAAGTTATATATGTATTTCGTGAGATAGTATATAAAATATGCCACGAGAAGATCATAGGTGTAACTTTATTAAAATAAATATATTTCAAAAGTTTGAGAAACTACTTAAGTTAGACCAAATGTAAAAGGGAGATTTCTTTTGCCTAATATCGTATGATTCAGTGGATTTATTTTATTTTATCCATTATTGTTTATTAATTTGTTTTTTGAATCGTTCATACACCATTAATTCATCAAAACAACTTCATTTTCCTCATATTTTATTTTATTTTATTTTCCTCTTTCTCTCTTGTTGAGTACGAAAGAGCTCATGGAAGGAGAATGAGTATGTAATCAAACCCTAAGGCTACATTTGTTTGTCAGATTAGGTTGATAGGATTATTAGTGAGGAAATGGTTAGTGAACAAATTATTAATGTGGAGATAGTTAGTGGGGAGATTAAGTAAAAGTGCATTTATTTTGATGATAGCGAGAGAGATGATTAGTGATAAAATTATTAAATTATTTTTATATAAAATAAAAAAATATTTCTATATTTAAAAAAATTCTAAACACAAATATAATTTATTTTTCTTTTACAAATAATAGGTTGCATTTGGATAAAAAAATAAATAAATAAATAACACTGTTCTGATTGACCGGCCGAACGATCGGATATACTCCAATCCCTGAATTATTTTTTCAATCCCACATCTTCCATAGCTATGCTAATCCGGTCAATTGTGAATATCATTGAAGTGTTAGTCCAGGAGCTCCAAAAGTGAACCAAACATGGGATCATGGACCCAACATCCATCTTAGCTTCCGTTTGGGAAGTGGGTTGGCTTTTTGGTTTTTTGGCTTTTTGGCTTTTTTGGCTTTTTTTGTGAGAGAAGAATGTAATGATTATGGGTTGGATGTGATGTTTTGTTTTTTGTGGCTAAAATAGCCTATTTTGTTTTTTGTGGCTAAAATAGCCAAAAAAGCCCCGTTTAGCTCTTGCCAAACGGAGGCTTAGTCTACTCCTCTCCCTCATACGGCTAAACAAACATCTTAGTCTACTCCTCTCCCTCATACGGCTAAACAAACATGATCTAAAGAAAATAAAAAATTCAAAGAAATTTCTTGTTGTCCTTTTAATTTGTCTTTATTTTTTCTTGATTGTCAGGAAGAAACAAACAAACAAATACATACATATCATGTAACTTGATCATACAAACTTCAGATTGGAGAACAAATTAAATTTGAAGCTAGCCATGCATATATTTCAGTTACATGAATTAGATACTTTGGGTTCGTTTGGCAAGAAGAGTTTGGGATTTTTTTGGCTATTTTAGCCACAAAAAACAAAATAGGTTATTTTAGCCACAAAAAATAAAATATCACATTCAACCCATAATCATTACACTCTTCTCTCACAAAAAAAGTCAAAAAAGCCAAAAAGCCCTCCCAAACCAAGCTTTTTAACCCAAGTTAAAATAGCCAAAAAAATTAAAAAGTCAAAAAGCCAACCCACTTTCCAAACGGAGGCTTTATTTGATTTTCCCAGCAAAGCCTAAAAGTTGGAGTTTGTCTCGTGTGTACTAGAACGGACTGGTCTAATTCGGGTCTGTGGACCTACACATACTTTATTGAGGCAACTACTGATTGGTCATATTGGCCCCGTTTGTTTTGGGCTATAGGGAGGGTATTGGGACTAGTAATACCAAGGTATTACTAAAGTCCCTGTTTGTTTGCAGAGAAAGGGTTGGGACTATTAGTCTCTTGGTATTGCTAATACCCTTGGAAGGGAGATTGGTAAGAAGGAGGTAGAGATGGTATTAGAAAATAGTGAGGGGATTAGAAATTTTTTTATTTTTTATATATTGGGAATTTTTTTTTAAATATAATGTTTAATTTTTTATATTTTTTTATTTGTTTTATTATTTTATATAAAAATAATTTAACAATTCCTCATTATTAATCCCCTCACTATCAATCCCCTCACTAACAATCCCCTCACTATTAATCCCCTCACTATCAAGGTACGTAGCTTGTGTTAGGCATCGTTTGGCTCGTGCCCACTTCTTTTCTATATAAAACGTAGTTTGATTTTGCATCTCCATTCCTTCATGGTATTCGTGTGTTTTACACAGCTTGTGGTTTGATTATTTTTTTACATTGTATATCATTTGCATTATTTTGGTACGTTGTGTATCATTTTACATTCTGCCCCTAAACGGGATATGTAGGCAACCCTCGGGTGCAACCAACTGCATCTGCATTTTTGTTTGTTTGCCTAAGTCTTACGGCCTTGTCAAAATGGGTCATCTCTGGGCTTTGATATTCACTTACGTCATTTCATGACTTCAAGCTCTGTCTTCCTCCAGTACTACCTCTAGATTTACATTGGGCCTTCTAAGATCAGTCTCACTTAAGCTCCTTATAAGTCCAATTGAGCCCAGCTCAGTTCCATCTCTCTGTCTTTTTTTTTTTTTTAATTTCTTTCTTTTTTTTATATTATATTAAAGTTTAATAGTTTGATAATAATCATGTGTTGGATTTTTCAAGAGATTCATATGTGTTGGACTTTTCAAGAAATTTTTTTTATGCTTGTTCTTAATACATTAAAATATTATTATGAGGGTAAGGTTTGGAGGTTGGGAGAAGTTAATAAATGCTAAGGTTTTTTTTTCTTTTCTAAATCAAAAAATCAAAAAAATTAGATTGGGATATTAAAACTCCCACAAGGCTTGGGGGTTAGATTCCTTAATATATATATATATATATATATAGATAGGTGGGTGTATTATCTAATAAGTTTTATGATAATTAATGGTATTTTTCATCAAACGCTATTAAAAAATATCACTAATTGTTAATTTTCAACAACAGGTTGAAAATTGTCAAAAAAAATGTCACTAATTATAAGTTTTGGTGACAGTTTAAAAAAATCGTCATTAATATTCAACGTTCAAGGACAATTTGAAAATTTTGTCACAGAAAAACATCACTAATTATAAGTTTTAGTGACAATTTATAAAAGAAAAATGACTTAGACCCTCAATGGGGATGCTGGGGTCTTTCCAGATTGGCCAAAAAATTTGTTTTTTTTTTTTTTTTGGGTTTCAGCCAGTGGCAGGCTGCCACGTGGCACTGGGGGTCACTGGGTGTCGGAAGCACTGCTGTTTATAAAAATCATAATAAAAAAAGTCATTAATTGTCAATTTTTGGTGACATGTGAAAAAAATGTCACAAAAAATTATTTTTAGCGATAATTTTATGAGGACTTATTTTTAATAGGACTTCATAAAAATTAGTCCAACTATTAAGACCTATTGATAATTTATTCTAAATTTAATGAGGTCAACATAAGTATTGTAGAATTATTATATCGACCGGGCTAAAGGCCTCGAAAAGAGAGGCTCGAATTTGCCTCGAAAAGTTGTCTTTTTTTTTTTTTTTTTTTTGAATTTTTTTAGCCGGACACTCTCTTGGACACGTTATGGAGAGAGAGAGAGAGAGAGAGCCCTAGATCAAGTATGTTCTTCGTTTCTTCAAATCTTTTCTTAAAAAAAAAAAAAAATCAAAACAGCACAGCCCAACAAATAAAATAAAATAAAATAAACAAACCAACATAGCCCAAAAAAAAAAGTTGGATTAGACTGATTGGGTAATAAAATTGACTGATCAGTTAGACTGCTGGTTAAAATTTATTAATTCCATATAGTTTTGTACAAATCTTTACTATATTTTTATTTCAAATCAGAAAGACTCGGAAAAAATAAAAACCTAAACCTTAAATCTTAAACTCTAAACCCACCCCTACACATAACCATCCTAAAAATAAAAAAAATAAAAAATTATAACAGCCCAACAAATAAATAAATAAATAAATAAAAACAACCAAACTAACATAACCCAACAAATAAAAAAATAATAATAATAAAAACAACCAAACCAACACAATTTCAAAAAAAAAAAAAAAAAAAAAACCCAATTCGAGCCACATTCAAGGCCTCAATCTTTTTCCTTATTATATAGTGCATTCAAAACGTCAATAAGACCTATAGATATTTAAATTCAGTTAATATTATAGGACTAGTTGCTAACTTACACGTCAGTCTCCCTTAACTCTATTCTATTTTGACTTTTAAGACTTCATGCATAGATTATCTATAAAAAAAAAAAAAAGAAGTAAGATTAAAATAATAATTATAACTATATTATTTCATCATTTTTGTCTTTAAAAAATAAAATAAAAATAAATAAGACAAATATAACTTGGAAACAAACTGTCCATTTTTAAAAAAAAAAAATGAGTAGATCATATGGTTACAATTATCAAATCAATTGATTAATTTATTTTATTATTATTTTTTTTATAAATAACATATACACGAGACCTAAAAAACTAAAACGGCAAATTACATTAACCTCTCTTGAGATTTGGAAAAAATACAACAAGTTCCATAGTTTTGAGATAACTAACCTCCTTTTTAGTAAGGTTAAAGAGATCAAAACTAACGTAGATAGTATAAAGATTCAAAAAAAAAATCAAAACCAAAACAAAAAAAAAACAAAAACAAAAAAAGAAAATTAAATATATATTTCAATGTACATGAAATGAGAGTATCATTTTTTTATTCATACGACTAACAAATTTCTAATAAAAAGAGGAATTATATGAAATAAAATCTTAAGAAAGCTTAATGTAACTATGTTAAATTTGTAAAACTTATTATATATTTTCAAAATCTCGAAAAAAGTTAATATACTTTACTCAAAATTAAAAGATTGAAGAATTATCAAGATAGAATTGACCTCAGGATCTTCCTGGGGCTCACTCGCCCCAGTGATTCCAATGAACCCTCGTATCAGAGGCAAGTCTTCTTGTATCATTAGTAGGCAAAAGGGTAAGTGGGCATCGCTATGTTTGTTTGTTAATAAGAAAAAATTGGTAAATAACCACAAAGAGTAAGAGTCTCTTTCTACATTTGCAAGCTTGTTCCCAGCCGCTTGGACTCTTGTTGTAGTGCGTAATGAACTCACAAGCCCCAAATAGACCTTTCCATCGCTCAAAGGATTAGAGGAAAGCTTTATTCAAAAAAGAAATACCATTGGAAAGGTCTTTGAAACTATTGAAATAACTATAGTCTACAACACCATTAATTTGAACTCTTTTAATTTCTATAACATTTTCTGTTGATTAGGTAAATTACACAGACATCCTCCGCAATTAGTATAATTTACATCTAACTCTAGTAATATGGGATAATAACACCGGCCTCCCCTAGAAATGGAAAGTGTAAAATCACATGATTACCCTCCAATTCTTTTCTTATCGTTCTTTTTGCCCAGTCACCCCCCACACCTTATCCTCTCTCTCTCTCTCTCTCTCTCTCTCTCTCTCATTGCAAGGACCACCACAAATAATTGCCATGACCCCACACCTTATCCTCAACTCATCCAACCAACCCAATCCCTTTCTCATTAATAACCGTAATAGCAAAATCAAAACCAACCCCAATCACCATCCACCTCCTCCTACTCTCCTCACCACCGTTGATCCACAACCCACCTTCTTACACTCCAATCGGCACTACTGCCAAGCCTATTGCCACATTGCTTAAGCCCTATAACCGTATCTTCTAAACCATCTACCACTCCTCCCATTTGTAGCCACATTACAACCACCATCGTGACCGTAGTCCACAATTAACCATCACAACTACCATCACCATCATAATCTTGCGTTGCGACCACCATCAACCACCATCTATGTCGCCTCTCAAGCGAAATCTGACCATCACTGCAAAGATATGACCACCACATCTTCCAACAACACTACCAACACCTTCTTCATTTCTCTTTTTTAAATTGGCGGAGAAGACAAGTGTAGAGATTGTAGTGAAAAGAGCTTGAGATTGGGAATTGATATTAGGGATGGCAATGAGATGGCTGGGGATAGGGGATTGGGACTGAAAATAGTGGTGAGAAGGGTACGGTATGGAGGATTTGGGATAGAGGAACTGAGACTGAGGATGGCAATGAAAAAGAACTGGGGAAGGGGGATTTGTTGTTCGGAAAATTATTTTTACGAGGAATGGGATGGGAGATTTGTTGTTAAGCTGATTTTATTACTAGGAATTACTATAGAAATGAGTTGAGTGGTTTCAAGAAAGAATATGAGGGGGTAATCTTGTTATTTTTATTTTGAAATGAATGATGTCATTGGAGCTTCTATTTTGTATCCCAAAAATTGGGTGGAGATTCTAATTTAATGATATTTTTTTATTACTATTAAGGCCTTGTTTGGGAATTTTCTTTTTTAGTCAAAAAGTCAAAAAGTTATTAAATTAGTCAAAAAGTCAACAACCCATATCAAAATGTCAAAAATTCTCTTTTCTCTCTCCTTTTTGCACACCTTTTCGTAAAAAGTCAAAAAGTCATCCCAAACATACTAGTTTTTTTTACCTCATATTTTAGTCCAATAGCTAAAAAGTTACTAAATTAGTATGTTTCCAAACGAGGCCTAAGTCTCTATTTAAAATTTCAAAAAGTATTTGATTTTGGAAAGTGTAAATAAAAATGTTTTAGACATCTATTCATCATCAATATTAATATTCATTTCCTTTCTTTTCTTCCTACTTTCATCACTTTATATTTTCATACCCAATCTTAACCCAACCCTATTTACTTTAATCCATTATTCTTGCATTCTATTTCATATTGAAATCAATAATGAACAATAATGAAGACGTTTCCAAACAATTTTCTATAGATAAAATAAGTTATTAATTATTGTTCATCGTTTTTCGTAGGTTGATTTTTCAAATTGATTTGGCACTAAGTGCCTGTCATGATCCAACCCCTACCCCAAAGGATTAGAGAAGTGACCGGCCAGTAATCTAAGATTACTAAATGTCTAATTAACAGTAATACAATATTAGAGGCTAGCGAAAGCCTTAAATAATAAATTATAACGTCCAATGAGCTGTAAAAATTTAAATAAACAAAACAACTATTTATATATACATATATACATAAGTCCACGTCATGCTTAAGTACAAAAACAAAAACATAAACATAACTTAGGGATCAAGTCCCCATAACAAACAAGTCTTAAACACATTCATAATACTTGTTCACAAATATAAAAGGGTGAATTCTAAACCACTCATATAAAGCTTGATCTGGTCAAAACCTCGAAGTGAGACATAAAAGCTGGATTGATAAAAAAATAAAGTTCAGGTCGACGCAACTAAGTCTAGTCTTGCACTTGATCACCTACATACATATATGAAATAGTGAATTAGAACCCAGTGAATCACAACGGCATAAAGGGGTAACGAATCATTTCCTTGCAGTAATTTCTATTCCAAATAAAAAAAAGTAGAGAAAAAAAATATGCATATTTGAGATAACTTTTTGACTTTTTACGAAAAGATGTGTAATAAAATATTGTAGTAAAAGTAAAATAGCCATTCTACCATTTTGACTTTTTGACTTGACTTTTGAATTGTTAAATTCAAAGGATAAAATAATAATTTTGCCCTCTAGGTTTCCCCCACAAACTTTTTCCAAATAGTATGAATTTTTTGACTTTTTAATAATTTTTTGACTTTTTAACTTTTATAATTTATGCCAAACCAACCTTTAATCAATTAAGGAGGTCGTTGTCACAGTACTCGAACAAACTTACATGTTTGGAATTAAATATTCGGACAAATATTTTTTGTTCGACACTTAGGCCTCGTTTGGGATGCTACCTTTTTAGTCAATTAGCTAAAAAGTTACTAAATTGGCCAATTAGCCAATTAGTCATACCAAAAAGTCAACAATTACGGCTTCTCTTTACTTTTTGCACAGCTTTTCGTAATTAGTCAAAAAGTCATCCCAAACATACAAATTTTTTTTACCTACCTTTTTAGCCAATTAACCAAAAAGTTACTAAATTAGCCTGTTCCCAAACGAGGCCTTAGTATCCATACGAAACAACTAGAACTAATTTTTTATTGTGTTCCCTGCATTGAGTATCCGAATAAATTTCACATGTTTGGAATTAAGTATCCAGACAAATATATTTTATTCGGCACTGAATATCCATATAAAATAACTAAAACCAATTTCGATAGTTCGAACCTGAGTATTTGAATAAACTTCACATGTGTGGAAGTAAATATCTGGACAAATATATTTTGTTCGGCACTGAGTATCCATATGAAATAACTGAAACCATGTAGCCGTAGGTGGATGTAGGAGTAGTTGTTTGTTTTGATGGACTGATTGTGTGGAGGAGCAAAGACCCTCTTCGTTTCGGATGAATTTAGAATCCCTCTTCGTCGCTTGAAATTCCAAAGATCTCACGTGATTTTTGTTCATTTGTTTATTGGTAATGGAATGTACAAAGTAGATTTGTATACAATTTTAGAATTTTTAGTATTAGGATAGATATTATTTGAAATGTCCAAACAAATAAACAAAATTTTAATTTTATTATTGGGGTGTTCAAAATAATAGGGTGGCCCATCTACATTTTAGAGTATAAAAAGAATCCCCCGCTGTCATTATTGGCCATCCAGTTGGTAAATGGAAAAACAAAGAAGGGGCAAATGTTATGTGATTATAAACATAAAGGTGGGTTGGTAAAATTATCCCATACTAATGGAGTTAGAGGTATGGGGAAATGGGGAAATTACATCTTAGTGAAAAAAAAAAAAAAAAGTAAGTTGTGGTAGTAGTTCATGTACTTTGATTCTTGTATCATTTTGGTCTCTATAATTTCAATTGCTCAATTTTAACCATGAATTTATGATTTTGTTTTAATTTGATCTAATTAATTACAACTCTTAGTATTTTTTTTTATGAAACATGTGCATACAAATGGCATGTGTCATATTTTTTAGAATAAAATTATAAATTTACTAACCTCAGTGAGTTAAGCTCAATCAATTCAATGATTATTTTTATTCAAAAACACTAATGACATTATCAATTGAACTAAATTGAGACAAAATTTAAAATTAATTATCAAAATTGTGCCAATTAAAAGTGTAGGGACCAAAATGACACAAAAGACAAAATGTACGGACCACCAATGCAATTTGCTCAAAAAAAATTTACACAAATATGGAAGAGTATAAATCACACTTACACCCCCATAACCTTTCAGTTGCACCCCATCACAAAATTATTACACTCCACATATTTTTATAATTTTTTTTATCTGTCCCACTGTATTGAAATTCTTACTAATTTTATATCAACTGTCGGGGAGGTCCGTATAATATATATTGTTAATTTTATCCATATCTTTTTGTATTTATTTTTTTCTAGACACATAACTTAAGGTTTTTTTTAGATTGATAGATTTCAAATGAAAAGTGTTTGCTATTAAACTTTAATAAAAAATAAAAATAAAAAATAAAAACTAGAAGAGTTGTCTATTATAGATCGATTGATAAACAAATGGGAAAAAAAGAAGTAGAGTTAGTCCAATTATAATTCTCAGTATTAATGATTTTACACTACTTTTACATTGTTATTTTTAAATCAATCAAAGTAAAGTTCTCAAATTTAATCTTGAAGTTCATTTCTAAACTATTAAGGCAAATTAAAAATACATCCCTGAGATTTATTTAAAATATAGACTATTTCATGTGATTCCAAAAATTACATCCCGCCTCTTCAAGTTTCTAATCACATAACAGATAGTTCTTTTTAATAATAAATCATCAAGTCAATTAATAGTTTTAATGTTATCAAAAATATATTTTAGTTAATAATTTAATAATTTTATTGTTACATAGAAGAGTAATTAGTAATTTAATTTTTTTTGTTACATAGAAGAGTAATTAGTAATTTAATTTTTTTTGTTAATTTTGTTAAATAAAATTCTAACAATAGAATATTTATAATTTTTAAAACTACAAAGATAATATTTTAAATAAGGGGAATTTTTTTTAAGGTCCCTACTAAGAGTAATTTACAGCATAAAGGACACCAAAAATATGAATGATGTCTCAGGTCTCTCACTAACGACAGGCGCGTTTTTAATTTTTTTTTGGATCAAAATACCCTTCACAGATCAACATAGAATGCTCAACTCGATTGCATTCCGACGACTCAATTCATTCCAAACATCCAACCATTTTCATGAGTAAGAGAACATGAGAATTAGGGTTTCACTATCATCTTCACTGTCGCCATTACGGTTTCATTATCTTCTGCCAAACTCTTTTCAATTCGTTCCTCACAAATTTCTCTGACCCGTTTTCATTGTTCATCGTCATCTCAGTTCAACTTCATCTCATTGCATCTTCATCTCAAGCCATTTCAGTTCGAAATTAGGGTTTTCATCATCACTCTGGTAAGTTTTCTCCAATCCAACTAGTTTTTCTCCGAAACACAGTTGACTAGCCTTCCATTAATTAGGATTTCAATTTCATAATAAAAACCTACATGAATTTGAAAAATGTTATTTCCCTAAGTTTCGAACTTATTCTTGAAGATGTTTGTGTGATTTTGTCTGTAAATTTCTCAGTCATTTGAATTTCTCTAGTATTTGCTTGATCTATGTTTCTTCTTTGAATTTTCTTTGACATGATTAATTTATCTGTATTTCTCTGTGTAATTTTCAAATATAATTCATTCAAATTTCTCTGCTCTATAAATTTCTCTGGCTTGCCATGTGTAATTTTCTCTGGTATGTTTATTTTGTTCCATTCTTAAATTTTCTATGACCACATCACTTTTCTCTTTTGTGTGGTTCTGTCATGTTCAATTTTCTCTGGTTGTTTGTAAATTTCTCTGGCATTTTCATATTATAGAATACACACGTGTTTAATTTTCTCTAGCTTACCATGTATAATTTTCTCTTGTATGCTTATTTTGTTCCATTCTTGAATTTTCTCTAGCCACATCACTTTTCTCATTTGTGTGTGTCTGTTATGTTCAATTTTCTCTGGTTGTCTATAAATTTCTCTGGCATTTTCATATTATAGAATACACACGTGTTTAATTTTCTCTAGCTTACCATGTATAATTTTCTCTTGTATGCTTATTTTGTTCCATTCTTGAATTTTCTCTAGCCACATCACTTTTCTCATTTGTGTGTGTCTGTTATGTTCAATTTTCTCTGGTTGTCTATAAATTTCTCTGGCATTTTCATATTATAGAATACACACGTGTTTAATTTTCTCTAGCTTACCATGTATAATTTTCTCTTGTATGCTTATTTTGTTCCATTCTTGAATTTTCTCTAGCCACATCACTTTTCTCATTTGTGTGTGTCTGTTATGTTCAATTTTCTCTGGTTGTCTATAAATTTCTCTGGCATTTTCATATTATAGAATACACACGTGTTTAATTTTCTCTAGCTTACCATGTATAATTTTCTCTTGTATGCTTATTTTGTTCCATTCTTGAATTTTCTCTAGCCACATCACTTTTCTCATTTGTGTGTGTCTGTTATGTTCAATTTTCTCTGGTTGTCTATAAATTTCTCTGGCATTTTCATATTATAGAATACACACGTGTTTAATTTTCTCTAGCTTACCATGTATAATTTTCTCTTGTATGCTTATTTTGTTCCATTCTTGAATTTTCTCTAGCCACATCACTTTTCTCATTTGTGTGTGTCTGTTATGTTCAATTTTCTCTGGTTGTCTATAAATTTCTCTGGCATTTTCATATTATAGAATACACACGTGTTTAATTTTCTCTAGCTTACCATGTATAATTTTCTCTTGTATGCTTATTTTGTTCCATTCTTGAATTTTCTCTAGCCACATCACTTTTCTCATTTGTGTGTGTCTGTTATGTTCAATTTTCTCTGGTTGTCTATAAATTTCTCTGGCATTTTCATATTATGGAATGAACATTTTCTCTAGTTTGCCTTGTTTAATTTTCTTTGGCATATATGTAATATTTTCTGGCTTACCATGTGTAATTTTCTCTGATATGTTTATTTTGTTCCACACTTGAATTTTCTATGGCCACATCAATTTTCTCCTTTGTGTGTGTCTGTCATGTTCTATTTTCTTTGGTTGTCTGTAAATTTCTCTGGGATTTTTATATTATGGAATGCATATTTTCTCTGGCTTGCCTTGTTAATTTTCTCTGGCATATATGTAATTTCTCCTGGCTCCCCAAATATTCTACCAAAAGTTTTACCAAATGTCTCACATGGGTGTGGGACCCACACAATGTGGGTCCCAGGTGGGTCCCACACCCATGTGAGACATTTGGTAAAACTTTTGGTAGAATTTTTGGGGCCTCTAGCATTTTTGTTAACTAAGTGTTGGATTTCTCTTATACTCACATCTTAATTAGAGAAAATTTGAAAGCGGGCCGGACCGACACTTAGTTAACAAA